>CM053792.1:559922051-560487051 GCA_028749045.1 Cupressus sempervirens
ACCTTTCTTATGCGTTTTTTCCCTAGAAGTCTAAGAGGACAAGCTATGGAGTGGTTCACAAAATTGAGTCCTCCTCTTAAAACATTTGACGAACTTGCACAACATTTCATCCAGCAATATTCGTACAACATTCAACATCCTGTGACAGTGCTAGACTTATGCAACATCAAACAAAGACCAGGAGAGTCTTTTGCAATATACCTTCAACGATGGAGATCTTTATACTCTCGGTATCCTTGGCAAGTGCTCGAGGCTGAAAAAATTGACATCTTTGTCAACACACTTGTACCTGAATTATACTTTGATCTAAGAAAACAGTTATTCACATCCTTCAACGCCATGGTAGAAAGTGCATATCGCATTGAGGATGTTGCTATCAAAAAAGGTGATATTACCATAAACAAGGATAGAATTAACAATGGGAACAATAAAGACAAAGGAAAACCTTGGAACAAAAACAAGTATGTTGTCAATGACGGAGTAGTGGACACTCCTAAGACTAAGGAGCCTGTGTTTAACCTTTCCAATGTCATCTATGCAGCAAAGCAACAAGAAGGTTCAAAACCACAACCCTTTGACAAAGGCTCTAAATTTGCGAAGAAGCGACATGTTTACACACCTATGGTCGAACCTTATGAAGTGGTTTTAAAAACCTTAATTGCAAAAAAATTGGTTACCTTACCAGACAACTCACGTCCTTACGATCCACCTATTAGACCTCCATGGTGGAGAGAAAATCATACTTGTAGCTATCACCAAAGTAAAGGACATAACACAGAGAATTGCTTCAAACTCAAAGATGTAATTCAAGACCTCATCAAAGCTGGAAAAGTTGTTATAGATGGCCTTGTTAAGAATACTGATCATAAGGCTTTCCAAAAACCATTACCTGAATACGAAAAGGGTGAGACCTCAAGGGTAGCTGCCAAAAAGAATCATGACGCCAAAATTAGTTATGCTTACGCTAACACTGATAATGTTATAAGCATGCTTGAGCCTGTTGAATACATATGTATGGCAAGCTCCAACAATGACAACTGGCCAAATTATGACGCTAAAGATGAACGACCAAGAGTGGTCTTAAGGACACGATCCACTCCTCAAGATTATACTGATACTAGACCCAAGGTGGTACTCTGAGTGGCTAAGTCTTCATCTTCTCAGGGTGAACCACTTAACGCTGTCACTAGGGGGCAATCTAAGGTTGTCCTAAAAGTTGCTAATGATCCTAAAAATGCTTCATCATCTAAGCAACCAATTACTTCCAAGATCTCCAACTATGATCTTGTTAGCCAACTGCAATGCACACAAGCACAAATCTCCATTTTTGAGTTACTAGAGTTATCTCCTTTGCACAGGGATATCCTTGAGAAAGCTTTACGTTCTGCCAATGTTCCCACAGATATTGATGCGGAACAATTCCAAGCTATGGTGAACCACATATCCTCGCCCCACTATCTCACCTTTTTTGAAGAAGATGACCGAGCTCTTAGTCATCCCCATAACCTTGCTCTTCATGTCGAAGTTCAAATCTTTCGTACTCGTGTTCGTCGAGTCTTGATAGACAATGGTGCAGGGTTAAATATCATTTCGTTCAATGTAATCCAACAATTGGGCATGTCTGAATTTGCCATCGATCCTAAGCGCAAGATCACTATAAAGGCCTATGATGAGGTTGAAAGGCCTTCTAAAGGTCTAATTGTACTTCCAATCAGAGTTGGTCCAGTTGAGAAGAATGTCATTTTCCAAGTCTTAGACATACCACTTGCATACAACTTGTTGTTGGGACGACCATGGATTCATGATATGCAAGCAGTACCCTCTACATACCATCAGTGCATTAAGTTCCCTTTTAATGGTACTGAAGTGGTTGTCCCCGGCGAAAACTCCATGTCTATCAACACATTATCTACTGTCGAAACGCTAGTCCCGCACAATCGCTCTTCTCATGAGCTAGCACCATCTTTCACAGAATGTGAACAGAAACTGAAAATGATGAGCCTTGGTATGGGCGAGTACACTTTGGACTCTATTGCTGCCTTACCAATTTCCCCTCGGTCTTATGGGAAAGCAAATATTGCAAAGAAGTCTTCTGCTTCTGCTATGACACTTTTTGGCACTTTTGTGCAATCTTCCATACCACTGGAAGCAGAGAAGGAACAACAAGCCATTAGGGACTGGATCTACAAAGAAGAGGAAGATGAGGAGGTTACAATGACTACCCCTATTTCTCCCAAAAAATATGGAAAAGGCTATAAATTTTTGTTAAAAATGGGCTACCAAGGCCACGGGTCCTTAACTGGTTGTAAGAATGCTCTAGTTGAACCTTTAAGTCACACTCAAGGTCATGATGCTCGAGACACCGCTGGTCTAGGCTTTGGGCTAGACAATAATACACCAAACTGTAGTCAAATATTACTCATGTCTAATGAATCAGAGGATGATGACTCTCCCATAATTGCTACTACTACACAAGACGAAGACTTTGTTCCTCTCACTTCCCTCCTTTGGGGAGAAGACATAGTTATTGCTAATAATGAAGAAGCTTCTACCTCCCAACAACAGGAACAAGAAGGGTCTACTTCTGAGGACATAAATAGAGGACGAATTAGGCAGAATATTGCTCATCTCATAAATAGGGGTCGAAGTACAGATTCTCATGAGTATGAATGGGAAAGCCTCTCTGATGCATCTTGTGAGCTAGGGGTGGATGTCATTCATGCCTATGCAACCCAACCCAATGTAGTCGAATGGTCTAGTATGAGGTCAGATGAGTTTGACTCACAACATGTCTCAATGGATCACGCTAGTTCCTCTAGGACTATTCCTGAGCTGAACTCTTTTGCGACATTTTCTATAGGCTCAACTTCACAGGTCACCAGAGATGACTCCTTCCATATCAATCACATTAAAACTTCTCCCTCACTCTCGCTAATTTACCCAAAACTCATAGATTGGTCTATCCAAAATCAAAAACCTGAAATACGGTCTTTCCAAAATGACTATGAGATCACTTGTTATCTAAACGCAATTGAACCTGTCATTTCTTCCACCAGCGAACCCGTGGTTAACATGACGGAATCAGATATCAAGTACCTCAGTCAAAAAATTAAAAGAAAAAATAAGCGATCAGACGGCGAAAACCACATTGTGGCGGTGTCTGACCCTCAAAAAAGTAAAAATAAAGACGTATCTAATGGTGAAAACCTCTCTGAGGCACCTGCGGATGAGGTACTTGGTAGTCTGCCAAGCTATTTCCAGGATAGATCTTCGGTTCTAGTCGAACCTACACAGCCTATCAACTTGGGAACAGAAGAATGTCCTCAGATTATCCATGTAGCTCAATCTTTGTCAAACAAAGAAAAGACACAGTTTGCTCAGTTCTTTCAAGACAAGAAGGTCAACTTCGCATGGACATACTCTGACATGCCAGGGCTTGATACAGATCTCATCATGCATCACTTATCAATCTCACCAGATGTCAAGCCTGTCAAACAGAAGTTAAGAAAAATGCATCCACATGTGGCTCTACTAGTCAAGACAGAGTTAGAAAAACTATTGAATGCAAACTTCATTAGGGCCATTGATTATGCTGAGTGGATTTCCAACATTGTTCCTGTCTCCAAGCATGACAAATCCATACGAGTCTGTACTAATTTTAGAGACCTCAATAAAGCGTGCCCCAAGGATGACTTTCCACTACCAAACATCGATATGATAGTGGACATGACTGTAGGTTATGAGATGTACTCGCTCACGGATGGATTTTCTGGGTACAACCAAATAAAGATAGCTCCAGCAGACCAAGAAAAGATAGCCTTTACATGTGCATGGGGTACCTTTTGTTGGAATGTCATGCCTTTTGGGCTCAAAAATGTTGGCGCTACATATCAAAGAGCAATGACAACCATCTTTCATGATATGATGCATAAAAACATGGAAGACTATGTTGATGACACACTGGTGAAATCAAAGAAATGAGGCACACATCTCAAAGACCTTAGTTTGATATTGGACCGTATGGAACAATTCCAACTTAGGTTGAATCCAAAAAAATGTGCCTTTGGTGTCACTTCTGGAAAATTGCTAGGTTATATCATCTCAGCAAAAGGCATTGAGGTTGACCCTAAAAAGGTCCAAGCTATCATGGATATGCCTCCACCAAAGACTATCAGTCAGCTTAGAGGTCTGCAAGGACGGCTACAATCCATAAGAAGATTTATCTCTCAATTAGCTGATAAGGCTCAACCTTTCAATAAAAATCTGCATAAAGGATCTACCCATATTTGGAACAGTGACTGTCAACAAAGCTTACACCAAATCAAAGGCTACTTGGCAAAACCGCCAGTTTTGATGCCACCCATTCTGGAAAAACCTTTGATTCTGTACATTTCAGCTACAGATTCTTCTCTAGGAGCACTCTTAGCCCAAAGTGATGAGACGGGTAAAGAAAGAGCCATATACTATATTAGTCGAACTTTGGTGGCTTATGAACTAAATTATACAAGTATAGAGAAGGCATGCCTTGCTGTAGTTTTTGCCTCCCAAAAACTTCGGCATTATATGTTGGCCCACACAGTTCACTTGATTGCCAAGATAGACCCTTTGAAATATTTATTAAGTAAAGCTGCACTTACTGGTCGCCTTGCTAAATGGATGATGATTCTTTCCGAATTTGACATTCAGTATGTTGAACGTAAGGCAATCAAAGGACAAGCCATAGCTGACCAGTTGGCTGACTTCCCACTTGAAGATGTAGCACCTCTACAAATTGAGTTTCTAGATGCCTCAATCATGAACATTACTGACAGAACATGGAAAATGTTTTTTGATGGATCCCATACACAGAATGGAGCAGGAGCAGGGGTGTTGTTTGTTTCCCCTCATGGTTATACGATCCCAAAATCCTACAAATTATTGTTCCCATGTACAAACAATATTGCAGAGTATGAAGCATTAACAAATGGGATCAAAATGGCCCTTGAATGGCGAATAACTGAGCTACACATCTATGGGGATTCTCAACTGGTTGTGAACCAAGTGAATAATGAATATCAAACAAAGGATGATAAATTGATCCCTTATAAAAAGTTGATAGATGCTCTAAGGAACTATTTTACCTTTGTAACATTCCAACAAATTCCTAGAGCAGAAAACAAGGCTGCTGATGCTATGGCCACCTTAGCATCTATCCTCCAATTACAAGAACATGAATCACGATTTGAGTTCCTGGTGGAAGAATTGTGTCATCTAGCCTATGATTCTTCAGATAACCAGGTGATCTACACTATTGTAGGTCACGATTCCTCCCGCTATGCGGCTATTTTCTCCTACCTACGTGATCAGGTTATTCCCGAAACCCTCACGCGCAACCAAAAATGCCAACTCCTTCGTAATGCCTCACACTACACTTTGGTCTCTGGTGACTTGTATAGGAGGGGTCTAGACGGAACGTTGCTTAGGTGTTTAGAACTAGAAGAGTCCGAGAAGGCACTTGCCAAAGTCCACAATGGCATTTGTGGGGCGCATTCTAATGGCCTTGCACTTGCCCGAAAACTACTTAAGACGGGTTATTACTGGCCCACCATGCAAGCTGATGCTGTGCGCTATGCAAAGTCCTGTCAGAAATGTCAGCTCCATGGTAACTTGATACATGCTCCTAGGCAAGAGTTAATCCCTTCTATGACATATTGGCCATTTCAGCAATGGGCCTTTGACTTGGTAGGAAAGATCCATCCAAGCTCATCCAGCGGTCATAAATTTATCATCACAGCAACGGAGTATTTCACTAAATGGGTTGAAGCTGTACCATTATCTGCTGCTACAGGCAAACATGTTGCCCTGTTTATACTGAATCACATCATTTTTTGATATGGTATCCCATCCTCTATTGTTACAGATAATGGAGGACAATTCAAAAATAAAGACTTAAAACAGCTGTGCAAAAAGTTTGGAATTAAGCAACACTGGTCTTCCATTTACTATCCCCAAGGGAATGGCCAAGCTGAGGCCTCTAATAAAATGCTGCTGAAAATCCTACACCGCACAGTTCACAAGTCTGGGAAAGATTGGCACTTGCAAATAAATTCGGCACTTTGGGCCTATAGAACCTCTATTCGTACTCCTACAGGGGCTACACCCTTTTCTCTATTCTATGGCTCTGAGGTTGTTCTCCCATTAGAAGTCGAAATACCTTCTTTGCGCATCTCCTTACATGGGTTAATAACTGATGAAGACCATAGAGCTATGAGAGTACAGGAATTAGAGACTCTGGATGAACGGCGCAAGGCTGCTTTTGATCACATGAGAGCTTATCAGAAGCGCATGTCTACACAATATAACAAAAAGGTTCACCCCCGTGAGTTCCAAGTTGGTGAACTCGTGCTTAGAGAGAATCCCAAAAATCAGCAAAATAGAGAACAGAAAGGGAAATTTGAACCTAACTGGTTAGGTCCTTACATTATCACAACATCATTTGGGTCTGGTGCTTACCAGTTGTCTACTTCAGAGGGTGAAGAACTTGCAGAACCTATCAACATCCTACACTTGAAGAAGTTCTATACTTAGAGGCTTACTGCTCAGCTATCTTGTATATATCTATGAGCCTGAAAAAATCTTAAAAATCAGAAAATGTCCTGAAAAAATGATCATCTTAGTGAAAACCTCACTTTGATGTATCACCAAAAAAAAAAAAAAAAAAAAAAAAGAGCTGTCAAAGTGGTGAAAACCTGGAAACAGGCGCTACTTGAAACCCTTGCACCTATGTCTATCAATCTCAATCATCCACTTTGCTACACATTTCCTAGCTTGGAATTGTTTCTTGTCCTCATCTTGGGGGCATAGCTACTTATCCTATTGAGGTATTCTTGTGCATTAGGGTTTCTTTGACAACTCACAAAATAGTGTTTCTCAACACTTCCCCCACTTTGACATCAAGTGTTTTTCAACACTTTATAGATAGTTTACCTACGGTCTCCGATGTCGTGATATTTCTCACTATCAGAATCAAGTCTTGAAGAAATGGCCAAGTGACTTGCACACACGCACTTTAACACTTAAATGACTGAGCTATGTTGATCTTTATCTACTTTGTGTGTTGTATATGATGATTTCTTTGTCATGTGTTCCCTCCCTAATAGTCTTTCGAGGATGTCATTGACTAGAAGACTAGGGGCATGGGGCATGTCTTCTTGATTTCTGCTTGTGGGTATACTTTGTTTGTCTATAGTGTTGTAAGCATTTGTGCTTGTCCTATTCAACACTTTGACTTATAAATGTATCATCCTTCATTGTTTTGCAAGACTGCACTCAGGGTTTATCCTGGCGCTTATGCCTTGATACAGGTGTAATCTTGCTAAATTAAACTTAGGGTCTCTAATCGTGTATTTATCTTGACTTACATGTCTTTGATGCTTAGATTGGATTTCCACATACCTATCTAATATCGATCATATTCATATCCTCATGGTTATACTAGTGATGGTTGTATGATCTCATGATGTCCCTAATAAATGCTCAATGATGAAATTAAGAGTCTAAATGTTATGCGCTTCTTGCTAGTAAACCACTTTGCATATTAGCTTGCATTTTAGGTTCATTTTCTAGCTTAGTCTTGCATTCTTGCATATGGGGAGAGCTCTCTTTCTTCATCTTTTTGTGGACATATCAGCTAACTCCTTTCATATATTTCTTTACTTTCTTCTATTCATGCCTTTTCACCTTCTTAATCTTTCACTTCATCTCTTTTCTATCTTATCATCACATTATATAAATTTTTGACCTCTTAAATAATTTTGACATCCTGGATTCCTTTTCGGGATCGAAATCCAAATTCAAGTTCATCTTGATGGTCAAAATTGTCTTTTAAAATTCTACTTTCTTTTGAGCAGTTAACTGACCTTTTGAGGTCTAATCTTGGAATCATCACTGGGGCATCTTCATTTCTTCGTGTCTTCATCATTTCTATGCTTCATATCTACTTCTATTCACCTTTTCTCATCTAAATCCTCTCTCTACTAGATTTGACCTAATTTTTATGCTATATCCTTCAAAGTCAACTCTAGTCAAACTGGGGCATTTCATCAATTTCTTATAGTCATTCTTGGGTTCTAATCATTTATCTGTCATATCTTGGACATTGCTATATTCTAATTTTCTCATGTCTAGCCAGTTTTTGCATCCCCTTACCTCATTTCAATTTCGATCCCGAGGGGGCAGAAATACTCTATTGCTGATTGTTACAGCTATCTATTTCTTAGGAGCATTTGTTTGACTTTATCACTTGCTCTTGATCTATTCACTTTGCTAGGTGTTAGAATTCTTTTCAGATCCTAACATCATCTTCCTAGTGTTCAGTACTACTGCTATCAGGCTGTGCATTCAGGACTTGCTATCTATTTCTGCATTTCATTCTTTGAAATCAGATATCTATATCTATCACTGCCTACTTGGCTTTCTATTTTTCTTTGACATAATGTGTTCCCAGATCGATCACACATTAGTCAAAGAGGGGCAAATGTAATCACCTAAAAATGGTCATCTAGACTATTAGCCCCCTTTTCAACATTTTGGCTAAATTAATTTAATCACTTACCTAAGCCAAATTGCTAATAATCAATTTATTTGATTATAACCTATAGTTTGACTATGCTATCCTAAGTTCATTATTTGATTAAAAGAACATGTCCCCTTTTAATTAAATAAAAGACCCCATTCTTCTAACCCACTTAAAGTGCACACATAAAGTCCTTTTTCTATTTTGCAATTAAAAGAAAAGGCTTTGTGACTTTTGTCTTATATGACAAGTCAACTTATATTCTATTGGTTGACTTGTGTGTGCACATGGATCACTCCTATTTTTGAATTCCATCGTTGATCATCCACCATCTTCATCTTGATCTCCACCGTCCGTACATCTTTAAAAGGGAGAGAGCTTTCCCCCTCAAAGCATCATCCTCATTTGAATATTGTTATGCTGCAGGTTTTCTAACAGGTTTCTTTGGAGCTTTGTGGAGAACTTCTCTTTCTTGTCTACATTCTCTCATCCGTGGCATTCTAGCTTAGCTTAGCTTTCATTTTTACATGTAGCTTAAATCACATAGTCTAATAGTTGGATTGTAACACTCTCATACATGCTTAACATAGCTATACTTTGTATCTCATTCTAGCTTAATCTTCATTTGCATTGCATTCTTGAGGAACTCCTTGGGACATTTGCATTCTTGCATCTTGTCTTTGGAACCTCCCATTGCATGGTTTACTAGCAAGAAGAGTATCTCTAAAGCTCATCTGAGAGCCTTCTTATTCTTGAAATATACTCTCTTGCACTCCGTGGATAGGGAGCTCTAAGCTGGCATCCAAGCATTCCAAACTCATGGAATCGTTTGGATAGAAGGGTTTAGAGTGGGACACTTTCGAGTGTACACTCTCCACCTTTCAAGCTAAACAAAAAAAATCAAATGCTCTCTTTTAGCGAGCAAAGTGTTCTACACAACACCCAGCTTATTTCTAAAGAATAAAAACTTAATTTTTACCACAGCCTTGTAAGTATATCTACTATCTATTTGTCCATAGGAAAGTACCAGAGTTTCGCTATCCACTTCTCGACTCAATCTTTGATGAAGAAAACCTACAATTGCACCTTTTATCCAACTTCAATAGCTTTAATAGGCTACAAGATTACCACAATAGTTATATAGAAAAAACTTCAACTTCACAATCCTCTCTACTAACGAAACAACTCTCATTGAATGTGCACACAAAAAATTGTGCTAAAAAATGTCTTTGGAAAAATTTGAAAAATTCGCAGCTGAAAGTATACCAATTTCTATCCACAAGAATAATTCTCTGCTTCCCTCGCTAAAACTTTTCTTTTCCCTTCTTCCCCAATTTCTCTTGGAAATCTCTTCCTCTCCTAGAAATATCTTCCTCACAATATGTCTAGGAAATCTCTTCCTCTCAAAATATTGAGGAAATCTCTTCCTCCAGTAAATCTCTTCCTCAATGTCTTTACACAACTCATCCTTGCTCCTTGGATCCACACCGTGGAAACCCCATGCCAAAGCATGATCACCATAGCCACCTTGCAACCTATCTTTACTCAATTATTGGTTGTCGTGGCCATAAAAGAAGCTGGAGATAAAAAAGAAATATATAATTTGTATCATAGATCTTTGCTTTGTATTCAGAGTTCATAGTTCTATACCATGTTAATTTCTTATAACTCAGTTATAGATCAATTGCATAATAAATTCACAAAAAAATTTGATATCTAATTTATAACAATTAATAAATTCGGCTAACTAATTGAAACCAAATAGCGTAAGCAAAATAGCAAAAGCCAAACACACATAGACAATAATACGGATATACCCAAGAAACCCCAATTTGTAGAAAAACATGCAATTGTTGGATATGTTATTCAGCCTAACAACATACTTTCGCTCAAAGTTTAATAGAATCCAATTACAAGTTTGTTATTGCAATCTTACATACATAGAGCCTAGCTGCTTTACTTGGCTTGCAAAAAAAGAATATTTTATTGCTTTCTTAGGCTTTAAAACATATCATATATAAAATCACTTATTGTTTTTATCAAAATTACAAGCATAGAAATATTCTTTTAAAGAATAAAAAAGCAAACCTCTTGCTAAATATCCAACTCAAGTTGCTTTAATAAAACTTCTCTCAACCTTTCGAGCTAAACAACAAAAAACTAACAAGAATACTATCACTTCATTAATGTGTATATAAAAAGAGTGAGTTAGCACTATCTATTTGTAAGTCAAAATTTGAGAATGACAAATCACTTCGAACAATCACAAGGAATTAAAGAACTTGTACCATTCAAATTTGACAAGTAAAATGCATTATCATCTAAAGTATACTATTATCACTTCATCTAAACTATAATTGTTAATTTCCTATAACCTAGTTATAGGTCAATTGCACAATAAATACACAGAGAAAAAACTCTATTTGATTTATAACAATTAATACTATGGGTTCCCCAATTTGGAGAAAAACCTGCAACTGTTGCATCTTCTATTCAACCTAACAACATACTTTCTCTCAAAGTCTAATAGAATCCAATTACAAGTTTGCTACTGCAATCTTACATATATAGAACCCGTATGTTTTACTTAGCTTGCAAGAAAAGAATGTTTTCTTGCTTTCTTAGGCTTTAAATCATAATATATAAAATCACTGCTTATTTTTTTCAAACTCACAAAGAATAAAAACAAAGCTCTTGCTGAATATCCAACTCAAGTTGCTTTATAAAAACTTCTCTCCACCTTTCGAGCTAAACAAAAAAAAAACTAGGACTCTCTTAGAGAGCAAAGTGTTATGCACAACACCCAGTGTATCCCTTAAGAATAAACACACAATCTTTACCAAAGCCTTGTTAGTATATATGCTATCTATTTGTCCATAGGAAAGTACTAGAGTTTCACTATCCACTTCTCGACTCAATCTTTGTGAAGAAAACCTACATTTGCACCTTCTATCTATATTCAATAGCAATAACAGGCTACAAGATTGCCACAATAGTTGTACAGAAAAAAAATTTAGCTTCACAATCCTCTCTACTAACAAAACAACTCTCACTAAATGTGCACACAAAAACTTGTGCTAAAAATGCCCTTGGAAGAATCTAAAAAAATTCACAACTAAAAGTATAGCAATTTCTATCCACAAGAACAATTCTTTGCTTCCCTTGTTGAAATTTTTCGTTTCTCTTCTTCCCTAGTTTCTCTTGGAAATCTCTTCCACACAAATATATCTAGGAAATCTTTTCCTCTCTTAGAAATCTCTTCCTCACAATATGTCTAGGAAATCTCTTCCTCTCAAAATATTGAGGAAATATCTTCCTCAATGTCTCTACGTAGCCCATCCTTGCTACTTGGATCCACACCATGTAAACCCCATGCCAGAGGATGATCACCATAGCCACCTTGCAACCTATCTTTACTCAATTATTGGTTGTCATAGCCATAAAAGAAGCTTGAGATAAATCCTTTTTTGTATAATTTGTATCATAGATCTTGGCATTGTATTCATAGTCCATAGCTCTAATACCATGTTAATTTCTCATAACACAGTAACAGATCAATTGCACAATAAATTCACAGAAAAAAGTTATATTTTATTTATAACAATTAATACATTGGGTTAACTAACTGAAACCAAATAGCATTAGCAAAATAGAAAAAGCCAAACACAAACAGACAAAAAGAGAGACATACGCAAGAAACCTTGATTTGTAGAAAAACTTGCAACTGTTGGATCTTTTATTCAGCCAAATAGAAAACTTTCGCTAAAAGTCTAATAGAATCCAATTACAAGTTTGTTAATGCAATCATACGTATATAGAGCCAAGTTGCTTTACTTACAAAAAAAATATTCTTGCTTTCTTAGGCTTTAAATCATATTATATATAAAATCACTTCTTGTTTTTATCAAACTCACAAACTTAGAAATATTCTTTTAAAGAATAAAACAAAAAAGCTTTTGCTAAATATCCAACTCAAGTCGCTTTAAAAAAACTTCTCTCAATCTTTCAAGCTAAAAACCAAAAACTAACAATAATATTATCACTTTGTCAATATGTATATAAAAAGAGTGAGATAGGACCACCTATTTGTAAGTCAAAATTTGAGAATAACAAATTGCTCGGAACAATCACAAGGAATTAAAGACCATGTACCATTCAAATTTGACAATAATTGCATTATCATCTAAATTGTACTATTATCACTTCATTTAAGCTATACTATTATCGCTTCATCAGTTATAGATCAATTGCACAATAAAATTCACAGAAAAAAACTCGATTTGATTTATAACAATGAATACTATGGGTTCCCCAATTTGGAGAAAAACCTACAGTTGTTGGATCTTCTATTCAGCCTAACAACATACTTTCTCTCAAAGGCTAATAGAATCCAATTAGAAGTTTGCTACTGCAATCTTACGTATATAGAGCCCAACTGCTTTACTTAGCTTGCAAGAAAGGAATGTTTTCTTACTTTCTTAGGCTTTAAATCATAAGTTGCTTTAAAGAAACTTCTCTCCATGTTACATCCCAATTTTTGACCTAGCTTGAAATATAGCCATTGAGGTTCGCATGAAGTCAGTTGGTAGTTTAATTTGATATAATATGGCGAAATGGTAAAATAGTTGGTCGTTATGATTTCAAGTGAAAATGACATGTTGGTTGATTGTTAATCATGAATTCATGGAATTAAGATGAAAGGTTAGTTGTTATGATTATTTATGATTAAATAATATATAAATTAATTACAAAGAATTTCCTTGTAGAAAGCATGTCGAAGGGGTGAAAGCATTGTCAAAAAAGAATTAGGCAGGGCATCACCATCACTGGGTAGACGGGTAAAGGACCTAGCCAGAATACATCTGCATGACTCACATGAGTTATTAAATAATTTGATTAAAATAATTGAGTTAAAATATAAATCGTATCTTAAATTATTTTAGTTTATCTTTTGTCATATACGTGCATTTAAATATTTTAAAAATATATATATATATAATAATTTGGCACCATTATCATTTAATAATTTAATAGTTGTACTTTATGATATTGTTCAAATTATAGTAATTGCATTATTATAATCTTCGAATTTTTAATAAAAAACGTGATACAACTTAATGATTTTAAAGATTGATTATATCATAATACTAATGATCATTCATAGTTGGGCCTTCAATACTCTTTGTTGTTTTTATTAATTTTCTAAAGATAGTGGAGCGCGCACAACCATTTACACCACTTGCAATAAAGATATGCATATGAAGAAAACAACAGTCGAACTTAAGAGAGTAACCAAAGAGTCCTGGACAATAGTTACCAAGAATGAAGAATCAATCATATTATAATAGTGCAAAATTAAGGGGAATCAGCTAGTCTAAAAGTCGATGCACTTATCTGCTCTTACATCCATTCCATTACTCCTTTTCTTTGGATTCTTCTTTGGCTTCGTATTATTTAGCAATCCAAGTTTCTTTGTAGCTGTGTGAAAAGACTGAATCTAGTTCTGATCATATATCTACCTTGAGACAAATCAATATCATTTTTGCAAGCCTCTGTGATGAGTTGAAACAAGTGCAGACTCTTCCCAGGTTTGGATTGAGAGAGAGTCAAGTAAGATTACCCATTTCTTACAATTGTTTTCTTTTAATTATACTTTCCTTGTTATCACGTCTGCTAATTTGGGTCGGTAGTCTATTATGAGAAAGGAAATCCCATATAGAATATAAAATACTACATTTTTATACTAATAAATCACTCTCCATATATCTTCAACTTGAAGCATGAATATTCTAGTCTTTAACAATGGAGCTTATGTTCCCAGTCTATCGTCTGTTTACTTTATTATCATTGCCATTAACATATGATAATTTAGATGTCCTCCTATATTGTTCGAATGTGTAATTATTTGTTTTTCCTTTTTAAGAATGTTATCTTCTCTAGTAAAATCAAATATATTCAGTTATAAATTGAAAAACTGAGATTGAGATAATGAACCCATAACATGATATATGTGTTTTCATCCATGGGATAGTAAATAGATTCATTCTGTAGCTTGATGTAATTCATGACATATGTAAAAATTAACCATCTTAGTTTAGAACCAAGTACATCTAGTTATATATTTGCAATGAAGATCTTGAAAAATCAGAACACTAATTCATTAGCAATGATGCATGATAAGGTGAAGAAATGTAAAGAAAATCCAATGTTTTGGTACTAATATAATCATAGACTGAATCATGGTGGGCGGTAATAGATTTCTAGTTCTTGGAAACTATTCTTAAATCATAGATGATTCTTTATTCATAAGAGTGTATCAATCGTGCATATAAGGGATAGAAATGCAATGAAAGTTGAGAGCAATTAAATTTGGCTTAGAATGTTATACATTTATTCAAACCATACAAAGATGAAAATGTTATCATAAATCCAAACACCATGGCTCACCAGGAAATATGGTGGAGTTAACTAATTAGTCATTCAATTTAGATATCTTTAGAGAAAATAATTATGTAATCACAGTTAATGAAATGTTGGATGCATGTTTAATTGACAAAACTAGTTGTTCTGAGAATTCTAGATACCTAGGACTCACCTGGTTGTGTAGCTAAGAAGATGAGTGATTGATGAAAGTACACTCTAATACCACTGATGAAGGGCCACACCACCCTTACCAACTCACAACCAAGAATGCAACAATATGAAGAGAACGGGATGATAAAATGTTTCAAACAATTTTATTATACTTAACAATCCAATAGCAATTACAATAACATTTCTACAAGATCTCTCAAGATCCAATCCAAACCCAAGCTAGTCCAGATCCACACTCTGGTAGAAACTTCCAAGATCTCAACTTGTGCTTGCAAGCCACCAAGCAACCTCCTTGTTTCTAAACCGCAGCCACTAGCTCTTCTCCAACCTTATCCAAGATCCAAGCGTAAACTGCCTCACATTCGGCGCTCTGTCTACACACTCACAACTCCATCACAATCCTTCTGTAAACTGCCTCAAATTCGGCGCTCTGTCCATAGACTCAGGAAAACTCACTCTTCACTTTTTCCTTCTCTTTCACACCTTGAAGCCTTCCAAGCTTTCCAAGCTTCACCTTCCACAACTTTCACCTTTCCAAGCTTTCCTTTCAAAGCTTCTACTTTCCAAGCTTCTCCTTCTCAAGCTTCTCCTTCTCGAGCTTCCACTTCTCAAGCTTCCACTTCTCAAGCTTCTTCTCGAGCTTCTACTCCTCGAGCTTTTCCCTTCTTCTCAAGCTTCTCCTTCTCGAGCTTGATTAGAAATGCTCATATGCCTTGCTTAAATAAGCACTTACCACCCAATGCATAACTTATCCACAACCTTCTAGAATTCCACCTAAACAATATCCACAACCTTCTACAACTTCCATAATCTTCTACAACATCCACAACTTTCTACAATATTCATAACTTTCTAGAATTCTACCCACACACCTCGATAAATGGAATGACAACCATTTATTTTTTATTTTTTTTATTATGCCACCTATACACCTCGAAAATAGAAATCCTCTTTTTCTCTCTTTTCTCCTTTTTCCCCTTTTTTAATTTTTTTTATTATTTCTCCTCTAATTTTCGTCACTTTCTCTCTCCTCTAGATTTATTTTTATTTTTATTTTTTCAATTTTTTTAATTTTTTTCAATAATTTTCCCATGCAAGATGCTCATGCATAAGTGATGAGGCGTGAGAAAGGAATCACCAAAAACATGAAACAATAATCAATTATGACATATCATTGTTAACAATTTAATATGAATTAAATAAAGCTCATGCATATTCTTGATATGGTGATCTCCTGCTACCAAGTCATATTCCATGTTGTATATCTTGATGCCCAGTGAATGGTAAGATGTTCCCTATCAATTTTGGGTAGGAAGGGTCTTTCTCATTAGAGATTGTGTGGGGATATGTTGTGGTCCAAGGTTGGGTGGTTAAGCCCCTGACAATGTTTCACCTCTCTCGAGATGTCGGACATGCATTAGATAGAGATAAGCTATGCATTCATTTGTTTATCGAAACTAAGTAATATCACTTTTATTTATGAGGAGGTAGGATTAAATTGAGTAATTTCATTGTTACCGTTATTTTACAACTAGAAGTAAGGAATAGATTCATAAATTACTTTTCATTTATATGAATATCGAATACAAGTACATTTCTAACCTTGAGTAACTATCACAGATGAGTAATCAGAAGGAAAAGAAATTTGAAGCCCTAATTGATTGTGTGATTGCTGGAACCTTAAATGATACGGTGGTATTGGAAGCCCTAGTTGAATCTATGATCGTGGAAGCCCTAAATTGAATCTGTGGTCGTGGAAGCCCTAAAAAGAATATGTGTTATTGGAAGCCCTAAGTGAGATAGCAGTATCATAAGCCCTAAATGAATCGATGGTAAATGATGCCCTAATTGATTCCATGGTATGTGATGCCCTAATTTTAGATTTAGTAGTATTTAATTGTAATTACCATTTGATTTAAAATAGCATTTTTTTTAGATGTTAGTTATCATGTGAAATTGTTATAGAGGTATTTGTGGACTAACCCAGGTGGTTGCAGAAGCATCCTTAGTTGATTTCGATCTCAATTTTCTGAGTAAATGGTTTTCAATTTCTCTAGTAATTTCATTTGAAGGTATTTCAAGTTTATAGTTAAGAAATTTTGTCTAACAGATTTTTATCGATAAATCTTATTCACATGAACATGAATAATATAACTGTCTGCCTATGAAACAAAGTATAACTGTATACTTTGAGTATTGTTGAATGATAAATTAGACCCTAGAAAACTGGATGTTACATATGGTATCAGAGCGCTAGGTTCAACCTTGAAACCTTTGGTCCAACACTGTTTCTGAGAAACTAAAATGTTTTTGCATATCTAGATATTGCAATCAAAACTGGAAAAATCACACTGAAAAATCATTCAGAATAGCCAAGGAGGCTGAAATGATATAAAGTGGACAAATGTATAAACTAATAAAAGATAAAAAGGATGGCAAGTTGAGTGGTGGAGATTGAGTTTGACGACCCAAATTTTGAAATCCTTGGCCAGGGTGGATTGTCTAGACGCTTCAGTTATTTTGTCGAATAACTATTGGGACTTTAATTAGGCAGATTTGCTAGAACAATTGATCTTGTTGATTGTCCATAAGCTTCAGTTATTTTGTCAAATAACTATTGGGACTTCAACCCACCTAAATACTCAGATGGCAGGATCAGAATGGTACAAAAGATTAAAAAGAGGTCCAGATGTCGAGACTTGCGCAATCCAAACACTGTTTATAATCTTGATAAAATGTTAACAAATCCATCCCGATCGAGTTTGTCAACCCAAATTAATGACAAAAATAAATTGTTACCTATTTGAACCTGAACTAAATGAAAACAAAACTATGAACCATGATCCTTTCTTATGTTGATTAAACAACAAGATCATTATGTGCTCCATTAGGGAGTTGGAACTATCAATGCTTGTTTACAGATGTAAACTTTTGATGAGATGGGCATGGAAGCCTGAATCACAGAAATGGGAAAGATGAATTTCCAAGTATTTACAAATGAATGATGAGCATCTTATGAATTGTTTCAGTCTTGATTGGATTTATGATGATCTTGCATAGTATATCATGTTTTTACCCTTTGACACATTGTTATACATGTATAATACACATGTGATGTTGACTTTACATATTGAGTTGTTGTACACTTTTTGTGGAGATATCCTATCATGAAATGATTATTCTAATGAAATATTGGGCATGAAGGCCAAGGTTACAATGGAAAAACATGGATTCACTAACCTATTTCAGGTAATCTATAAGTTTGCAAGGATGATCTATCTATTAATGAGGGCCATATGCCAGATGGTACGTATGAGTGATTTAAATTATGATCAAGTTATGATCTAGAACTTGCTGGTTGAAGAATTTCAATTTTTGCATACTTATCTTACTTTCAGTAGATGAACCCTGAAAATCCTCTTAAATGAAGATATCAATATGGAATCGAACTAAAGATATGGGGATTACCTACATGAGTATGACAGGAACATGAAATAGAACCAACTCAAATGATGCTAAGAAAACCCCAAGCAAGGTAAAGAGAACTCAGGTGATTACGTGTTTAATTTCATGTTACCATGCAAGTATTTTTCTGAGAACTTTAAAGTAAAAAAAAATGGAGCTTGAGTTTCGATTATGATTTTGATTCTGACCCAATTGAGAAAAGAAATGATATCACAATGTTATATATATTGTATTTGTAATATTCTTTTAGTGCCAAATTTGCAGAGATCATCAAGGATGATGAACCACAAGGGGAATGGTACGTAACATTCCAATTTTAAAAATACTCCTTTATAAAGTTTGTTGCAATTTCAAGTTCATTAAGGATGATGAACCACAAGGGGAATGTTATGTTACATTCTAATTTTTCACCTAACTTGATATATCGCCGTTGAGGTTCCCATGAAGTCAGTTGACAGTTTAATTTGATATAATCTGGCAAAATAGTAAGATAGTTGGTCATTATGATTTCGAGTGATTGTTAATCGCGAATTCATGGAATTAAGATGAAAGGTTAGCTGTTATGATTATTTTATGATTAAATAATATATAAATTAATTACAAAGAATTTCCTTGTAGAAAGCATGTCGAAGAGGTGAAAGCATTGTCAAAAAAGAATTAGGAAGGGCATCACCATCACTAGGCAGACGAGTAAAGGACCTAGTGTAGTGCTTGCCCCTAGTCTACATTTTCGAGTTACATTTCTGATATCATTGCCAAACTCTTTTAGGCCAATTTACGTTTGATGATTAGTATTATTATTTTAGAGATTATCATATGTTGTTTACACTCAGTTTATTATATGATGAGATTACTTGGTACTCTATATTTCATGCATGTATGATGATTATTCAATGGTTTCAGTTATCGATGATGATTAGTTAGATGGTTTATTATTCCATGTGCTTCTTATGGATACTTACACCATACTGCATGTGTATGGTGTGCGTGTTGTTTTATTTATGTATGGTGTTTCTGATGTGGTTAAGGAAGGGAGTCGTAGTCACCTGCTAGTCGGGATCTACATGATGCACCACTTCCTGCCATTGTCTGTTTAGCTTAGAATATTGCATTTGTACATGCATGAATTTTTATGCAGGTTGCAGGTACCGGGTATCGACTTCCCTGAATTGTCAGGATGAGCGTACCCTATCGCACTGTCTCAATGGTAAGAGAGGGGAGATAAACTCTTAAGTCCAATTCCTAAACCCTTTAGCCAATTGTCCTAATTGATAATTAGGACAAGTATCTGAGTTAAGTACCCTCTGAATGCATCAAATGATGTAATTTCGGGATTATAACCTTTTTGTTTTGATTTAGTATATGCTTTTCTATGTAGGATTTTTGTATGTTGTTATATGAGTCCTTTATGTGTTTTCTATTAATTAAGTCTAATTAAAAAGATTAATTAATGATTTAATTTAATAGAGAATTATTATGATATCATTAATATTTAATTAATTGAGAAATTAATTAAATAAAAGAACTAAATTTGGAGATTAAAGTTCAAAGATAAATTTAGAACAGGATAATATTTATTTAATTTAATAATAATATAATTGGAGCTCATTTTTAAATAAATGCTAAATATTATTGTTAATTAAATTAATTAAATATTTTATCAATTAAGTTTCTATAATTAATTTAAAAAGTTGAAAGACATTAAATTATTAAGAATTCTAGATCGCATGATCTAAGCTTGAGTTTAAATATGAAAAATAAATTAAAAGATTAAATAATAGAAATTAATAACGTTATTTTAATTTCATAAAGTGCACATGAGATTAAAGTAATAAATTAATTTAAAATATAAGTCAAGTGGAATATTAAATAAAGTTATTTAATAATTCAACTTAATGTGCATGAAAGTTGAATGCAAAATAAAAGAAAAGATAATAAAGGTTAATTTGGAGTTAACTGAGTTGTGCAAAGAGTCTTCTCGGGTAAACGCACAATTAGTGCCCCGATTTGAGGAGAAATTGCTTATCACAACTTTGGGGGTTCATTTTTGGGATAGACGAAGTTGGACGGGAATTTTTGGGGAGACAACTTTTGGAAGCGAATTTCAGAAGGCTAATACCAAAGAAAGATTTTGGGAAGAAGGTTATTGAGAGGAGCGAATTCTCTTGCAGTTCCTAGGGATTTCATAATAGCATCAGGATCAGGTAGGATCTTGTGTTTTTGATTATCGATTAAATACGCAATTATCCTTTCATGTCTTCTTCGTGTCTGGGGTTTGTAAATCTGAATTCTCTATGATGAATGTTTAAACATTACAATATTGAAAATTATCATATGCTTGTCTATAAACTTCTGTATACAAAATTTGTATGGTAAGGGTTGAATCTATTATCGAAATTCTAAATTAGAAGTTCGGATTGACTATATTTCTATACCAATTTAATGAAGAAGGCTATGTCTTTTAATATATTTATAGGTTTAGGAATTAAATTAGCATATTTATGAATTTATATATATATATATATATATATATATATATATTTATTTATTTTTTTTTTATATTCAAACAAAATTTAATTTCAAAAAAAAAAAAGAGATTGATTAAAAATAGATTCGTTGTTTTCTTTTTTTTTTAAATAATAATAATAATAATAATATATATTAATGTAATTAGTGGGGGGGATGGAATTATCCCGTGCCCAACCCCACTGTCGGCAAAGCCGACAGTACCTGCGTCGCAGGTACTGCGACCGCAGGGTCTTAATTTAGCTGATGGGCTTTAAAACGTTTTTAAAAGGATTTTGTTAAAATTTGTTTTTTATTATGTATAATTTTTATTATTTAAAAAAAAAAACAAATTTTATTATAATTTAAAATTTTCAATTAATAAATTTTTAATATATTTTAATTAATAAATATTGTAATCTTGATTAATATTGATTAGTTAAATAATAATACATTTAACATAGTTTGTGAATATTAATTTATTAATAATGTTGGTTAAATATTAATAAATTAACAATTAATGGATAGATTAAAATAAGTAATTAGAACAAATGATTATTGATTAATTTAATTTAAATTAGTTTAATTAAAGTTAATTAATAATGAATGTTAATTGATTAAATGGTAGATTTGAAATATTGACTTAATGGAAGTTATTATAGAAATGGGTTAATCGTAAAGGGTAGTTATGAAAACTTAGTTACTTGAAATTCGACATTAAACTGAAACATAAACCTTACCTTAGCTCAATAATATACTTTCAAATCCAATCTCTGAGACTGTGATGTTTTCTTTGTGCTTTGAGTGTTATGGGGTTGGTTTAGCGTTGACCAGTTTAGGTTGTTACCAGAGGCTCGGGATTGTGAATGTGATGTCATGATGATTTGGTCTCGATCTTTCTTAACCCGACCATGGTAATGTGATGAAGTGCTCTATTACATGATTGTGTTTACTGTTTGTTATTGCTTTCCAGTTTCCTTGTGTGAAGCTGAGATGTACGTATTTGAGATACTTGACTTAACCATTTTCGAGTCTCGATCAGTTATATTTGATAACCATTTTTGAGTCTCGGTCAGTTATACTTGGATTGCTTTTCGGTCGCTTGAAAGGACTGAAGTGTTTGTTATGTTCTTGATGATGTCATGTTTTGACTTGACCATTTTGGAGTCTTCGATCAGTATTGTAATTTACTATTGGGATACTTTTTGGTTGTTCATTGGAGAACCATTGGATTTTGTGACTTATCATTGATGCCTTCAGTTGCTGATAGAGAACTGTCGTGATCATATGATTACTATTTGATATTATCTGTTGCTCATGAAGAACTAATATAATTTTATGGCTTATCTTTTATGATATCTTTTCAGTTGCTTGTATAGGACTGAGGTGGTTTTATTATGATTCTTTGATTTATGTTTTCATGAGCCTAGGGTAGGTTATCTATGTGTAGAGTCGGGAAGTGGCTTGCAATGGGGGTCGGAGCCCTAAGAGGCTGCCTTGAGAAACCCATTGTAAGTCATTTTTAATAAGTGAAAACATTTACACTAAATGAGAGAAAATGAACCTAACAAGATAATTGTATGTTCTCTCCCATGCCTTGAGTGCTAGTACAGACTAGGATGGGGTAGAGAGAACGCTTGGTTACGACCTTGCATTCCATAGTAGGCCTCGTCAGTACGAGAGGATACTAGTGGCCGCAGGATCAGTAGGGACCCGGGATTCTTAAAGGATTGCTCAGGTAACTTCTACATGACTTTTGCGATGACACTTTTCCGCTTGCATATTAGGTTTCCTACGTGTCTTGTGGTACCTCTAGGATTTAGATGTCGATCTTTTTAGGAACCCTTGAGTTAGCATACTTATAGGATTTCCTAGACTTAGAGAGTATTTATGATTATAGGTTTTGTTATCCTATTTGGGACTTGAGACTATCTCCTCAGCGCGGTGGGAGTGGACCATTTAGGTTCTACGCGGTCGGGTGGTAGTGCTTTTACTCTTACCATTGAGATCCGTTTCGTGGTCACCGTGGCTGGAGTTTTCGTGATTGGCATTTACCTTCACTATGTTCTTGGATTATTATGATGGATGGTTAGATTTTATGATAGATGTTTTATCATTATGGATGTATGGATGTATCATGTATGGTGAATAGTTTCATATATTTTTTACTGTACTTTGTATCATGGATTTGAGGATGTTGTATCTTTATCTTTACATAGGTATATTCTTTTAAGCCTTTCATACCCTGTGACTTGTACAGTGGATGATTGAGCATTCCGAATTAATTTTCCGAGAGGCATTCGGAACAAATGTATATTATGGACATGTGACTTTCTGATTATTCTTTCATATGTATGTGATAGTTGTTAGACTTAGATTTAATTAAATTTAAACGTGACTCAACGTCTTGGGATCTTTAAGAAATGTAACTTGCGATGTATGTTTGTCGATGATTACATGTTATTGCTTCCGCTACTATGTGTTTGATGTGTATGTTATATTTTCTTACTTTAAAAAAAAAAAAAAAAAATTAGCAAACTTAGTGAAACTTTAGGTTAATTCTTTTGGATCCCTTGGCGGGGCGTTACATCTGGTATCAGAGCTCGAGTTTCTACATTGGGAGCTCTGGGTATATTGGAACGCCACTAGTGTTAACTAGTTGAACAAAAATGCAAACCTTAAACTAAAACTTGAAACTAGTTGAACTGAAACATTATGTAAACTATTAGTTACCTATTTTTAATACTTCAACACTTAGACTTCAAAACTGAAATTATACTTAAACTGAAATTATAGGTAAACTGAAAAATTGAAAATATCTGGTTTGCAAAACATGTGTCTTTTATCTATGTGTTTCAGTAGTATGTTTCATGGTTATTTTAGCATCTTGTGTCTTGGATATTATTGTAGGATGGTATCTGGGACGAGATCTTCCGTTAGAGGTCGTAGCCTTGGCCGTGGCAAAGGCCGTGGACGAGGCAGAGATATTAGTGTTCATGAGTCTATCCACGAGAGCCCCATTCAGGAAGAGAATAGGGAAGAGCATGTCAGTGAACATCAGGAAGAGAACCATGAAGAGGGACATGCTGACTCTGAGGAGGTTGATCCGAGGCAAATGATGCAAACCCTTATTGATCGCTTACCTCCTATTCTTGAGCAGGATAGAGCACACCAGGCAGGACATGAGCATAGACACAGATCTAGGAGTCCTCAAAGGGATCGACATAGATCCATAGTATCTTCTCAGATGAAGGATCTTCAGAGGTCCAAGATCAAGCCCTTTAATGGGCAAGGTTCTGGGTATGTAGCTGAGCAGTGGCTTATTGCCCTTGACAGGATTTTTGCTATGCAGGACTTTGACAGTAATGTCAAAGCGAGGTTTTCCATTACCAATCTAGAGTTATTTGGGGCCACCTGGTCGGAAATGCAGGTGGATCTCATAGAGTATTTGCAGCGGTGGACCACCATCAGGCAAACCATCAGGGGACAGTAGTTGAGACTACAGGAGCTATCCGAGGTACACCTCTCTCTGTATTATTTGATTCGGGTGCTACAGATTCTTTCATTTCTCCATCTCTAGTTGATAAGTGTAAGTTGGAGTCGGTTAAGCAAGATCATGGTTGGCAAGTGGAACTAGCCTCAGGCGCTAAAGTTTCCACAGATTCTATTGTTCATAAGTGTGGACTTAGCATAGGAGGATTTGAGACCTCAGTCGATTTTCGAGTTATTCCTCTTGGCTCCTACGATGTGGTCTTAGGTATGGATTGGCTTGGCTCTCATAGGGCTAGTATAGACTGCAGAAAGAAGACCATTATGTGTCAGGATGACCAAGGGAAGGATGTTGAGATTGTGGGGATACTGAAGCCTATATCCCTACGGATGATCTCTGCTATGCAATTAAAGCGAAGCTTTCGTAAGGGATGTCAGGTATTTGTCGTTATGGTAAATGAGCTAGATGAGGAAGACTCTACGAGGAAGACCCTAGATCACCCTATTTTACAGGAGTATGTTGATGTCTTTCCGAGTGAGATTCTAGGCATGCCTCCGAAGAGAGACATTGATTTTAGCATTGAGCTCACTCCAGGAGCAGAACCTATCTCTAGAGCTCCTTACCGTATGACCACTCAGGATTTAAGTGAGTTGTGTTTGCAGTTAGAGGAACTTTTGGCCAAGGGTAGTATTCGACCTAGTGTATCACCATGGGGAGCTCCAGTGCTCTTCGTGAAGAAGAAGGATGGTTCTTTGCGCCTTTGCATTGATTACAAACAGCTGAATAAGGTGACAATAAAGAACAGGTATCCTTTACCAAGGATTGACGATTTATTTGATCAGATCAAGGGGGCTACAGTGTTCTCTAAGATTGATCTTAAGTCAAGATACCATCAACTTCGCATCAAGGAGGCTGATATTCATAAGACCGCCTTCCAAACTCGCTACGACCATTATGAGTTCACAGTGGTACCCTTTGGGCTGACGAACGCTCCATCAATTTTCATGTGCTTAATGAATGGGGTGTTTCGTTCCTATCTTGATAGATTTGTTCTTGTGTTCCTCGATGATATTCTGATATATTCTAGGTCCCAAAAGGAACATGAGGAACATTTGAGTTTAGTTTTGCAGTGCTTGAGAGATAATCAACTTTATGCCAATGCAGCAAAGTGTGATTTCTTTCAATCAGAGATACAGTATTTGGGACACGTTATTTCAGGCGAAGGTATCTCTGTAGACCCTGCGAAGATCCAGGCAATAGTAGATTGGCCTGCACCCACTACTATGTCGGAGATTCGTAGTTTCATGGGTCTAGCTGGTTATTATCGCAGATTTGGTCAAAACTTCTCCAGAATAGCACACCCTATTACCTCCCTTCAGAGGAAAGGAAAGAAGTTTCTTTGGATAGAAAAATGTGTAGAAGCATTTCAGAAACTCAAGGAGCTTTTGACTAGTGCACCGATCTTAGCAGTACCTGATCCAGAAGGTGATTTCATGGTGTGTACGGATGCTTCCCTTGAGGGTATTGGAGCAGTTCTAATGCAGAATGGTCGAGTGATTGCATATGAATCACGCAAACTCAAGGATCATGAGTTGAATTATCCTACACATGACCTTGAGTTAGTAGCAGTAGTTCATGCCTTAGTGAGATGGAGACATTTCTTGTTGGGACACAGATTTGAACTACATAGCGATCACCGTAGTCCTCGGTACATATTCATGCAGCCTAATCTGAATGCTAGGCAAAGGCGTTGGATGGAGTTTTTGTGTGAGTATGACTTTGAGGTAAAGTATATCCAGGGGAAGGAGAATGTTGTAGCTGATGCTTTGAGTCGCAAGAAACATGTGATATCATCTATGACTCTTAGTGTTGATTTGAGGTGTCAGATACTTCAGGCACTCCCCACTAATTCATGGTATCTAGAGGTGTGCAGTGAGATCAATTTAGGGAGACCCTTGGAGGGTAAGTTTTCAGGCTATGTCCTAGAGTCAGATGGCCTTTTGAGACATTCAGGAAGGATCTATGTGCTGCTACTGGATGAGCTTCACATATTGATCCTATCAGAGGCCCATCGTGCACCTTACTCGGCACATCCAGGTGTCAAGAAGATGCATGCAGATTTGCGACGTTTATTCTATTGGTCTGGGATGAAGCGCGACATTGCTGATTTTGTGGCTAGATGTCTTGAGTGCCAGAGAGTCAAGGCAGAACACCAGCATCCGGCAGGACTTTTGCAACCGAATCTCGTTCCTTCATGGAAGTGGGACATCATCTCTATGGATTTTATAGTAGGATTACCTATGACTCCTCGCCGTCATGATGCTATCATGGTCACCGTTGACCGGTTGACTAAGGTGGCACATTTTGCACCAATCAGGTCTTCCTACACTGCAGCTTCAATGGCTAATGTCTTCATGCGTGACATTGTGAGACTACATGGTATTCCCCGAAAGATCATTTCGGATAGGGATCATGTTTTCACTTCCACATTTTGGACATCACTACAGCATGATCTTGGAGCGCAGTTGAATTTCAGTTCAGCATATCACCTAGAGACAGATGGGCAGACGGAGAGAGTGAATCAGGTTCTCGAAGATATGTTGAGGATGTACGTGATGGATAGGCAGACTCATTGGGAGGACTATCTCTATCTAGTGGAGTTTGCTTACAACAACGGGTATCACAGTTCTATTGGCATGGCACCTTTCCAAGCCTTATATGGACGCCCTTGTCGTACACCTTTGAGTTGGGATAGCCTTGAGGATCGCATCCTGTTGGGTCCAGAGATGCTTCGTGACATGGAGCAACAGGTGGTGTGTATCCGAGAGCACTTGACAACGGCACAGGATAGGCAGAAAAAGTATGCTAATGCACATAGGTCAGATAAGCAGTTTGCTATGGGAGAGAAGTTTTTCTTGAGAGTGCATCCGCGGAAGAGTCCGATTCGTTATGGAAAGGGCTCAAAGCTAGCACCTCGCTTTGTGGGACCATTCGATATTCTTGAGAGGATTGGTCCAGTTGCCTATCGTCTTGCTTTACCGCCCAGCCTTGCTCGCATTCATGATGTTTTCCATGTTTCAGTACTTAGACAGTATATCCCTAATGTTGTACATATTCTTGATTGGTAGAGGACGGGCAACTGGCTTTGGAGCCAATTCATATTCTGGAGCAGCGGGAGTTGACCCTCAGGGGTCGAACCATAGAGCAGGTAAGGGTCCAATGGGACCCTACTAATGACTCTTCAGCTACATGGGAGGATGCATCTAGATTACGAGATTTATATCCCGATTTGTTTATAGGCTTCCAGGAGTAAGCCTAAGTCTAGGGGGGGTGGATGTAGTGCCTGCCCCTAGTCTACATTTTCGAATTACATTTCTGATATCATTGCCAAACTCTTTTAGGCCAATTTATGTTTGATGATTAGTATTATTATTTTAGAGATTATCAGATGTTGTTTACACTCAGTTTATTATATGATGAGATTACTTGGTACTCTATATTTCATGCATGTATGATGATTATTCAATGGTTTCAGTTATCGATGATGATTAGTTAGATGGTTTATTATTCCATGTGCTTCTTATGGATACTTACCCCATACTGCATGTGTATGGTGTGCGTGTTGTTTTATTTATGTATGGTGTTTCTGATGTGGTTAAGGAAGGGAGTCGTAGTCACCTGCTAGTCAGGATCTACACGATGCACCACTTCCTACCATTGTCTGTTTAGCTTAAAATATTGCGTTTGTACATGCGTGGATTTTTATGTAGGTTGCAGGTACCGGGTATCGACTTCCCTGAATTGTCAGGATGAGCGTACCCTATCGCACTGTCTCAATGGTAAGAGAGGGGAGATAAACTCTTAAGTCCAATTCCTAAACCCTTTAGCCAATTGTCCTAATTGATAATTAGGACAAGTATCTAAGTTAAGTACCCTCTGAATGCATCAAATGATGTAATTTCGGGATTATAACCTTTTTGTTTCGATTTAGTATATGCTTTTCTATGTAGGGTTTTCGTATGTTGTTATATGAGTCCTTGATGTGTTTTCTATTAATTAAGTCTAATTAAAAAGATTAATTAATGATTTAATTTAGCAGAGAATTATTATGATATCTTTAATATTTAATTAATTGATAAATTAATTAAATAAAAGAACTAAATTTGGAGATTAAAGTTCAAACATAAATTTAGAACAGGATAATATTTATTTAATTTAATAATAATATAATTGAAGTTCATTTTTAAATAA
Organism: Cupressus sempervirens; assembly: GCA_028749045.1. NCBI lineage: Eukaryota > Viridiplantae > Streptophyta > Pinopsida > Cupressales > Cupressaceae > Cupressus > Cupressus sempervirens. Next base: position 559,950,911 of record CM053792.1, read on the forward strand.
ATGCTAAATATTATTGTTAATTAAATTAATTAAATATGTTATCAATTAAGTTTCTATAATTAATTTAAAAAGTTGAAAGACATTAAATTATTAAGAATTCTAGATCGCATGATCTAAGCTTGAATTTAAATATGAAAAATAAATTAAAAGATTAAATAATAGAAATTAATAACGTTATTTTAATTTCATAAAGTGCACATGAGATTAAAGTAATAAATTAATTTAAAATAGAAGTCAAGTGGAATATTAAATAAAGTTATTTAATAATTCAACTTAATGTGCATGAAAGTTGAATGCAAAATAAAAGAAAAGATAATGAAGGTTAATTTGGAGTTAACTGAGTTGTGCAAAGAGTCTTCTCGGGTAGAAGCACAATTAGTGCCCCGATTTGAGGAGAAATTGCTTATCACAACTTTGGGGGTTCATTTTTGGGATAGACAAAGTTGGACAGGAATTTTTGGGGAGACAACTTTTGGAAGCGAATTTCAGAAGGCTAATACCAAAGAAAGATTTTGGGGAGAAGGTTATTGAGAGGAGCGAATTCTCTTACAGATCCTGGGGATTTCATAATAGCATCAGGATCAGGTAGGGTCTTGTATTTTTTATTATTGATTAAATACACAATTATCCTTTCCTGTCTTCTTCGTGTCTGGGGTTTGTAAATCTGAATTCTCTATGATGAATGTTTAAACATTACAATATTGGAAATTATCATATGCTTGTCTATAAACTTCTGTATACAAAATTTGTATGGGAAGGGTTGAATCTATTACCGAAATTCTAAATTAGAAGTTCGGATTGACTATATTTCTATACCAATTTAATGAAGAAGGCTATGTCTTTTAATATATTTATAGGTTTAGGAATTAAATTAGCATATTTATAAATTTATATATATATATATATATTTTTATTCAAACAAAATTTAATTTCAAAAAAAAAAAAGAGGTTGATTAAAAACAGATTTGTTGTTTTCTTTTTAAAAAATAATAATAATAATAATAATATATATTAATGTAATTAGTGGGGGGGAGGGAATTATCCCGTGCCCACCCCCACTATCGGCGGAGCCGACAGTACCTGTGTCGCAGGTACTGCGACGGCAGGTACAGAGTACCTGCTGTCGCAGGCCCTGCGACCGCAAGGTCTTAATTTAGCCGACGGGCTTTAAAACGTTTTTAAAAGGATTTTGTTAAAATTCATTTTTTATTATGTATAATTTTTATTATTTAAAAAAAAAAAACAAATTTTATTATTATTTAAAATTTTCAATTAATAAATTTTTAATATATTTTAATTAATAAATATTTTAATATTGATTAGTTAAATAATAATACATTTAACATAGTTTGTGAATATTAATTTATTAATAATGTTGGTTAAATATTAATAAATTAACAATTAATGGATAGATTAAAATAAGTAATTAGAACAAATGATTATTGATTAATTTAATTAAAATTAGTTTAATTAAAGTTAATTAATAATGAATGTTAATTGATTAAATGGTAGATTTGAAATATTGACTTAATGGAAGTTATTATAGAAACGGGTTAATCGTAAAGGGTAGTTATGAAAACTTAGTTACTTGAAATTCGACATTAAACTGAAACATAAACCTTACCTTAGCTCAATAATATACTTTCAAATCCAATCTCTGAGACTGTGATGTTTTCTTTGTGCTTTGAGTGTTATGGGGTTGGTTTAGCGTTGACCAGTTTAGGTTGTTACCAGAGGCTCAGGGTTGTGAATGTGATGTCATGATGATTTGGTCTCGATCTTTCTTAACCCGACCATGGTAATGTGATGAAGTGCTCTATGACATGATTGTGTTTACTGTTTGTTATTGCTTTCCAGTTTCCTTGTGTGAAGCTGAGATGTACGTATTTGAGATACTTGACTTAACCATTTTCGAGTCTCGATCAGTTATATTTGATAACCATTTTTGAGTCTCGATCAGTTATACTTGGATTGCTTTTCGGTCGCTTGAAAGGACTGAAGTGTTTGTTATGTTCTTGATGATGTCATGTTTTGACTTGACCATTTTGGAGTCTTCGATCAGTATTGTAATTTACTATTGGAATACTTTCTGGTTGCTCATTGAAGAACCATTGGATTTTGTGACTTATCATTGATGCCTTCAGTTGCTGATAGAGAACTGTCGTGATCATATGATTACTATTTGATATTATCTATTGCTCATGAAGAACTGATATAATTTTGTGGCTTATCTTTTTTGGTCTTTTCTCCTCTCCATAGTGATGTTTTAATTAATTAATTAATCTTTTTAATTAATTGATTAATTGATTAATTTTTTAAGCATGACTGTTGGTTTTCTTGGAAGTTGAGGTGGTTATCCCCTCACTTCTATTTAAACCGTTTTATTGTAATCTTATTGTAAGTCCACTGATGACGGGGTGAAATTCCCCAGAAACATGTCTGGACATCTTTTCAATAATTTCAATAAAATTTGTTCTTGCTTATTTCTGGATCTTTCTGATACTGCAAGTGATACTTTTGTTAAATTTTAAATCCTAAAGTTCCTTCTTCACGCTGCCGTCAGATTTTTCCAGTTTCCCTGAGGCTTTGCTAGCGGTGCTTAATGGCTTCTCCAGTTCACTTTTCTATCCTGGTGCTTCGTTGTTGATGGCTTTTTTTGCTTCGGGTCTTGGCGGATGGTTCGTGGTTGGTTCCACCCTTGCTGTCCCCCTTTGCGATCTTCGCTGGTGCCGAGTTTTTGTGGGTTGATCCTCTTTCCTTTGCCTTCCTCTGGTTTCGGCGAAGGCCCGGGCTGTCTTTTTTATGCCCTTTAGGGCTTTGCGGCCGCTCTGCTGCTTTTTTGTAGCTTTTTGGCACTTTGTGCCCCTTGGCACTGGGTGCATTTTGCACCCCGTGCCGCCTTGGATTCCTACTGGCGATGCCGTGGCCTCCTTCGTCGCGGGTCTGCGTTTTCGGCCGGGGGTTCTTCTGCTCCATGCTGCAGTTCTGAGCTTTGTTGCCCCTTCGGACGCCGCCTCTCTGCTGTCGCAGGATGCCGCCTCCTTGGATCCCCCTTGGCGATCCTCTTCTCTACAACTGGTTCGTGTTTGGCCCCTGCCGTCTTCGTCGACCTCCGTGTTTTTGGCGCTCGGTGTTTCCTCTCCCGGCCCCCACAGGCGGTTTTGGTGGTTTCTGCTTCCTTTCGGTGGTTTCCGATTTCCCGGTTTCGGTCCCAGTTTTGCTGCCTTGGTGGTTTCCATGTTCGTGGTTGCTCTTGGTCGCCTTCACTATGGTTTGGATTTGTGCCTCCTACTTCGTGGGAGATGGGTCCCCTCGTACCTAGCTACTATGTAGCGAACATGAGGGCTTCCCTAAACCCTATACATTCATGGCTTTTTGCCAAAAAGTACCTGCACGACTATTTTTGGTCTTTTCTCCTCTCCATAGTGATGTTTTAATTAATTAATTAATTGATTGATTAATTAATCTTTTTAATTAATTGATTAATTGATTAATTTTTTAAGCATGACTGTTGGTTTTCTTGGAAGTTGAAGTGGTTATCCCCTCACTTCTATTTAAACTGTTTTATTGTAATCTTATTGTAAGTCCACTGATGACGGGGTGAAATTCCCCAGAAACATGTCTGGACATCTTTTCAATAATTTCAATAAAATTTGTTCTTGCTTATTTCTGGATCTTTCTGATGCTGCAAGTGATACTTTTGTTAAATGTTAAATGTTAAATGTTAAATATCTTTTCAGTTGCTTATATAGGACTGAAGTGGTTTTATTATGATTCTTTGATTTATGTTTTCATGAGCCTAGGGTAGGTTATCTATGTGTAGAGTCGGGAAGTGGCTTGCAATGGAGGTCGGAGCCCTAAGAGGCTGCCTTGAGAAACCCATTGTAAGTCGTTTTTAATAAGTGAAAACATTTACACTAAATGAGAGAAAATGAACCTAACAAGATAATTGTATGTTCTCTCCCATGCCTTGAGTGCTAGTATAGACTAGGATGGGGTAGAGAGAACGCTTGGTTACGACCTTGCATTCCATAGTAGGCCTCATCAGTACGAGAGGATACTAGTGGCCGCAGGATCAGTAGGGACCCGGGATTCCTAAGGGATTGCTCGGGTAACTTCTACATGACTTTTGCGATGGCACTTTCCCGCTTGCATATTAGGTTTCCTACGTGTCTTATGGTACCTCTGAGATTTAGATGTCGATCTTTTTAGGAACCCTTGAGTTAGCATACTTATAGGATTTCCTAGACTTAGAGAGTATTTATGATTATAAGTTTTGTTATCCTATTTGGGACTTGAGACTATCTCCTCAGCGCGGTGGGAGTGGACCATTTAGGTTCTACGCGGTCGAGTGGTAGTGCTTTTACTCTTACCATTGAGATCCGTTCCGTGGTCACCGTGGCTGGAGTTTTCGTGATTGGCATTTACCTTCACTATGTTCTTGGATTATTATGATGGATGGTTAGATTTTATGATAGATGTTTTATCATTATGGATGTATGGATGTATCATGTATGGTGAATAGTTTCATATATTTTTACTATACTTTGTATCATGGATTTGAGGATGTTGTATCTTTATCTTTACATATGTATATTCTTTTAAGCCTTTCATACCCTGTGACTTGTACAGTGGATGATTGAGCATTCTGAATTAATTTGTCGAGAGGCATTCGAAACAAATGTATATTATGGACATGGGACTTTTCGATTATTCTTTCATATGTATGTGATAGTTGTTAGACTTAGATTTAATTAAATTTAAACGTGACTCAACGTCTTGGAATCTTTAAGAAATGTAACTTGCGATGTATGTTTGTCGATGATTACATGTTATTGCTTCCGCTACTATGTGTTTGATGTGTATGTTATATTTTCTTACTTTAAAAAAAAAAAAAATGTTTAGCAAACTTAGTGAAACTTTAAGTTAATTCTTTTGGATCCCTTGGCGGGGCGTTACACCTAGCTAGATTACATCTATGGGGCTCGCATGAGTTATTAAATAATTTAATTAAAATAACTGAGTTAAAATATAAAGCATATCTTAAAGATTTTAGTTTATCTTTCGTCATATTATTTTTAAATAAAATGTTTAGCTACGTGCATTTAAATATAATAATAAAATATAATCATAATTTGGCACCATTATCATTTAATAATTGTACTTTATGATATTGTTCGAATTATAATAACTGTAGAAACATCCTTAGTTGATTTCGATCTCAATTATCATGTGAAATTGTTATAGAGGTATTTATGGACTAACCCGAGTGGTTGCAAAAGCATCCTTAGTTGATTTCGATCTTAGTTTTCCAAGGTAAGTGGTTTTCAATTTCTATAATAATTTCATTTGAAGGTATTTCAAGTTTATAGTTAAGAATTTTTGTCTAATAGATTTTTATCGATAAATCTTATTCACATGAACATGAATGATATAACTGTCTTCCTATGAAACAAAGTATAACTGTATACTTTGAGTATTGTTGAATGATAAATTAGACCTTGGAAAACCAGATGTTACACTCCATCTTTCGAGCTAAACAAAAAAAACCAAACTCTCTCTTAGTGAGCAAAGTGTTCTGCACAACACCCATCTCATCCCTAAAGAATAAAAACATAATCTTTACCAAAGCCTTGTCAGTATATCTGCTATCTATTTGTCCATAGGAAAGAATTGGAGTTTCGCTATCCACTTCTTGATTCAATCTTTGATGAATAAAACCTACAACTGCACCTTCTATCCAGATTCAATAGCAATAGCAAGCTACAAGATTGCCACAACAGTTATACAGAAAAAACTTTAGCTTTACAATCCTCTCTACTAACAAAACAACTCATTGAATGTACACACAAAAACTTGTGCTAAAAAATGCTTTCAAAAGAATTTGAAAAATTCACAACTAGAAGTATAGCAATTTGTATCCACAAGAATAATTCTCTACTTCCCCTGCTAAAAAATTTTGTTTCCCTAGTTCCTCTTGGAAATCTCTTCCACACAACTATATCTAGGAAATCTCTTCCTCTTAGAAATCTCTTCCTCACAATATGTTTAGGAAATTTCTTTCTCTCAAAATATCAAGGAAATCTCTTACTCTAGAAAATCTCTTCCTCAATGTCTCCATGCAGCTCATCCTTCCTCCTTGGATCTACACTATGTAAACCCCATGCCAAAGGATGATCACCATAGCCACCTGGCAACCTATATTTACTCAATTATTGGTTGCCATAACCATAAAAGAAGCTGGAGACAAATCTTCTTCTTTTTTAATTTGTATCATAGATCTTGGCTTTGTATTCAGAGTTCATAGCTTCTATACTATGTTAATTTCTCATATAGCTCTTATACCATGTTAATTTCTCATATGTCTCTTATACCATGTTAATTTCTCATAACCCAATTGCTAATCAACTATACAATAAATTCACAGGAAAAAGCTATATCGTATTTATAACAATTAATACACTAGATTAACTAACTGAAACCAAATAGCATAAGCAAAATAGTAGAAGCCAAACACACATAGACAATAAGACAAATACACCCAAGAAACCCCAATTTGTAGAAAAATTTGCAACTGTTGAATCTTTTATTCAGCCTAATAGCAAACTTTCTCTCAAAGTCTAATAGAATCCAATTACAAGTTTGCTACTTCAAATATATAGAGCCTAGCTGCTTTACTTAGCTTGCAATAAAGGAATATTTCTTGCTATCTTAAGCTTTAAATCATATCATATATAAAATCACTTCTTGTTTTTATCAAACTAACAAAATTAGAAATGTTTTTTTAAAGAATAAAAACACAAAGCTCTTGCTAAATATCCAACTCAAGTTGCTTTAAAGAAACTTCTCTCCACCTTCCAAGCTAAACAACAAAAAACTAACAATAATATAATCTAACAATAATATAATCACTTCGTCAATGTGTATATAAAAAGAGTGAGACAGGACCAGCTATTTGTAAGTCAAAATTTGGGAATGACAAATCGCTTGGAACAATCACAACGAATTAAACAACTGGTACCATTCAAATTCGACAAGTAAAATGCATTATCATAATCAGATTTACAAAGATTCAACATAAATAATTTTTTATTGCGACTTTTGGTTTAAGAAATATTTCAAATCACTTGAGACAGTCCTAAAACACTTATCTTGAGTAACTTTTGCACTATAAGATTGGATAAGAAATCAATTTTATTTGATTAGCAAAATACAATAATCAGTTGCTTATAGATTCAAAGCAATAAAAATTACTATAAATTGATCATTTATGTCTTCTTATAGTTAGTTGGAAAAAATGTATAGTATGCCACCAAAAGCTTAAAAGGCCGTAAAAATACAAATCCAAAAGGCTGCAACAAGATGCAAACGATAGATTAGATGCGATTATATATCCTTGTCCGTTCATATTCTTTCCCGGTAAAGGAAAGAATAATAAAATCTAAGCATAAATTACCAATTGTTCAGTTTCCTCTCACATTTTTCTGTCACTCCAGCGAGATCAATATGTAAGTAGGATTTCTATAAGATGCTGCTCACTATTAATGTGATAGGATTGAAAAGATTTTATCTAAATAAAAATCAATATTTCATAAGAGCCTTTTTTATGCTTACATCAGTTCCACTAGTAATCTTCATTTTCCATTGCGTCTTCTGACTCTACAGTCTGCGGAAACAACATTTCTGAGTGGAACAATTCTTGAAACATCTGTAACATTCAACAGCCAAGAGAGATGTTTTCAGTATGCCATTCTTCATAACTCTCACTACGCACCCTAGAATGATAGAAACATAAATTTAAAAATTTCATAAAATTATCAAACATCATATAAAACGAGAGATGAAAAGAACAACGCACTAGAAAGGATGCCTACCTTGGATGTTGACATTACAAGTCGCCTGTAACAAAGTGTCTCATCTGGTATGCAACATTCTACTACTGAACATTGCAAATGCTCCAGATCCTACAAGTGTTTTAAATTGGATTAGTTTCAAATGGTATCAGTGTTGCAATGCGGACAAAAATTACTATCATACATATTCTAGTTAAATAATCCCTTGTATCATAAAAGAAACCCTGACGCCTAGGAATACTGATCTGATCAACAGAACTGCATTTTTAGCAAAATTTGTAATCTGTACCTCTGTCAAATGTTGAACAAATAAAGTGAACCAAAGCAAAGCTGGTTTACTCCTCTCCAATTCATTGATATTGAGAGATGATGCCTCAGATTCAGGTGTTTCATTAGGAAGCATAAAAAGAGATTTCATGGCCAAAATAAGTGCTTCTTTTCCTTGTACTGGATCTGAACATGGTGTTGAAAAATATACAACGAACCTGAGAAAAGATAGAACATATCATTACAAGAAATGTCATCATTCACAAACAATAGCTGAAAATAACTATTATAAAAACTAAAACATTTCGCCAGATTATTGAATGAGAACAGAAATCCTTGAAGAGATGATGGAGAAGTCCTTGGAAGTAAGGACCCCCAAGTGAAACATGAAGCTGGTCAAAATCAATGTTACAAAGCTACAAACTATGACAGGAAGCCAAGTCATATGTTGTAAAAAGGCTCGGAACAAAAGAACCATCATCGATCAACACAAACGAACTGGTGCAGCTTCTGAAAATGGTGATTGGGGAATAACAAGTGTTAGGCTGAAACAGCTAGGCTTGAGTATCCTAGGACAAGTAAAAGTACTGCCCTTCGAAACACTAAGGATGGATGAAACTTTACCAAATTGTGTCAATCTCTGTTGCCTAAATTGTGCACAAGGGGAAGAACCCCAACACAGAAAATCCACGTATACACTCTTGCCTGTAATGAGACGAGGTTTGAATGCTCGGTTAAAAACCAGCAGAGAAAATCAACTCTCACTGATCTATCTTCCTCTCTGAGAAAATACATTGCACTACAGCCAGCGCTTATTGCTATTGATACGTATAATAGGCTGCTGTAATCAGACTGACAACTCTAAGGGTTCCCTATAAGAATGTCCATTTAAAAAAGGCGTCCTCTACAAGAAAAAATACCACAAGCATATTATCATTATAACAAAAGAAATGGGGATAAAGAACCGCCAAAGACTCGATACAAACATGGATCTCTCTGCCAAATTTGAAGGGAAATAGATCATAGAACACGAATACTTTTTTCTCAATTTCTCCATCCCTGACTGGCAAAGACAACAAAATTTATCAGGATGCAAAGCATGGTGTTTAGTCCCAACATGTAATTGCTGAAAGGTCACACTCAACTTGCAAAGGGAAATGTGCATAAACAAAATGCCATCTATGATAAGATGATAAGTGCCCTAGGGCTTTTAGTATAATATGTTTACGTTTTATAGCTGCAGGAGAAATCATTTCTACCTGTGATGGATTGGCTCTCTCTCCTCTGCATATTATTCCTGGCTTAAATGATTTGAATGCATTTGAAGTTGAATCATTTCCTATTCTCTGCTGCCACAGTCCATGTCACTCTCAAATGAAATCCAAGCGTCGTCAGTTACTAACTGCATAAGGAATACATTGGTTTGGGTAACTGCGTGATTATTTAGTGTTTGCATGAGAATATTAAATGCATAACTGTCATGGACAGCTCATCTAACATTGGGTTATATTCTGCAGAAGTTAGAGTCTGTGCGTGGCATCCATCAGATTTGGTCAGAGATTATGATGTCAAGAAATTGTTTTTATTTTCATTAATGTTTTAATTTGAGTGATTTTTTGTTGTTTTTGACATCAGTGTCTCTGCGCTGCTGTCTCTTCACCAGTTATTTTCAGAGATTATTTTGGGTGTACCAATTCTTCTGTGTTTGGTATCGATACAATGCAATAAGGTGCTCTGTCTACTGTTGATGTTAAGGAGATTATTTGCTTTCACTGTCAATAGTATACTTCTGATGATTGGTGAGAGTAAACAAACTTTGAGACGGATTATTATTCTGATTAAGCTTGAAAGCTCTGTATTCAGATTCCAAGTGTTCAATAACAAATTGAATTTTTGGGTGTGGCTGGGTTTTTCCCTCGAGTAGGAAGGTTTTCCCAGGGTAAATTTCTGTGTCTATTAGTTCTTTGGTTTTGAGCTTCAGTCCATTGAATTTCTTTGTATTCGGTTCAAAATTAACATAATAATAATAAAGGGACAGCTGTAAGAGGGTCCCTTGGATTAAAAAACCCTAGCCATAATGTGTCACATAATCTTAGAAGATAATTGGCAAAGTTGCAGTGGTATGTTTGAGCTTAACAATTAATGCAGTATACTATATTGAGGCCCATGTTTAAAATTCTATTCATGTGGCCCAAGCTCCCATACTTTATTACGCACAGCCCACAAACCCCATAAAGATTTACCAAGGATGACAGAAACAGTATCTCATTAAGAAATCCTTATTAACGCACGTTAAGTAATAGTCATTTATTGAGCAAAATAAATAAAAAAATTCAATTCTTATGTAAATAAGCTAACACATCAAGACATCAAGGGTACAGAAAGACTCGAACAATAAAATAGAAATGAAAAAAAAATGCTAATGACAAAATTAATGATGACCAAAAAAAGATCTTGAGTGTATACATTACGAATCATTTCGAGTGTTGGTGTTATGATCACTCCCAAATCAATAGTGAAGTGGAATCTGATTTAAAGATTGTTTGTAGAGTTAAGGTGTTTCTAGGTGTATAAACTTCAAGAATCGTTACTACAAAATAAGTTTCATTGATGATATGCTGATGACACTTGATAGGTAATAATTTTCTAATGGAACTGATAAGGGCCTGGTTATGGGTGTGCATGGCATTGTCAACTGGCGTGTTTATGGATAGTTAAAAGCTCTCATATATGAGTGTATCCAAGGCAATATATAGTCTTAAAGACTGGAGATCTCTTATCACTTGTATGCATATTAGTTATATGTATTTCTATTGAATTTGCAGGCTCAAACTAACATAATAGAAGATCCTGACAAAAAGGAAGATTTACACTCTGTTCCAATACAGTGCCAAATGACGAATATGCAAAAACAATTAAGATCAAGTGAGGTGAGGTAAATATACAAACATAGAGTGTCATACAGGTAAATGGTGATGTTTATATTCATCAACTAAACATCCTCAACTATTTCTACTGACTTCAGTCCATTTTACCAATGCACAATTGCTGGCAAAGTCTCCATGAAAATTATATTCATTTTCATCTAATTTACATTTGATCTATACTCATCAATCTGACTATGTTTGTTATAGCCTAGCATGGAGTAGTGACACTGATTTCTTGCAAATTTAAAACCTTGGATAAAGGCACTTTTGTACTTAAAATGTAGGAATTGTGGAAGGACACAAAGATTAGAAAGAAATCTGTAGGATTAGAGAATCAGAAACCAAAATCGGGTGAAGATGTGTGAAAGTGTTTTAGTTCAGACCAATGTTACCCAGGGACATGTCCCCGGGCTTATATGACCCGTCCCGGAAATGCGGATGTCCTGGAAATTCAGGGAGATACGAAGACATGTGCCCTGGCTGTCCCATAGTATTAAATCATTAACGTTTGCATTTTGATAATTTGTTTGACTTCAACTTTCATGTCAAGTCTCAATTTACACTATTGTACACAAACCTTATATGTTAATGTTCTATTATGTATATAAGCATGTTTTATATGTTCTCATTGACGTATATGAAATGTCCCTATATATTTGAAATTTTCCTTAATTATTATATTGTTGTCCTCTCTATCATCCCTCCATCCCCTAAAATGGCAAAAAAAAGAATGTCCCGCAAACCCATTCCCCCGTCCTAGAAACTCAGTATAACATAGGTTCAGACAAAACAATTAGAATCAAACATGACAGAATCAAATTTTAACACTTCCAGACCAGCAGCACAATTCTCAATAATTTTATTAATCTAAATGTTCACTTCAGAGCTGGAAAATGTTGATTCTACCTGATAGTTTTAAATCTATGGTTTATGATCCATACATAAAACTTTGATCCTGTTCTAATATACTAAACTTTTAGTTGTGTTTCTTAATGTTTAACTTTATGAACCTTGTATGTCTCCATTTAAGAGAGAACCTAACTTTTTCCAAAATGTATTGACTTAAACCAATAATTAGATTGACATTGTTGGATTATGGACTTACTTTCCTTCTGGACATGCTGATGTATTGCTGCCCAGCTGAAGTGCTCGGATTGTTGTTCTCTGATTTCCAATTATAGCTGTAAATTCAGAAACATGAGGTTTCCTAACATCAGTCATAGAATTTCTCTAGAATGTGCAAGCAATTAGACATATAGATGTGTGCAATTTGAACATATTCAACTTTCTTTATCTCATTGAGCAATTGTATACATAATTGCAGCACAAAAGTAGATTAAAAAAGTAAGATACACCTACAGTCGATCATATTTAAAGAAAATATCCCTGCAGTCAAAAGTTTAAACAAATATACAGAGAATATATCACACAACTCACCCTAAACAGGTGAAACAATTAGGAGTTAGGCACACAGCTACAAACCAAGTAATAAATGAAAGTAGTAGTGGAAGCTTTAATAAGTTTCAAAGGGGAGGAGGGAGAGGAGGAAAGTAGATGTTAAGGAAGATAGATTACTGGATTATTATAAGTGGAGACCAAAAGCATTAAAAGAGGAGACTCCATAGCAAGACGTTCTACAAAAGAACATAAATCACATAAATTTGGCCTAGACTGTTACTTCTACCAGCCTTAAAATGAGCACTATCATTTATCAAAATACTATTTTTGGAAAGCAGAAGAGATGGCCCCAAAAAGTAAAAATAAGAAACATTAGAAAAATACTAATGGTTGAGAAGAAAACATAAATGAAAACAGAAAAAGAGATTTCAATATACTTGGATAAAAGAACTTAGTTATATCCATGACCATAAAATAGTCGGATTTCAAGCAATATCCTGGCTTCTAGTGCAACTTACATATACAGGAAGGATGATCAATTTTTGTCTCATTTAATCAACCTGTAAGTAAATTTACTCATAATGAACAAAATTTAGGGCAGTAAGAAGCCATGATAGTACCGTAAAATTAACCAAAGGAGAAATAACAATTTTAGTATGGAACAGAGACATAAAAGGGCAGGTAATACAATACTTACATCTAGGTGGGAAGGCCACCAATAATGTTGACAGATCTGGTTTTAGAGACTGATTTATGATGCATATGCATCTTGCTACTTTCCAAGATACCTTAGAAGGAGATCTGATGATTGGATGTAGCACCTGTTCCATCCTCCCAGAGTTACTCTTTGTATGTTCCACAGATGGATCTGATAATGGAATTGATTGTATGTCACCTGCCTCACTTTTGTTGAGTTTCAACTCAGCCAGGGATGAGGACAATCCAGATGGTAAGGCAGTAGAGAAGTTGATAACAAGTTTATGACTGAACAAATATTGACCGGATGCTATCTTTATTCCCTTGTAGATTCGACTTTCCTGTAAAGAATGCTTAAAAGGCATTAAAGTGCTGTACAAAAGAAAATGATGAAAAACGTTACCAGAAAAATAAAAACATTTCCTTTTTTGGCTGAGAGTTTCTAATAAAAAGGAACACCCAATTTTAAAAATAAATAGCTACAAAATGTAGAAATATAGCATAAATTTGTCAGCTATTTCTACCTTTAAACTTATAAACTATGCTTCACTTGAGAAGAATATCATAAATTCATGTTTTCCTAATACGGAACCTTTCTCATATATTATCAAAATTAAAAACAATGGCTATTTTTCTCATCCAGCATCCATCCTTTTTTTTCTTCTAGAGCAGAAAAGAGCAAAATTCTAAGGAATTTCCCCATGAGGGGATGCGGAGACATGGGGACGCAATTTGGGGATGGAGGACCAAAGGCCTATAATTTGGAGATGGAGAAAGGACAGCAGGGGGGCAGTGATGGAGCAATGGTGGAGGGGCAGGTTAATATAAAACTTGAGAACTGAAATCTCCAAGCAATATCTACAGCATAACATCTCTGTGAGTGCCCTCTGATAGGAAAACTAATTTTCTTAACTTCAATGTTGCAATTAGTATGTAATGGCATGTTCATATAGCAAGCAACCTGGCAGCGTCCCCGGTAGAGGTAGCAGCAGAGTGGTGGTTCCATGGGGAGGTCTCAGAAATGGTAGTGGCTAAATCCTAAACTAAAATGTAGCACATATAAGGGAGTTCAGAACGTTTGATAAAAAAACTAAGTGACCCCTTGGTAAGATGGTGCGTTTTAGTTCGATGTGTAGACATTGCCTAGAAACATCCCCCTACAATGGACGCGAACTTTTTTATAGGGAATCAGGGTTGCATCCCCATGTAACACTAGAAAAATGTATAAAAAATATATCAAACGAGCCCTAAAGGACTAAGATCTTTGGCCAACATCTTCGCAAGCCAAGACATACTGACTCAAAACCTAACTTTACAAACTCTAGGAAACAATAGAATATAGAGAACATCAATTAAGCGGTTTTCATAGAACTGAAAACCATACCTTACTGATAAGCAAACCAGTCACTGCCATGCGAAGCACCTGCAAAGAAAAAATTATATGAGAGATTCTAATTAAAAACTTTGAAGCTATGGAGGTGATCATACATATCCCATGAACTAGAATCAACGGATCCAATTTGTAGACTTGCCAGAAATGAAACTAAACACCTTAATGGATATGGTAACAGCTCACCAAACATTCTGTATGAGCTAACCCCTTGCATGTAAATTTAAAAAATAACACAGCAGAGAATCATAAGTGAATGCATAAAATTGCAAACTAAAAAGAAAGGAAGTATCAAACACTGGTGTCAATTCTTTATTTTCCATAATGTTCATTATTGTGGCATTTATTTCATATGTGATATTTTGTATGTCCTTTATAAGTGGTAATTAAATGGCAAGCCCTATTTGACTCTATTGTCTCGCATCAATAGTAAAATCTCTATTTCCCATACAATTGACCATATATCACTCACTTTGCACATTAAAAGCGTTGGTCTCCAATGTGTTTAATTCTTCTTCAAAGTTCAATGTTCATGGAAAGGTGATGCTTCTCTAGACAAATACGATATGCATTCTCAATTCTTGATGAGTCCCTTTTTGTTATTTGGAGCAAAACAGCATCACCTGTATGCATTGAGCTCTTACCTTGCACCTGCACCAAAAGAAGGTGCAATAGTTACGCCAACAATCAATATATATGTTTGAGTAATATACTATAGGGCATACGATATAATTAAATAGTTAAGATTGTCCCCTTTTTTTTCTTCTCCTCTTTCTTTTTCCCTTCTTCTTCTCCTACTTTTTATTCTTCCCCTTTCGCATTGGATATAGTAAGGGTTGAAGGGAGGGAAAACCAAGTGTATTCTCCTCCTTCTAATCCTTCTATTTGTTCTTGTTCTTCTTTTGTTGCTTCACCTTCTCCTTCTCCTTCTTCCTCTTCTATTCCTCCTATTTTATTCTTCTTAAGAGGAGAGCAAAATACACTTTTGATAGAGAATCTAAATTTTAAGAATAAATAATATGTAGACCTAATAAAGAAATCAATAGTATGGCCATAAAAATACACATAAGTAGTTTCATTGTACACATTCAATCTAAGAAATGAATTCTATTTTCTAAATAGAGTGTATCATATAAAAATATAAAAAGTATTCTCAATCTCCATGTGAACTAATCACCATTACCGGACACAAATATATGGTCCATTAGTATTATTTTTGGATTTAAAAACCTATTACAATGATATTGTTTGTTTTTTAATCCTATAGAGTCCCATTTTTTAGTGAGCATAAACATCCAATATTTTTTTAGACCTTATAATGAGGATACATTATAATAATTTTAGCTGACAAATGTGTCTAAATAGTTCTATTTGTAGGGTCACTTGTGTTTCTTATTGAGCATTCAGCTTCAATGCCCTATTTTCATACTCTCGAAAATAATAAATATGGTAGAATGATTTTGTTTTTCTTTTAGTTTTTAGAAGTTCCCTTCTTTAAACAATGATAAACATTCCATATAATTTTTGTCAGCCCTTAGGAAGTGGGTGCACAATCTGGCCTCATTATTTTACACATCAAAAAAACTTAGTTTTTGAAAGGTTATTTGAGATCCATTCAATGTGATTAGTAGATCTCAGAGACTATTTGACAAGAATGAACCCATTTTTCAGTTTCGAGATGTTCGACAGAGATATATATTGATTAAACATTTTTTACTAAGTATACTAGTCCTTCAAAATCTTTATAATACGTATTCACCATTTTCTTTCACACATGGATAAACTTTTAGTTTGCATTCTACTGGACCTGAATAAATAGCCATGCTGAGGCATAATAAATGGTGTATGAGGAGAGTATCTTCTGGCTGATTCTGGATGGGAGGGACCTCCCCAGGACAAAGAAAATCTATTACACCAATTAGGAGGTGTTTCCTCCCAACCTAACATGATAGACTTAGGTAAGAAAATTTTACTACTTGAGGCAGAGCAAAATATATCAAGTTTACACACGAGGTGGCATATGTTCTCTTCTACCATTTCAATTATGATGGCAGTGTCATCTGCAAATTGGATGTTTGTGTTTCTTAAATGATGAAAAACCCTTCACCACACACAAATGTTTAGTGTCAAGAAACCCTTGGTGAGAACTCCTTGAAGGATAGGGATGGGCCTCATACAACAATAAGCAAAGATTACAAAAAGAGGATCAAGAATAGAGAATCACAAAACCATAAGGAAATGAAACATGCTTCACAAACAATTACAAAGCTTTCTCTGCAATGACACTTCTCAAGAAAAAAATGGCACTTCTTACCCCGTTGCAAGCATCAAACAACTCTAGATACCATTTAAGAAGGCTCAAAGTGTCCTTTGATATATATGAAAGGTTAACAAAAGAAGATGTGTATACTTCCTCTATCCCTGTCCCCTAGAGTTGAAGCTCAGTAGGTATACTCCTCAGTCACACTAAATTCCTTCATTCCAGAAAGATTTGTACTTTGTACTATCTTTTGTCTCATTTGGAAACTTTGAAATGAACCCAATCTGACAAATTTACATGGGATAAGGTCCTTTCCTACAGCTAATATGACTTATTGAAGAACAAGATCCTATGTGTGTAATCTTCCTTGGCTGTTACATATATATATAACAACCCATTCAATGTGAATTGAATCAAGTAAGTTCCACTGAAAACATTGCAACGATTTTACCATGGGCTGCATTTGAGAAAACAACTATGGTTCCATGGATCCAAACATTCCCTGGGGTATTTGCCTTTGTCTAATCTTGACGATCTTGTATGCAATGGTGTTTGCTTGGAGTGTGAGGATAACAAGCCACGTTTTCTAGATCTTGACTGATCCATTTCTGACTATTCCTCACCCGTTGGGGGCTTTTGGTCTCCACAAGCTCAATACACTGATATTACCCCACCTCCTTGGAGAACTACTTTGCCTTAGTTATCTCTCCAAATTAATCTACATACTATTGCTATATTCAATTGTACTCTCCCACATGGTTATTGTTTTTTCCCCCAATTCAACTTGGACAATTAGTCTAAAGTCCTCAATTGAAGGCAACAATGGACCTTCATCATCTTCATCTAGCAAAGAAAGCATCACTTAAGAGGTAATGAGAGCAGTGAAAGTATAATCAATGATTCAATATACCTACTCATTGAATGCTTCCTACATTGTTCAAATAATATCTCCTAAGTTAGATTGTTTCTTTATTTAATTGTCTAGATAATGTATATATCTTGTATAATAGATTCTTTCTATTATTTGTATGCTTTGTATACAGGTTTTGAAGGGACCCAAAACCCTTTACGAAGCACTTACAAAAGATGATCAATAAAACTCATCACAAAGAACCAAACAGAAAACAAAGGACAGCAACAAAGATTAAACAAAAGACATGCCCAGCCACCCCTAGTAGAAAGCCAACATAAAGCCAGCACAAAACATAGAACTGAACCCAACCAAAGACTAACCCAGGCTTTTCAAAGTTTGTGTAATCTCCTCTTCAAACTGGTTCAATTTTTGAATCAGATTCTCTGTATTAGCCCTAGTTCTCTCCTTCTCTTACGCCAAATCCAGAACAGCCCTTTCCTGATACTTGTTCTCTAGCATGCAACCAGAGCATTCATATTCTCGGCTGAAAACTTAACCACTTTATAGCTAGGGTTTATGATCTTGCGAAGGGTGGAATCACATTTATTAACTCTCTAACTAAATTCTTCAAACTTCTTATGGAACAATTCCTTAGTCTTCTCAATTGCCTCAATGTTCCTGGAAAGGCACTTAGTCATCACTTTCTTCTCATTCTTGGTCCATAGAGTACACACAATAGATTCACCAAAGTATTTCTTCATACCATTGGAAGGGGTCACAATAGTAACCCTCTACACCTTAGAGAGGTTTACCTCCATGCACTGCATCTCATCAAACTTAGATGAGAGGGCACGATGCTTAAGGTGCAAGCTTTTAATCTCATAGAAGGCCCATCTATCACTTTGAGAAGGTAACCATTCGTCATCTCCAGAACCCCAAACCCCTCCTCCATCCTTGGCGCAAGTCTTGAGAGCTCAGTGCAACAAAAGTTGAGCAAGAGATCTCCACCTCATCCTAGGCAAGCACAGGATGCACAAAACTAGGAGAGGGGGGAGGGAAATCATTATCTAGGGAGTTATCATGGTCAACAAGAATCTGAATATCCTCTTTTCCCTTCTCCAAAGACATTATATTTTCTCCTTAGAGGCACAAACAAGGGCTTCCATAGCCTTAGCTAAAGGAGAAGGGATAGCAGCATTATCCTCCATAGCAAGGGCATTCTTCAACTTAGTTGTAGCAATAGAACCCTTGCCCTTGCTCGACCTCACAGGCTTTCGAGCATCCTTGGCCAAACCCTTACCTTCACTCAACCCCACAAACTACATCCCAAGCGATATTTTGAGTTTCTTGAGCAGGGCATGAGGGGCATCTTCCTCATCAACTTCAATTTCCCAACCATCTTCCTCTGAGCTCTAATTTTCCTCTTCCTCCACAAAAACAAAAGGGACTCTAAAAGGGGTAGTAGCATGTGTATCCCTAAAATGTTCGGAGATGAGAAGATAAGTCCTTGGTACAAAACAAGGTTATTACTAGGGTCCTTATGATCCATATTGCTTGCATTAAGCAAATATAATAAATAAATAAAAAGGTATATGTGAATCTTATGTCTAAAATGGTTTAACATTACTAGATGATGGCCACACACTGTGGTGAACCTCTCATCCATAGTGAAGCATTCCATGATGGGCTTCAGCAAACCCCGCTATATCTCCTTAACCTACTCAGGTGAGAAGTAGGAATTGTAACCCGTCACCAGTTTCTTCTTCTCCTATTTGGACTTGGGAAACTTATTGGTGGCTTACACAGACATCTTCTTGTCCCAGTAAAACTTAATCCCTTCAGTCTAGTAATCTCCCCCACACAGCCTTCATCAACAACCATAGTCCTACCAAAGAGACTAAGTTTGTCATTATTCCATCCTTGCACAAAGATTTGTGTGACCTTGTTGATTCCATGAAATATTTCTAGGTAGAGAGGTACTTGTTGTGTGGTTTTCACACCACACCCCATTGCAAATGGGGACCCCTTCTTTTTTGGCTTTAGCTAGTAGGAGTAGTTGTCTTAGGCAGTTTTGGTTGGCAACATTTTTTTTTTCAATTCTCCAAGTCCAAGATGAGTTTGGCCAATTTTGGCTCAGTAGGAAGTGTTTTCGTTCTCAAGCTTGTGCAAGCATTTTGATGCCCCACTTAGGGGAATCTTCGTGGTCCAAGTCCAAGTGGAAAGTGAAAAAAAACTGGTTAGGGAAAGATGGGTTTCTATGTTGGAAAAGGGTACGAAGTTTGTGAGAGAACCATGTCTTGGTGGAAATTTCGGATCTTCTGAAACCTCCCCTTTGGTGGAAATTTTGGATCTTCCAAAATCTCCCCTTCTGTGGAAATTTTGAATCTTTTGAAATCTCCCCCTCCTCATTCCTCCCAAAAATCACAAGACTCGGGCTTTTTTTTTGATGGCAACTCAAGCATTGCAATTGTAGAATGATGAGAGGAAGAAGTTGATAAAAAAAAATTCAAAGGATTTTCCACTCCAATGGAAATTTTGCCATATTGAGTCTCCCAAGTTTGTCATCCTCCAAGGTATTAGAAGATCGATTTATGGCATGAGGGCAACACCATGAACAAGAACAGAGCAAGGGATCGCCAAGGAACATTCAAATGAAAAAATTTAAGAACACCATCTCTTGGGGAAATTTCGCATCTTCCAAAATCTCTTTCTTGGGGAAATTTTGCATCTTCAAAATTTTCCCGACCAACTATCATGCTTTGTTGATCGCCAAAACCATCCTACCTCTCTTCTATTAAAAAATAAATATTTGAGAGAGAAAGTGACGAAAAATAGAAATAAAAAATGAAATAATAATAATAAATAATTTTAGATTGAGATGAGAAAAAATAAATATTTGAGAGAGAAAGTGAGGAAAAATAGAAATAAAAAATGAAATAATAATAATAAATAATTTTAGATTGAGATGAGACTAAAATGTGCCTCTTTGCAAAATGGTTGATTTTAAATTCAGATGAAGTTTGATTATTATTGATGTGATTTTATTTTCATATTTTTCACAAAGTTAATGCTCTTCTACTATTTTTTGCAAGGTGAATTCAACAAGGAGAAGGGCTGAATTGAAGTTCGTTCTTCAAAAATCAGCGTTGGTGCGCATACCCTCCATCGTCACGCCAACAAGGAGAGGCTAGAGGGCAAGGTGATGATCAAGACCTCAAAACTTCAAGTGGGTATTACAAGGAGGTGGCTTAAGCCTAAACTCAAGTGAAACCCTCCATCGTCACGCCAACAAGGAGAGGCTAGAGGGCAAGGTGATGATCAAGACCTCAAAACTTCAAGTGGGTATTACAAGGAGGTGGCTTAAGCCCGAACTCAAGTGAAAAGGAAGGATTTGTGGTCAAGCTATCAACCCACAAAGTCAGACTGAAATCATGAGGAAATTTAGGAAAGCAAAGAACATCTAGCTACATGAGGACATGTTCAAGGAGAATCAAGAGAGATCAAGTCCACTAGTACACAAAGATGCAAGCAATTCAAGTCAATTCCATGAGGAAATTTCGAAGGACAGAGAAAATCACAAATGTAGGGAGATACTCTACAAGCCAAGAGTCCAAGTAGAGGATATGGATGATGACATGGCAGTTGTTTGTCTTCTCCAATTAGAGAATTTCAGTTTCAAGCACAATTAATCACAACATGCCAAGAGTCTCATTTTCTCATTGGCTATCAAAATCATTGTAATTTTCTTATTGGGCCATTAATTGGTGCCTTTGTTTAATTGGTTGCAAATTTGGAAACCCTAATTAGGGTTTGTGGGAAGAAATCTTGGCCCTTGATCTTGAATCGATCTTAGCCCTTCATTGTAATTGACCAACTATAAAAGACCAAGGCCTTCTCATTTGTAAGGAATTAGTTTACAAAAAAGAGTAGAGCTAGGAGGAAAGATTAGGGAGCTAGAGTAGAGTAGGATAGCTAAGGTGAAGACTTGATCAAATTGTTGTTATAATGCTTGTCAAAGTATTTGATAATTCATTGTTGGTTCTTCATGGTGGATTACTTGTTATTGCTTTGGAGTGTTGCATGGTTTCTTTAATCTTTCACTTGGAGTAGATTTCTTTTCATGTTGAAGTAGTTTAGTTGAATGGAAGTTGTTGTACATGTTTTCTTATTTGACTCGAACAAATTTGGGCCACTAGCCTCTTGCTAATGGTAAGGGTGCCTTGTGTGGTAAGTCGTTAGAGATATAGAACAGAGTAGGATAGCTAAGGGAAAGACTTGGTCAAATTGTTGCTATTATGCTCGTCAAAGTAATTGATAATTCATTGTTGGTTCTTCATGATGGATTCCTTGTTATTGCTTTGGAGTGTTGTAAGGTTTCCTCAATCTTTCACTTGGAGTAGATTTATTTTCATGTTGACATAGTTTAGTTGAATGGAAGTTATTGTGGATATTTTCTTGTTTGACTCGAACAAATCCAAGCCACTAGCCTCTTGCCGATGGTAAGGGTGCCTCGTGTGGTAAGCCAATGAAAACACTTAACTTCAATTGATGTTCAATCTTTGGTTTGCATCCAAATGATGGGATTAGATAGAGAATATTGACATGAAAATCATTTGTGTATTTTTTAGAAGCTTGCACTTGGTGGGTGGAGTCGCTAGTGAGATTACACCTAGTAGAGTCCAAGTCATCCATAATTCCTTGCATTAAAAATAGATGTAGAAATAGAAATAGAGGTTAGAAGTTTAAGTTGGAGTGGAAGTGGAGGATCAAGAATTAAATTTTCATAGCACATTGTAGAGCCAAATCTTTAGAAGTGCAAGAGTGATATCCATTAAATGAATAGCGTAAGTCCCTTTATGATAACCAGCATATCACATCATATAACTGAGTGAAGTCAACAATTAAGAAGGAACCTTGAAGTCATTTCATGATCTTACTTTGCAAGCTTAGCACAAGTGATGACCTTACATCAAGAGAGGATTGTGTGCTTGGTGTTTCTCCTCAAAACATTAAGTATTTGATTATGTATGTTGTAGTGGAACAAAACACACATCAAAAGTAATCCACCCTTCCTCAGACAATACCATATAGTGTTATTGTTCTTCCATACCTCATAGCTTGCAATTTTAACCCTCATTTGTTCACCACCCATATTCTCAAACAACTTAGCACTCTCAATCATAGAGCAAAAAATTTCATAATAATATAGATGGCACCACAACAAAAGGTCAACAAGCCAAGTTAAAGACAAAGCCACTAAGAAAGTGTGTGGGAAAGCATTATGACTAGAAATGTGCTTATCTTTCGGGCGATCAGCCCACCTCAGAATGAATATATAATTAATGTATGTTGTCATCATGATTGAATATCAGCTTTCCATATTTACCATGAAGTTTGTCATAAAAAAAGGAGGGATTTAATATTTGCTTCCAAATTATCATCCTCATACCATATTTTGATGTCCTTAGGTCTAACCCCTAGGTTAGCATGGTCATCGGCCACCCATTGGTTTCCCTGTAGACATGAGTAATCTAGCTCCTTTCAAAAGTTTTAATCATACGAATTGAGGATCTTATAATATTGTCAATGGTCCATGAAGCCATGTCCTCCTACTCCAAAAATCTTATTACATTGTTGGGGACTCCCTCTATCGGACGATCCGAACTATTCGATAGTTTGGAAGACACCTATGGCCACAACAAGGTCATTAGACTAAATACCCAAGGGGAGAACCACTATCATGAGACAAATGCGATCCTCATTTCTGATCATTCCCCCGTACCCAACCAACCCTAAATTCTCCTTGGCTGCGCCATCAAAATTAATCCTCACCCAACCAATTGGAGGATATAGCCAAACCAAACCATCCCTGCATTTCTTAAGTTGGGCAACTAGTTTAGAAAATATCAGTTTTAATTCTCAACTTATTTGAAATAGATAAGAAATCCTTCTTAAAAGTAATTCTAGGATATCTATTGCTATTCTTCTCCAAAACATGGTATCTTCAAAAACGGCTCTAAAAAAATTGTGAGGAACCACTTCTAGATGAAGAGCCTTATCTCTAAATATTTTGTCATTCTGCTCTTTCCAAAATCCCCATATGAGATGAGGCATTATGAAGGACCAAATAATTTTGATAATTTGATTAGATGAAGGGCAGCACCACTGACTAAAAAAAGACTGGATTTCCTGTGGAAGAACCCAGCTTAAGTTCCATTTAATCAGCACTTTGAGCCAAATCTCCAAAGTATAGTTGCAATGAAGCAGGATATGAGAAGCAGATTCCTCTTCTCTCATACACAAGTAGCAATGATTAGGAAAAATGAAACCCCTTATGTAGAGATTATCAGTAGTAAGAACCTTGTTTAGGAGGAATAACCAAAAGAAAATATTCACTTTCGGGATCAGATTCTTGACCTGGGCTTTCACCCAGAAAGGAAGTTAGAAAGAAAAAGGCAACAACAAGACAGCAAATGCCACTGAAAAGCAACCTGAGGCAGTTTCAACCCAAATAAGAAGGTCCTCGGCATCAAGGATTAAGTACAAGGCATTGAAAGAAAGCTGAATTGACAACAATGGATCATTGACCTCCAAAAGATTTGGCCCATTTTGAGCTGATCCAGTACTCAACAACACAATCACCAAATCGCACTTTGCACTCCTCCATGAAAGAGGCAAAGGATTGAGAATAGCATAAAGGATTATCAATATCCCAGAATCAAACCTTCCTACCATTGCTAACCTTCCATCTAGCACTATGAGTTGCAATGTCCTTAACCTTAATATGTTATTCCAAAGATGAGAGCCCTAAGTAACAACCGGTGACCTGAAAAGATCATACAAAGATGAAGCAGAAAACAGATACTTTGTAATGTCCCCTATTGGGACTTCAATTTATTTATTTCATTTTTTTCTGATTGCATACCAGTTATATATATTTTCTTGTTTTTCTCCATATTTATGAATGATGATTTCTCACTGATAATATTCTATATATATAGTTTCTCATACCTAGAGTCATGTTCTTTCATAAATAGTAATTATATTATATTAATTATATATATTATATTACATATATAGATTACATTATATTTCTTATCAGCATTATTAAATAATATTATTTTTAATATTATTGCCTAATATATTTACTTTATATATTATTAATTTAAATTTAATCTTAAATCTTAGTAGCAATATAATATTATAGTATGATTATAATAAATCATAACTATATCATTATTTATATTATTATTATTTTATTGATTTATTATTTCTCTATATTTTAATTATATTTATTTTGATAGGGATATCACAGTCCTCCCCTTAGATTTTGCTTGTCTTCGAGCAAAAAAATCATTTATGCATAACCACCACACAAAGCATATAATTGGATGCAAGAAGACATAAGAGATTTATGGAGTACACACATTAATGTATGAAAGCGTGAAGTATACATGAGGTAGACATATGAGTACATGAAAATACAAAGTAGACACATAAAAACACAAAGTAGACATATGAGTACATGAAAACACAAAGTAGACACATAAAAACACAAAGCAGACACATGAATGCATGAGAACATGAAGCAAACACATGTTGACACATAACACATATGCATTCTTGATTAATGTCTTACAATTCAGTAAAGTCAAGAAGATGATTTAAAAATTTAATTCTTTGATAGAATCCTACAACCACAAGTGATCATTAGTACACATGTGTATGTATAAGTTTCAAGAAAATGTGAGTCAGGATAATTTACTCCAAGCCAATCCCATACTTCCACACGAGATGTATATGCATATAGACATGTAATATAATCAACCTTTCATAATTAGATTTATTATCAATAAAATAATATTATCACATATTATATTTTCTTCAATTTACTATGAGGCTAACATTCTCAACAGTCCCTCTTTAGCAAGGAGGGAATTGAAGAAGATATAATACAAGATTAAACACCACTTTGAGTGTGGTCTATCAAAGTATGGTGTCTAGCAAAATCCGGCCCAAAGAACCATGCTGGTTATCAAGGTATCCGGCAAAATCCGGCCCGAAGAACCATGCTAGTTATCAAGGTGTCCGGCAAAATCTAGTCTATCAAAGTACGATGTCTAGCAAAATCCGACCCGAAGAACAATGATAACACTTTGCTCCAACATTTTTGGTGTTAAGAGACAGATCAATTATTGATAAGCTCGTCACCTTACAATAGTGACCTTACACATAAGAAAAATCGTCACCTTTCAAGATAGGGATAGGGCCACTGACTCAATCACCTATTCCTACTATCCACCATCTATGGAATCGGAAAGAGAGAGAAGAAAGGCTGATCCCAATCTAAAATCTCATGGCCGACCAACCCCACCACTTTTACATTAGCACGCGATCCATCCATCTACTACTTACTCCTCTTGCTCACGGGGGAGGCACCCGACATTTGACGGCTCACCCATCAACAACTAGAGTTCATTGGGATAGGTTTCCCACCCGCTAACTATTGCAATGAATTGATAAAAATTTTAGATCATATGACTGCTCCCTCCCCCCACCCCCTCCAATAATAGTTGTTGTGCATGCAGAGGTTTATTTAACACAAGTTTGCAAACAAAATAATTTTCTATTATTCATGAATAAATATAACTTACAAATGTATTTACAAATTTGTCATACCAAGTTTACCTCTAAAGTACTCTATTTTCAACCTTGCAAGAGGCATGGTGAAAATGTCAACATCTTGCTCATTAGTGCTGATATAAATCAGTTTGATAACATTTCTGTCAACCATGTTTCTTATGTAATGGTAATGAGTCTCGATGTGCTTTGATCGATTGTGGAAGATAGGGTTAGTAGAAAGTTTGATGCAACTATGGTTATCACAATGAATCACTATGGGACTTATTTGCTTTCCAAAAAGGCCCAATAATAGCTTTCTCAACTATACTGCTTTGTGAGCTCCCATGGAAGCTACCATATATTCAGCTCCGATGGAATCAAGGCAACTGTTGGTTGTTTTCTACTGAACCAAGATATCATTGCAGATCCAAGACTGAAGCAATACCTTGTAGTACTCTTGTGGTTTATGGAACAACTAGCCTAATCAAAATCAATATATCCTTCATGTTTAACCTCAACATTTTTGTACTTCAACTCAAGACCAATAGTGCCAGGCAAATATCGCAAGATATGTTTAGCAGCCATCAAATGAATTTTCTTTGGTTCACACATTAAGTGATTTAAAACATTGGTGGCATAGCTGATATCAGGGCTAGTATTTACTAGATACATAAGTGATCCAATGATCTATCTGTAGTATAGTAACGAGAATCGCGACGATTCATGCGATTCGGCAATTCGATTCAAGCCAAACATTTTTTTGTAAATCGATGAATCAAATCAGCAATAAAAGGTTTATAAAATAAGTTAATAAATTTCAAAGGTTTTTAAAATTTGCCGATTCGATTCCGATTCAAGGCCGGTTCGCAATTCGATTCGGCCTTGTCGATTCTGATTCTCGTTACTTTAGGACTTTGTAGAGAGTGTGATCAATAGACTCTGAATTCACACCTTCTTTTAGCTTGTGTACATATGTTTCCATCAAAGTTGCTAGGGGTTTGTTGTCCATCATCCCAAATCTAGTCAATATGTCATGGGTGGACTTCCCTTGATTTAGAAAAATATGATCTTTCTTTTGACATACTTCTAGACCCAAAAAATAGTGTAGTAGGCCTAGATCCTTCATTTCAAATTCAGCTATAAGATCTTGTTTGCATCTTTCAATTAAATGATCTTCACTTGTTATTAATAAGTCATCAACATATAAAACAAGTATTAACATGTCACCATTAGATATTTTAAAATATATGTTAAGATCAACTTCATTTTTGGAGTATCTTAGTTTGGAGAGGTAGCTATCTATCCTTTCATACCAAGCTCATGGTGCTTGTTTGAGGCCATAAAGAGCTTTCTTTAGTTTACATACATATATGTTCTTATCTTTTATAACAAAACCTTTAGGTTGTTCAATATATACTTCATTAATAACACCATTCAAAAATGTGGTCTTGACTTCCATTTGATGTATCTTCCATCCTTTGAATGTGCAATTTCAATAATTGTCCTTATCGAAGTGTGTTGAGCAATTGGAGCAAAGGTTTCCTCATAATCAATACCTGCCTTCTGGGAAAAACCTTGAACAACAAATCTTGCTTTATGTTTTTCAATACTGCCATCTGAAGCATATTTGATTTTATATAACCACTTTGATGAAACATGATCACATAGTGGTCATGCCTCAATACATATCTATAGCACTTTGGAGAAGCACTATATATATAGAATTGTGATCACATAGTGATCATGCCTCAATACATATCTATAGTGCTTTAGAGAAGCACCGCTTCATAACAAACATCATTAGTAATACATCCGATATGATTTGCAACTCACCCGATACTTACCCAAGGTGATCAGTGGTAATACATATCTAAAGTCGATGATAATCTGCATTAGGTACAAGTAGATATTAACAGATTTCCACCGATAATGATTGGGTACTTTGCATTAATAATATATATATATATATATATATATATATATATATTATGACAGTTTATATGTGTATGTGTGTATTATAATCAACCTTCCATAATTAGATTTATTATCAATAATTTAATACTATCACGTATTATATTTTGTTCAATTTACTATGAGGCTAACATTCTCAACACTTTCAATAGTTAGTGACCAACAAGATAGCTCCCGTAGAGATTAAAAATCAGACTTAACTTAAGGAAAGAGTAGGTGCTCATAGTTCAGATTAGCATGACAGCAGTCCTATGTTTCAGTCTATTGAGGGAGTTGATGACAAGGGGGAAACGTGGAGGATGTTATAGGTATCAGTATGAATTGTGACTTGCATGGTGAGAGTGTAAGTTTTGAGGATTGTATGGAAAATATGAGTTATACTACTGGTTCCTATGACAGCAGTGAGTCATGCTTGCAGCAGCATGATACAGTAGAGATTTTATAAGGGAATGATATTGGCATTGGTGATGTCGACACTACTGAAGTTACCTTGTAATGACCCTTACTATAAAGGCCACTGAAACCCTCAAACTGGACTTAGGAATTTTGTCAAACAGTTGGCATGTAACCGAATAAGGCTGCAATATTACTAATTGTTGTACAACGAAACCTCAATATATGATGCCAATAATGTATGAACAACAATTCCAGATTATAACACTACCAATCTAAGAGATAGATGACAATATGAAACTCAAATATGAAGTCCAATGCAATTCTAATTTTATGACAGCAAATAGAACTGATTACAATGAGAGACTGTCACAACTATGCACTTCTAATACATCAAGCTCTTGACAATGCAATGTTATGACATGAACAATAACCCAGTTCAGATTTGGAATGCAAATGACGAAACTTTTACAACAGTTATTAATGACTGGAAATAACTATTTATGCAATGACAGTGCTGACTGTTCTAATCCATAACATGCAATATTTTGGCAATCAAAACTTCATTTTGTGCACCTGAAATAGCTCCAATTTTGCCGGATATGAATGCTGAATTAATGTCACACGAAGACCTCACAATCTGCCCCAAACCGACTCACAAAATTGCAGCTGCTGCCCAACTGACAGGGCCGTACAGGTACGGCCTGGTACGGCTGCTAGATAAAAATATTGCAGCATTTTTTGTCACTCCAAAAGCAATAAATCTGGATGCCTAGGGTTGCTGAATAACCCCCTAAAATATGAAATTCATCCGTCAAGCCAATTAGGAGTTATGAGCAAAAACGTGGGTCCAAACCCTGGACTGGCAGTCTGAAAATAATGCACAACTGTGTCTTCAAACCCTGTTAATCAATCCACAAATGCTAGGGCACAACTGAAACCCTTATTCCAACCAAAGTAAACCCTTATAACTGAATCTCAATGAAGTCCAAATGAGATGGCTGAATTACTAACTCCTCAAATGCAACAATTCAGGTGATATTTCACACCCTCAAAGTCGCCAATCCAAGGGAGTGATTCGTTCCCAAAGATCAAATAATAATTTGCAAACCCAAGAGACTACAAATTTGCTCCACAATGGAAGAAGTAGAAGAAATCTCAAATCCAAGCATGTCCAAAATGAGAGGCCCAGCCCTCTATTTATTCACAAACTGATTACAATGAGAGACTGTCACAACTATGCACTTCTAATACATCAAGCTCTTGACAATGCAATGTTATGACATCAACAATAACCCAGTTCAGATTTGGAATGCAAATGATGAAACTTTTACAACAGTTATTAATGACTGGAAATAACTATTTATGCAATGACAGTGCTGACTGTTCTAATCCATAACATGCAATATTTTGGCAATCAAAACTTCAGTTTGTGCACCTGAAATAGCTCCAATTTTGCCGGATATGAATGCTGAATTAATGCCACACGAAGACCTCACAATCTGCCCCAAACTGACTCACAAAATTGCTACTGCTGCCCAACTGACAAGGCCGTACAGGTACGGCCTGGTACGGCTGCTAGATAAAAATATTGCAGCGTTTTTTGTCACTTCAAAAGCAATAAATCTGGGCGCCTAGGGTTGCTGAATAACCCCCTAAAATATGAAATTCATCCGTCAAGCCAATTAGGAGTTATGAGCAAAAACGTGGGTCCAAACCCTGGACTGGCAGTCTAAAAATAATGCACAACTGTGTCTTCAAACCCTGTTAATCAATCCACAAATGCTAGAGCACAACTGAAACCCTTATTCCAACCAAAGTAAACCCTTATAACTGAATCTCAATAAAGTCCAAATGAGATGGCTGAATTACCAACTCCTCAAATGCAACAATTCAGGTGATATTTCACACCCTCAAAGTCGCCAATCCAAGGGAGTGATTCGTTCCCAAAGATCAAATAATAATTTGCAGACCCAAGAGACTACAAATTTGCTCCACAATGGAAGATGTAGAAGAAATCTCAAATCCAAACCTGTCCAAAATGAGAGGCCCAGCCCTCTATTTATTCACTTTTCTAAGAAGTTGCTAGAACTTCTAGAAACATCCTTCATAAAATCTCATTATAATGCACTTTTTCTAGAACTTCTAGAAACATCCTTTATAAAATCTCATTATAATGCACTTTTTATAATAAAGTAATTTTATAAAATAAAAAGTGCAACTCAACTTAAAATTATAACATGTAGGCCCCAATAACACATAATAATAAAATATAACCTCTTAACACTTCTTCAAGAGCAAGATATGACCACCTGATCCGCAGAATTGACTCTCTCTCCACATCATTTGCGTACGAGAGTCTGGAATAGGCAAAATCCATGATCAATGTCATGTCGAACTAAAGAGGGGACATTACATACCTATCATGATGACTCGTGCTGTTGTGAGTCTAATTTGTCATATCATTTAGATAATGGTTCAGAGGACTCATTGGTTGATGATAGCTCCCAAGATCATGACTCACAAGGACTTGTGGCTACATGGGGAGGGAAAGCATGTGAGGAGATTGATATAGCAGCAGCCTCTACTTATTCAGATGAGTCATTCATCGATGTACTCAGCAACAGTACCCTAGTTGTTAATGTGCGCGAAGATGATAGCACACATAATGTTGTGTGTCATGAGATGAGCAATGCAAATACATCGTCCTATCACAATGCAGTTTGTGGGCCAGAGAGCTTACATGAGAGTCAGGGAGTTCAGAGACACCCTATGGCTAGGCAATTGAGGGTGAGTGATCAGATTGCTACAGCTATAAAGCATTATAGCGTTGCCTATCCGATGTTAACTACCTATGGATTGGGTGCTCTTGTGACAACTGAGCAGTGTGATAGCAGTCTTTACCTTGCAGACTTTCATACCCCTCAAGAGGCCATCAAGCTAATGAAACACAACTATTTGTAGCTATTGGCTAAAATAGACTACCTTCTCAAGTAGGGTTGCACTTGTTATGATGCCTTGTTGGAAAGGAATAGGAGGTAGTTGAGCTCGCTCATGAGCTTGAGGTGACTTCTGAGATATTGGAGAGCACCCAGTTGACTCTTCAGGAATCATAGTTATAGTTAGACGAGGATATTATGGAGTTCAGTTCAGTACAGACTTAACCAGTTACAGTTTCAGTTCAACTTCCTTCTATGGCAGTTGATGGTGAGTCGATACCCAGGTGCAGTGGATTTAGCTAGGATGAGTTTACTGATTGAGAGCTGCAAAGAGCCTCTTGTGTCAGGTTCTCCAGGAGCCAGCACATTGATCGATTATGTTGGACAGGTTAATAGAGTCCTTGTGAGGTAGAGGTGGGTTTGTTAGTAAGTTCTGTGACAAATCATGACACTACTCCCTCTTCTTCACATAATATATGCAAAGTGTCATCTGGTTGGGAAGTTGATTCTCATGTTGGGTTGTTTCTCTCTAGAAACAATACTGTTATTTCATCCCGTGTAGTAGATTTTGTTCAAGAGCTTGTTGAGTCTCAAAGATGGAAGGAACCAACCTATACCCGAATCCGAACTTGTCCCAAACCAGAACAGGCAACTTAGTTTATTTGTATTTTCAATTATGGTTCCTGTTTCAAGGGACATCCTATTTATAGTAAGTCAACAAATGATTCAAGTAAGCTCAGATGATTTAGAGGAGTTATATGATACTTTCAGATGTTACTTCTGACTTTCAGTTTGGGCTCCAAGATTCTTGGAGGGTGCATCTATTTTTAGTAAGTCGGTCACCTAGTCAGGACCATTCATCATCTTTTATCATCAGGATCACTCCTATGCTATCAGATTTTCGATTTCGGTGTTGTTAGGCCATTTTCACAAGTTGGGTACATAATTAGTTATAATTTAATTAAGGTTGTTATTTTTATTGAAATTGTTTAATGGGCACCTTAGTGTTATAGCAAGTTGGGATCAAGATGAGTTTTAAATCATGGACACATGAAACAAAGACCTTGTGTGTCAAAAACATTATATAATGAAAATGTCATTTTTGGAGCAATGGGGGAGTTTAAATTAATTAAATGACTTTATTATTTGTCAACTTTAAATTATAACATAAAATTGTTTATGAGAAATGAAGCCTTTTAAGTGAAAAGTGTAAACATGAAGTCATTGGCTGTTTGGTGTGAAGGAGAAGCCATTTGAATTGAAATATTTTAAAAGCAAGCTCTTGGAGAGGGATATTCATTCTTGAGCATTTTATTATTTGGTGTTGAGTAGTTTGAGGGTTTGAGCTGAAGGAATTGTGAATTTCTTTCAAACTTTTCTTGCATTTTGAATTGGCTTTCAATTGCCAATGAATTGTCCTATTTTCTGTTGTTGTTTGGGATCGAATGTCTAAATCGATCCATGCTTGGAAGATGACATGACTGCTGAGGTTGGACGCAGTGCATTCTAAGAATTTCAGAGGCATTAGCATGGAGTTCGGCACCAATATTTCACATACACAGCAAGGTGACTGGCCGCAATTCTCTACAGAGAAGCAGCGACCAAGTTTTCAAGGCTGCGATCAGATTGATAGAGGCATAATGGGTGTATGAAAGACCTGTGTCACAATTTCAGACCTGCATTCATTTTCTAAAGGGTCCATATCTCTGCTGGGCAAATTTATGATCATTATTCTTCATTATTGGAACGCACCATTGCATAGCAGCATTACCAGGTTCTTGCAATTTGAATTTTCAGTGTGTGCATTATATTTAGTTGCCATCATTGTCACAGTTTGCATAATAAAATATAGAAGGAAGAATTTGCACTTTCAATTTCCATGCATTGTTATATATTTCATATTCTGAGAAAAAACCAAAAAAACACATATATTTGAAAAAACGCAACACAAAACATAAAGCTTTCAAAATACAAAAAAATATATTCTACAGCATAGTAGAGTGCGAGCCAGCAGGGCTCATTACAGATAGTGTTAAAATTCAACAAAGAGCATGACAGTTTGACATAATTGGCTCACTTAAACCTTGATCAAACCTACAACTCTTAGTGCTACAGCCTATATGCACAGACTTTTGAAAGTGCAACTAATTATATAATTAATTAAAAACTGAAATCAGAATGTAACAATTGCTGTCTGAACTTTTCATTATTCTGATTTTTGGTTCTACAGTTCTGATACAAACTAGTGACCATCTAGTCTCATAAATAGACTCGAACCTGGGTGATCAAGGAAAAACAAAATGTACTATTGTCTGTTATCTTTAAAGTTTAACATAGAAAACTCTAAAAATATGCCGGCTGTCTTGCCCAGAATAAAGCAGCACTATAGAAAATCTACAAAGAGCAGTCAAATAAACTAATAAAAGCACCCAAAACAGCAGTTACAGAAACTAAAACTGGGGTTTACTTTATCATAATTACTATTCCACCAGAACACCATCCGAGCATCCCCTAAAAAATCTAAACTTTGTTTGTCAATTATGTCTACAGTTTCATCATCACTCTCAGAAATTCTCTGTTTGGGTTCATAACATATAATTTTATGAACTGTGGATTGAAGCAGTTACCAAACCCTGTCAACCACTAACCACAAAACTTGAAGCCATACTCAAGACACCATAACAAGTCTTAAAAACAAAGCCACATAAACAATGCATAGTTTTTTCCAATAAAATCCCTATATAAACTGAAAATAACTCCTTTCACAATCTCAGGTATGTATAGACCTTGGAGTCTAATCTGATACTTACATAAATTGTTCCTTTAATAGCAGCGGTACGGCAAAAAGCTTGAGGGAGCTCTGCTTGGCCATAGACTGGATATAAAAATGCTCCAGATGCATTGACAAATCTGCAACAGAAAATTATAAGCGTGCCTCTGAAAAGCAGATGCTTTAACTGAAACAAACATCAATTCTGCATTAACATCCACCAACAAATTTGAAATTGTTTGCTCTTTATAAATAAAGATAAACTAGTACTCCAGATCACAGAAGAGAAGAGTTGCTTTCTTAAACAAGATATTAATTTGATGACAATATTTCTTTTGCATTAGAAATAGTGCCGAAAAGATAAATCTTTTCCAGAGATAGCCTCCTGAATTGTGGCAGTCGTAAAATGTAAGTGATACAAACACAGGTCACTGGGGATAACTAGTCTTTGAATTCTATAATGTTTAAACTATGGGAAGGTTGTCGGTTGTTTCACTCAAACGATGATATGACTGATGTCATGTCCCTTTTTGTAAAATAATTAAAATTGATTTATGGTCAATAATTACCCATTTTATTCTTGTATGGGATAATCATAAAAAGATTAAGGGTAATAATTAAGTTTTGCTTATGAATGTCTAACTATTGTCAATAACAAAAGGACAATCAAATATTTAAAACACTTAGCAAGGAGTTGGATTTCACGCCATAATGGGAAATTTGGATTTTGTACCATAATGGGAAATTGGATTTTGTGCCATAATGGGAAATTTGAAAATATTTCTAATTACAACTTTCCCGTCAAATGGAGTGGGAAATTGAAATATTCTACTTATTGCATTTCCCATCAAATGCAATTTGGAAAACAGAAGTGAAGTGGGAAAATAAAATAATTTTAATAATGATTTTGAAATTTTCACACCTAGTGCAGATTTGGAAAGCAAGAGTGGAGTGGAAATATGTAATGTTTCTAATTAATGATTTTCCCACCCAATTGGCCAAGGACAAGATAAATACAAAGAATGTTTGGAAAATAGAGATTATGCCATTTCTACTTCTCAATTTCACATTGTATGAACTCCATGTTCTGCAAAATTCTTCAGTGGACAGAAACCAGTTGGTGGATAATGGATGAAACGTCGAAACCCAAAGGTTCACATAGAGCAATTTCAATAAGAAGTTGCATTTGAGTTTCAAGATTTTAGCAGTTTCAACAGTTTTCTATTGTGTGTGTTCAGGGGTTCATTAATATTGCTGCAGTAATTCCACACATGTTTTGATGGGTTTTTCAGCTGCTATTAATCTTGCATCAAATTGTAATCTATGTATCTTTCATTTGGAAATCAAATATTAGTTTGTAATATTACAGTGACATTGGTGGTATTTGGATGTAAAAGTTTTTGTGGGTTTTTCTTACGAACTGGAGTTCGAATATATATATATATATATATATATATATATATATATATATATATATATGTTGCTGCCCTAATAGATCAGTTTCAGACCTGATTGTAGTATGCACATATCAGGTAAATCATGTTTCTATGCAAATGTAGCTAACCAGTTTGGTGTTTTTGGTGAAGTTCTGTACAATATTTATGAATCCATTTTCCACATCTGAGAGTAATTTTATATTTTGGGTTGAGGCAACTATAGTGTTATCAAAGCATAATCTTGCCAGCCTGTTGGGTATAAGATGATTGATATGAATCGTGGGTTTTTTTGATTCAATGGTTAAGAGAATGAGACAAAATGACAATATGAAAAATCTCTAATTGGTGTGTAGAATACATGATTATTAAAGAATCTCCAACATTTCAAGAATACTAGTCTTAGAATGGGTGAGAAGGCTATGCCTCAAGAGGAAGAGATAATAAAAATCTTTAAAGAGTACCAGTATAAACCTGAAGCAAAAGGGTAATATATTTTGACAGGTACTTTGTGAATTCTGAAGCGGACGAAGAACGGTTGAGAAAGGATAAAAACTACATGAAAATAATCAAAAGGAGGATGTCTGCGATCATCAAATAAATGAAATGTATCCACAAAATGATAAAAAATCAGAGCTAGAAGTTGAAGGAGCAACCATTGAGATCCTAGGAAATGAAAAGGAGATAGAACAAGAAGACTTTCAAGCTAATTTTTCAGAAGTTTCAAAAGAGAAGCATGCCAAATTTGGGAACAAAGTCAAGGAGGACTTAGATAAACCTTTCTCCATTAATAAATTTTATTTCACTGAATAAGGCTGTATTAAACCCGCTGGCTCACACTACTGTAATGCTGGATAAGATTGTTTTTGTTTTGAAATGTCTTGCAATCTTGTGTTTTTTCAAATATATTAATGTTTCAGTGTTTATCAAATACTGGAATATGCAAGTAAAAAACTCACCACTAATAATGCCAAATATCAAATTCTGAACAATCTTGCTATTAATGACTTGCAAATTTATTGCTTCACAAATTAAAAATTATAATTAAACATAAGGGGAACCTGAAATGTTTGATATAATTCCAATTTGCAGTAGAATAAACACATTCCACCTTGAGCTTTAAATGACACCAATCACAGCCTGTATAGGAAAGGCCCGCATCCTTCAGCAGTCACCAACAATGCCAACAATGGCACCAATACTACAGCCCTTTAAATGCACCAATAATTGTTGGATTTGACGATTTCAAGATGAAGGAATATGCCCTATCCTTTATACTCTCGAAGGGTTATCCATTGATTGAATTTCATAGTAGCATCATGGATAGGCATGCATTTGAAAAAAATGGTGAGCTATAAGGATATACAGGTTGAGGGTATTACTACCTCATGGAAGGAGGTTGAGCTAGTCTTATCTATAACTCGCGGAAACCAAGTCCCCCAATTGAGCAAAAAAGCATGGATGCTTTCATACTGGAATAGTAAAATTGAGGGGTTTGATGTTAGATGATTGGAAGGATAAGAGGTATTCTTACTCTTGGAGAATATGTGTATCATTTCAGGTTGTGGTGAGAAATGCAATCTTTAATTTGGTTTTCAAATGCTAATGCTTCCAAATCAGCATAATAAGGTGTTCAAAAATATGTTCCCAAGTTCGTATCGGCTAGGGAATGTCAGCATAATATAAGTTTTGAAATTGGTTGTGAGAATGTGAATCTTGTTCTTTATTCCTCAAAGACTATCTTGAAATCAAGTTATCACCAAATCTTTGTTTGCTGGGTTATGGGTTGAACATAACCTTCAGGTGCCTTATTGGATACATTGAGTTCTTGGTCATAGCATCTAATATGATTAATCCATCAACCACTTTTTCATCCATGGTGAATCAAGTGTGTAATGATCAGTTGGAACAATCTATTTTGATATATCTTGATGATTTTATAATGTGTAGCAAAGCAAAAGAGGATAATCTGAGGCTCCAAAAATTGATCACTGGGATTCTAGACACAATGAGAAATAAAGGGGCTTTTGTATGGATTAATGAAACGAAGATTCTGATAAACTTTAGAAGTTAGTCATCTCATATTTCATATTTTTCATTTCATAGTTCTCAAAGCCATTGGTTATAGAATGTGATGCATCATGAAGGAGATATACAGAAAATGCTTGTCTTATTGAGGAAGCCAATAGTACCAGAAGAAAATTTCAAGAAAGTACTGCAGCACGGAATTAAAGCTGCCTAATCTTGTAATGTATTGCAAAAGTAGCAAGCATTCAGTAATACCAAAGTGGTATGAATTTACTATTGTTCCTAACAGTGATAAAGTTATCTTCATATTGAGCTGCTACAATTCTCTAAATGCAATTGCACAAGCATTTCCAGGGATGATGACCTTCAAGGGTTTGAGAAGTATGCAGATTCTATCAAAGATAATTTCTTTTTTTACATGGCTGGCACCCCCATTTCGCACTGATCACATTGATGGACATTACATACGATTCCCACTTTTGCAGTTCATAGATAATTTGTTGTTGCTGATCTTGATGACTTTAGTTTTTAAGAGCTTTATAATGTTGTAGTTGGGGATAATTCCTTGCATAATGAGAAGGGAAGATCATCATTGCCAGTGTCAAAAACTCCAGTAATCATAACTTAAATTTGGAGGAGATTCAAGAAGGTTGTCCCTCTATTGCAATATGTATGTGCTGTCTATAGGTTTCCGGTGAAATTGTGTAAAGATTCGTGGATATTGTGTACTATGAAGTATACTGATGGTATAGATCATTTTGGTGCTGATATAGGCTATTTTCATATTTATATCTTCTCAATTCAAATCAGATTCAAAAGTTGTGGGCTTAACAGTTTGGTTTTGAACAGTACAATGTTGACAAACTAGTGTAAGATTGGAGATTTTGTTCAGTCTTTGGAGAGTTGTGGATCATATGTGGCTGTTGTATGGAGGTATTTCATACTCCTCCATTGAAGTTTTTCTATTATAGATCAGTCCATTAAGTTGTATGTAACATGTGTGGGCCTATTGTTGTAAATTCTTGTGATGTATATTCCAGCACTGTGGAAGAAAAAGAAATGGCTATTCTTGAAATTCATATTTCCTGTACTGGGGAGTACAACGACTCTTATAACAGATCTAAAAGTAGGAAAAATCAGATTTATATTATTGCTAGAAGTTACAGGATTGTTAAGTGTGTCTCATGCTGGTGCATATACATGACTATAGAACAAGTTGCCAAAGTAAGGAGAA
Organism: Cupressus sempervirens; assembly: GCA_028749045.1. Lineage (NCBI taxonomy): Eukaryota > Viridiplantae > Streptophyta > Pinopsida > Cupressales > Cupressaceae > Cupressus > Cupressus sempervirens. Next base: position 559,989,945 of record CM053792.1, read on the forward strand.
TGGATGAAATGGCATTAGGTAAATTTCTTTGGAAATATGTGGCTCAGATTTGGAATTAGAGTGAACGTTCAAAAGGTTTGCATGGATATTTTTTTTGGTTTCATGACAGTGTCACTAAAGAAGTTGATCTTTCAAGTTTGCAAGGTGTCTCTTGGAGTAAGATGCTACACCCCATCGAAAAAGAATCAAGGTTTGGTATTCAATTTTTTTCATGAAAAAACATTGTGACATTAGAACCTTGGAGCTCTATGTAATTGCTTGAGGACAAGCAATTCAGAGGGGATGTGGGAGGGGTGGCGAGGAATTTGTCATGTCCCCTTTTGTTAAAAATTGTTTTATGGTCAATTGTAACCCATTTTAGGACACTCAAAATATTAAATTTAATATTTGGAAACATTTTGTGGGGAGTTGGATTTTGTGCCATAATGCGAAGTTTGAAATATTTCTAATTACAACTTTCCCACCAAGTGTGGAGTGGGAAATTGAAATATTCTAATTATTGATTTTCCCACCAAATGCAGTTTTGGAAAGCACGAGTGGACTGAGAAATTTAAATATTTTTAATAATGATTTTCCCACCAGGTGCAAATTTGGAAAGTAAAAGTGGAGAGGAAATTACTAATTTTTCAAATTAATGACTTTCCCAACAAATTGGCCAAGGACAAGATAAACTAAAAAGAATGTTTCAGAAAATGGAGATTATGCCGTTTCTACTTCTCAATTTCTCATTGTATGAACTTCATGTTCTGCAAAACCCTTCAGTGGACGGAAACCCATTGGAGATTTAAGGCTTGTGGACAGAAAACCATGAGTCTCGGGTGGACAGTGGACAAAACTCTACTGAGAGCAATTTTGTCCAGAGGATGCATTCAAGATTCAAAAATTTTGCAGTTTCAACAGTTTACTATTATGTGTTTTCAGGGCTTCATTAATATTGTTGCAGTAATTCTAGAGATGTTTTGAGGGGTTTTACAGTTGTTATTAATCTAGTATCGGATCATAGTCTATGTATTTTTCATTTGGAAATCAAACAATATCAGTTTGTGGTATTGCAGTGACAATTGTCGTATTTGGCTGTAAATGTTTTTGTGGGTTTTCCTTACGAACTAGAGTTTGAATATATTAATGTTGCTGCTGTAATAGATCAGTTTCAGACCTGATTGTACAATGCACATATCAGAAAAATCATGTCCACTGATGTTTTATGATGCTCCACTTTTTAGCCCTTTCTATGCAAGAGTACCTAACTAATTTGGGGGTTTTTGGTGAAGTTTTGTATAATATTTGTAAATTTATTTTCAAGAATTGAGAGTAATTTTATATTTTGGGTTGAGGTTATTACAACTGGAGATGTTTCCAAGAAAACAACAGGCATGGCCATGATGCTTAAAATTGACCTTGACAAAACTACAACAATTAGTCCCTAAATTAACTCAAATATTTTTTAAAAAAATTGGTACTTTCAATTGCTCTCTGCATTCATTTGTGAGAGAAAAAACTACAATTGGACATAAAAATGTAATATAGGAGACCGCTACTAATCTCAATACCACATTCAAGTAGTATCATCAGAAATTTATTTCAAGAAAACATGGAGGAATCTCAACAATCAAGAATAAGCCCTTCAAACAAGGACCTTAAGTCATCTCAATGCATGCACATAAATATGCCATAGAAGAGTCCAATGCACAAGAATCTAGGAAAATTAAGCAGCTATAAAAAAAACCTATTGTACAAGAATCTTTTAAAATTTTAAATAATTGAAGCTATTTACAGATGATTCATCCGTCTAGAAGACCAAAACATAAATAACTAGAAAAGTAAAGATTGTATATGCCACAAAATTTACCTGCCAATAGACGAAAGATAGAGAACTAAACGTTCAATGCCATCTTTTGTTCTCAGTACTGTGCTTCGCCCCTCTGACTCATCCTCCTGATCATAATCTGCTAGAGCTATGGCATATAGAATCATGCTGCGGAAAACACAAAGTTAACTTCTTCGAATGGAAAAAAGAATGAAATGGGTTATATGCTAAATTATGCAAAAAATCCAGGCAATGTCATGTGGATTCTGAATTAAAGCCACAAACCAAATAAGCAGGAAACTAAAACAATCTCATTAGAAAATTATATTTAATCACCACTAATGTCACTCTATATGTAAAGCTTCGCAAGCATACATCAAATTTCAAGATTACTTTTACTAATCCCATAATCATTTCTCCATTCTGCAATGGTACAGATATTGCTATATATCTAGATAATTTCACTAAGTAGACTTTGAGATATGGTAACTTTTGCAATTGGAAATTTGCTATGTTTTATAAAATACATGTTAACATCAAATGCTCACTAAGGTAGACTTTGAGATATGGTAACTTTTGCAATTGGAAATTTGTTATGTTTTATAAAATACATGTTAACATCAAAGGCTGGTGCATTTCAAGCCACCATTGTACAGGGTGTAATGTCCCCGTTTATGGCAGGTTTATGCGGTTGATGGAGTTAGCTCATCATAGAGACCCTCGTTAGCTGACAGGGTGTTTTGGGGGTCCCAGCTGTAGATTTACTATTTTTGAAAGTTGCTTTTTTTGGCAATGTAGTGGGTGGCTTCGGCAGTTGGTTGTCACCTACAATAAAAAAAGTTAATAATTGCTTGAGCTCTTATTTATTCATTAATTATTAAGTTGCATTATTATAATAATATTTATATTATTATAATAATGAGATTAAGTGATATTTCTAAAAAGTGTATTAGAAAGTTTCGAGTGTTGAGTTCTTTTAGAAAACTTCCACAATTTCTGAAGTGGAGTTTTTTAGGAAACTTTGGCAAATGAAGGATTATAAATGAGAGCTCATTTCATTGGGAAAAACACGCTTGATTATTTATTTGTTTTTGTGCCTCTGTGGCTTTTCCCTAATTTCTGAATTGTGAGCCCTTGCTGAATTATAAGGGTCTCGGCTGAGAAGTTCCTGGCAATTGTGCTGAAGTATACAACTGGCCAACATTCTCCTACTGTATCTTCTATAGCTAAGGAGAACAACCTGAATTATTTTATATTGACTGGCTGAGGGTTTCTGGAGTTTGTGAAAGATCTGAGAATTCCATTCTTTGCAAATTGAGCAGGAGTTTATAATTTGCAAATTTCTCTTACTGTCCACACTGTATCTAAGGAGAGCTTATGCTGAGAATTGTTTTTGAAGTTCAAGAAGAATGGAATTAGAACTGACTTTGCAACCAGCGCTCAACAATTCATCTGGTGCATTTAAAGGAAATAGTTCTGAGCAGATTGGTCTGCCGGTTCTTCCACCTGGGGCTGTGTCTGGACATCACTGGTCATCTGCAACTATTTACAAGGTCTGGATGTCACTTTGGGGAGGCTGGTTGAGTGCAAACAAGGCCTGCAATCCATAATTTAGGAGCAGTGATCTAAATCTGGGCCTGTGAATAAAATTAAGTGACCTGCGAATTTCTCAAGGGGCCTGCAATCTGGTATCCAGCATTTTAACATTAAGGAGGACGACTTGCATTGCCTGCTGGGATGTCAACTAGGGAAGCTAGACATCATTTCACAGTGCCTGTGATTTAATTCTGTGGTTTGCATTTACACGGATTGCCTGCAATCTATATTCTGAGGCTGTGATCGAAGGCATTTGGGTTGCCATTACCAAACTGGCAACGTTTCTTCACATACAATAAAGGGACAGCATCTAGGAGGCACCGTGAGGCATTTAGAGGCTGTGAGAAGCATTTTTACAAGCCCAGTGATCATCTATATAAGGCTGCGATCAGACTGCATACACCTGCAATCACTCTAGTGAAGGCTGCTTTCAGACTTTGGCTGGCAATCTGAAAATCTGGGCCCTGCAAGTACTGGTGGTAACCTGGGGTTGAAGAGGATAGGGATCTGTTCTTAATTTAAAGGCTACAGCTAGTAATTATTGATGCTCATCAAGCCAAAATCTGTATTTCCAGGTTCCTTTTGATTTTGGTTGTAAATTCATTTGCTCTTCATTGCAATATTTAATTACAAAGTGATTTGCCTGGTAGTGATGAGTGTATTTGGACCGGTTCTTCAATAAATAGTGAAGTTGTCTAAAATCTGACATATTTTGGACTGGTTCTTCATTGAACATTTGGTTTGGCTCTTCCTTGTTAAATTTATTTTTCATTAATAATCTATTCAATCTGGTAACTTCAAACTGTTGACAAAATGTCAGACAGCTAAATAGAAAAGGAATTGGTGTTTGTTAAGTTATAACTGGTTGGGTTTTTACACAGGGCCATAATAACATGAAAATTCAAAAAGAAAATACACAGCCCCATCTACTGTTCCGAAAATATAAATAACACAAGTAGATGTTAAGCTTCACACAACCATAAGTGCATTCTGTAATCCTAGAGCAGTCACAGGAAAGGAAAGAACAATTGTAAATATCCTCGTCTCAATGAACAGAAAAAACTAGAAACCTTCAAAGTAGTAGACTTTATTTCCATTTTCCAGTTTCAAAAAAATATGGTATCTACAAGTTTTGACGGATATCTTTATAAAATTATGTATTTTTAGAAGTTCAATAAGTTTGCCAAGCTTGCTGCAAATCTGAATCTCACAAAATTGATTTGATTTTTTGATTCAAAATATCTCGATGTAGAAATCTTAGAACCTGTCGACTTGTTTATGATAATGCATGTTTCCGTGTATATGGAATCTCATGCTGTCAATGTTTCTAGATTTCTGAGCGCATTCTACTGTAGATCGATTTTTATTTAATTTATCCTCCAGAGTAAGATCCAGATTTCTCTGACGACTTCTTGGTATTAATGATGAGTTTAAATATTTAGCAGTATGCTTTGGCATTTCCAACACTTGTCATAATCCATGTTTTTTCATTAATGCATTGCTAACATGGTTCTGATTGGCATGTATCACGCCTTACATTTTATTTGAAATGCCTGCATCGGGTCAGAAGCCTTCTATAGAATTTTAACGAATTAGTTCAGAGAAAACACGGAATGTGGGCACAGTTATTTGGAATATACTTCAAATTCAAATTTGAAACCTTCTACAATCCGTGACCGTCGAGCATTTAGTCATTGGTTAGGATTCGGTCTGGTTTGCTCATCACCAAATTCTTATTGTTAAGTAATTGAATTGAGGTCGGTTCAGCCATGGAAGTGACAAAAGCTTTTTATCGAGGATGGGCCTCCCAATCACACTGAAAGAAAAATGATAGAAATTGGCTGGTTAAATACATATATTCTAAGAGTAGTCATAACTCGGCCACCCTTGGCTCACTTAATTACTATCAGAAATAACAACGAAAATCTGCGTCCAAAGGGTTGCACTCTGATCTTAAAAGAGTGCACGCAAAGAAAGAGATCCTCTTACAGGCATATACCTCCACACTGTGATACAGCACTCTCTAATCCAAATCGCGTGTTTTAGAAGTTGTGAAGCGCTACTCTCAATGAATTGGAGAGTACAAGACAATGTATAGTCCCAAGCATTTCTAAACAGATGTAATACGTGAGCAGGAAATATGTGGGTTAATAAGTGGACAATTAGAATGTGGTGAAGCAATCATTTCAAAACATATGCAATGTAAAACGTTTTGCAGCCTTTACGATCATACCAGAACAAATTAACGAGACCATAGTAGACATGTATCTGAAAACACGAACTCAAAGAGTTTGGGAAAACGATAAATTCTTTAACAAAGAAAAATCGCGTAACACGTGAAGAATCTTTCCGAACAAATACCCCAACGCATGCAGCCCTTCCATTGCGAAAAAAATTCACTCTGGTCAACTCAACTTAGAAACAGAGTGAATCAAACGAGATTTTTGACATGAAAGCTTAAAAACAAGAGCAAACGTTGTATAATTTTAATATCTCCGTTATTACTGCTACGAATAAAAAAATTCAGAGTGGGTCAATCGATTCTTTCAACTTGTTAGATTTGATGAAAACGAAATAAATGGTATAATTTTAATTTGGAAGTTTTATCTACTGTGATAAACACTATTGAGGTTATAAAGAGAAAAAGAGATGTTTTTCATTATGTCAAGGCATGCAGAACTTCCTTCACTCGTAAAATTGAAAAGAGAAGAATCTCACAGAAGATTAAAAAGGCTATAAGCTGTACGATTTGATAGATGAAGGCAGGCGTTGTTGGTCCAAAAAATGCACAAAACTACTCTCCAAATCCTCCTGGCTGAGCTTCTCTTGATTCTGAATCAACTTAAAGAATCTCATGAGATGCTTCTTCTCCACCAAACTAAGCGTCCTGTCCTGAAAGATACTGGCTCTCGAATCCGGCACAGGCGTCAAACCTTGCCCCAATCCCGACCAAATATAGCTACCCTCCACAGATTTAAACTCCAAGTATTTACTTCCCCCAGACTTCAATAACAAATCCACCAAAGGCCCCCCGCAAAGGCAAAGCTTGGGGCCGGCGATGTCCAAATTGAAGCTCTTGGGAGGCCCTAGACCTTCCAAACTGTAATTTTTTTGCTCAAAGTCCGAGTATATAGTTCGATCGGTTAGGAATTCCAGTCGAAGATCCTCGCCGTCGGGCGATCTTAGCGTTGCAGTGGCGTCGTTAGTTTGCGTCTGAGGTTGGGAAGCGCTGAAGCGGCCGCCTGAAGATGCCCATTGAGTGACTTCATCGAGGGATAGAGAAGCCCAGTGGTGGCCGTAAAAAGAATTGGAGTCTATGTGGAGCACACTCTGCCCCGAAGATGCTGCGGCCGCTGCCACGATCGATTCTTGAAGCCCTGTGCCTATTACTATCACGTCAAACGTCCCCGGTTCGATTTCTGGGAATTCCTGGGCATCTCCCATCCTTTTTCTGTTCTGCTTTGTTCAATGCAGATAGCAATTCACGCAGGAAGCGTCTTCAACGCCTCTTCTATCCTTGCTCTCGGCTTTCTTCTCCTCCAAGCAGCTTGCTTGCGCTGTTTCTTCTCCTCCCCCTTTTCGGCCTTATGCACTTTGTCCCTTGCCTGGCCCTTTTACATGAAGGGGTAGTGAGGTGAGGAAACCCACCTTCAACGAAAGAATCCTTTTTATATGGTATAACTAGCGCTTGTATCCCGGCACGGTGCAAGAGTGGAGCTACCTAATAGGCGATGGGGCTGAAGTGCATCGGTAGCTGAATATTTCGTCGGTGTGATTGTATTGTAGATAAAAACAAATTATTTCTAACAAAAATTGTTATATGATTTGTTATCAAGCAATAGGAGATTTGTAAAAGACAGATTTGTTATCTACAATTTATATTCAAATTCTTCATAATATTTTTATTATTCATTCATTGGAGACTTGCTTATCACTGGCAATGCCTTTGTCGTACATGTAAAAATCAATTTTCACAAAAAATGCCATGTATATTTTCAAGAGATCGCTTTAACAATTACATCCAGTTGATTTGACCATGTTGATGTCGATGGATGAATGGGTGTCGTCGTTTGCTCTATTGTTGTTGTAGAAATCAATTGAGAGTCATTTAAAAGTCATTGTGTACCACATGATGAAAGAGGTTGTAACAGCAAATAGAAAACTATGAAAGAATTATAAAAATATCACCTACATTCCATGATAAACAGCAATGGCTTCCTGCCCTCGCTTGATATGATATGATATGATATGAAGGATTTTAATAATGTCCATGAGGCCAAAGCAGCCTATGGGACCCGCCTTCTAACTACAACCTAATCTAGTTGTAACTCTTTGACTAACTCTTTTCTTCTTCAATGCATGTTGATGATCAATTTTGTAGTCTTGTACAACTATTTTTCCTTGAAGAGGTGGCTTAACTTGTTTTCTAATATCTCTAAGTACCTAGACCTGGTATCACTATATGTTAGGCATTCCATGATAAAGTGATGTTTCATTTCAATGGCCCCCATGTCGCAGAATAGGCAAATCCTATCTTCCCACTCCTCTTTTGGTACTCTCCATCTCCCCGTCTCGCATCTTAGATGGTGAGAGCTAGTCATAAGCTGGGCTATGAGCATTTTGGCCTTCCACTTGATATATGCACCTAAATACGCTTTTTCCTCGTAACAAGTATTGGGATTAAATTCTTTAATATAGTGGAACTTTTTTCTCCCCATGTGCCTTGTCCACATGATGTTACGAAATTTCTCTAGAAAAACTTCTTGATTTCTTCAGTATTATCCGGACAGTTATGTATGTTGATGTCCCACTTTTGCATCCATTTGTTGTTTTGTTTCATCCATGTGTTTTTTCTTCTTTCAAGTCTTTCCTTCATGATTAGCTTTGGCCTACAGTGGTTTCCCATTCCTTGGATTTTCTTTTAAGTAACATATTAGTCGAACCATTGCATCTGCTTCAAGTGGGGAGGCACCCACTTTAGATAATAATATATCATAAGGCACCGTGGTTTTAATTCTTGGGCTGCTAGTAATAAGGTGTTTTTGTATCCTTTCAACCTGTCTCCATTTCAGATCTAACAAGTTGCTGCCCCAAATTTCACACCCATAAAGAACTACGAGGGTGACAAGCAGCCCAAAGAGCATTTTCTTTGTCTTCCAATCACGTAGTTCAACATTCCTACACTTATTATGTAATGAATATAATGTCTTCCAATCCCCTTGAATCCTTTTAGATCTACACATTTCCCACCTGAGCTTGTTCTGAAAGTCTATTCCCAAGTACTTGTATTCGCTCACAATCTCAAGAGGGTTACCCTCAAAGAGAAAGGTGCCCAAGGGTCTCTTGTTTCTCCTTAGCAAGAAGATCATAACTTTGGTTTTGCTAGTGTTGACTTCCATCCCCACCTCTTGACAAAAGCTTTCTAATGCTTTCAAGTGTTCTCGCAGCCCTTTAGTTGTCTTGGCGATAACAATGAGGTCATTCGCATATAGTAATAATTTTATCATATATCCTTGCCAATTGAACTCCCTCGCTATTGTCCATGTTCAATCATGCTTCTAATTTGTCAATGTAGAGCTTGAACAAGGTTGGAGATAGTGGGCAACCTTGTTTGACCCCTATATTGTTGCTAAAACATTTTGATAACCCATCTATGGTTTTGATTTTGGCTATGACTTGTTCATAAAGTCTATACACCACTGCCCTTAATGCCATAGGGATTTCCAACTCTTCCATTCTTTTCCAAAGTTTGTCACGTGGCACTATGTCGAAGGCTTTCTTGAAATTCACAAAGTAACAAAAAGCCTCTCCTCTTGGAGTGTCCCAAATTTTCTCAACTAAGTATCTAAGAGTCATCTTGTGATCAATAGCAAAGTGTTTCGGTCTGAAGCCTGCTTTCCCCTTTGCTCTCTTCTCCTCTGTTTCAGCCCATTTACTAATTTTCCGTTCAACCATGCTTCCAAATAGTTTTCCAAGAAGGGGATTGATCATGATGGTCTGATAATTAGATGGATTGTTTATGTGTCCACTTTTGTGAATCAGGACAACTACACTAGTCATCCAATTTTTGGGAAAGCCCTCCATGTTGGTGTTGTTAAAGATATGTTGAATGTGAGGGGCAAGAAGATCAACACCCCACTTTAGGTATTTAGCTTGTAGCCCATCCATATCTTGTGCCTTTCCTAATGCTAACCTCCTTATGCCTTGGGTGATACCTTCAATATCTAATAGCTCCTCTGTGTGCTTAGTTATTTGAGTATCATGCTCGTCTACTTCGTGCTCATAAAGCATTTTGGTATATTCCAGCCATTGACTTTCAATTATGTTATTCTTGATTTGTTTCTTTTTATGCTTGAGTTCACTCCAGAACTTTTTGGCGTTATTTTTTCTACGATTTATCATCTCAAGCCTTCTTATGATCATATATTGTTCCTTCTTTCATTTTAGCAACTTGAGATACTCCTTATGTTTTTCACCGTTCTTTTACCCTCTCATATTGCTTTTTGCCTTCTTGCATTCCTCATCAAACCATGGGTTAATCGAGAATGTGTTCTTATTATCTATTTTGGGTTTAGATCTTTTGCATTCCCCAAGTGCCTTGTTAATAATGGGAATGAGATTCTCTTTGTTCATTTGGTGTTGGTTGGAAACACTTAGGTTCTTTTGTTGATTATTAGATATCCTACGAAGAGAATTTTTGAAGATTTCTTGATTCTCCTTAGTCATTATGATCCTACCCAACCAAGGGCCTTTTCTTTCTTTGTAGATATGTTGATCACTTTACTAATTTTTTATGTGAGTGGCCAACAAGAGTGAGATCAAATTATGGTCTAATTTTAATCCAATTAGATAGTCCTCCATCTCAAACTCCAATATCTTTGAGATGTAGTTTGGGGAGCAAATGACATAGTCAACTATACTTTGTCCATTGTAGGTTTTACAAGTAATGTTTCCTAAATTAGGCCATTTCTCTGTTCCATTACAAATTATTGAACATCAATATTTGGTTGGGCAATTTCGTCAAACAATAGGTTTTTTTTTTTGAAACATATGGAATGGATTCAAAAATGAGTTAATACTTGACTCTTTATTTTATTTTTCCAATTCAAAAAGCTTATATGGTTCTTAAAGACAAATCAATTAAAAAGTGAGTCCTACTTTTTACTTGACAAATCAATTAAAAAGTGAGTTCTACTTTTTACTTGACAAATCAATTAATAAAAAATACCAATATGTTGATGCATTATCATTCTAATCAATAACTAACCATCTATACCTTCTCGAGCTCCTGATGAGCCAACACGTTTGAGGCCTTCTTTCTTGATTATAAAGCTTGCCCCTATAAAGGCACTGGATACAATTGGTAGCAGACACTTGTTGAGATTGTCTGTAGATAAACTCGTCCCAATTATTATTAGTCTTTGCAAAATAAATTCCATATTCATGATAATTGACAATAGCATCTCAATTCAATTTCTTCCCTACATTAATAACAACAAGAAACCATAATGCATCCAACAAGGTGTTAGCCGCGAATCTAGTTTAGAATAGAGCAAGTCCCCACCATTTCGATCTCTATTGAACATGAGAACTGCTATAGAGTAGCCACAACATCAAATCGAATTCAAACTTCTATCTATAAATGCCATCACACTAACAAACCCTTGAAAATCCCACCTTTATAAGTCAAATATAATTATGGTGGATGCAAAATCTATGAGAGACTTGATTAGCCCTAAAGAATTATAAATTCCAACTGAGATCATTGTGGATTCCTCGGTAACCCTCGTCACATTCCAAGAAAACAAGTATTCAATTGGGCATCCCATAAATCTAATTGTCATGCACTTGGTTAGAATCCAATGCTTACCAAGTGCATCCTCTACAGTCATTGTGGATCATGTAGCCCTAAACTATTAGCAACACACCCAATTTGGTCAAATATCCAATCATGTAAGGGGAAGATTCATTCACAAGATTTTGGAATACATGTACACCGTTCCACACAATATTTGGGGAGGAAATTTTGTCACTTTAGACATTTCTAAATTTTACTTGGCAACGCATTACAGGATGATCGAAATATATACTAATGGAAGTAAGCACATAGATTCAACATTTCTAACTTGAGATTTTGTAAAGTAGTGGTGGAGACCGCTGACCATAGATGTATAAGACATGCCTTTCACTGAGTGTTTGGACATTGTGAGTAAGAGCATCCACTAGCACCTAACATAACTGATCAGCAACAAACATTCTGACAACAAATTTTTGATTTGGAAGATGTAGCTGTAGAACAAAAAGTTAGCGTGCAGAGAATATTGACTAAATTAAAAACATTCATAAACCAAAAACATGCTTACATATAAGGTTAGACAAAAGAGGGTAAGAGAGGGTGCAAACCAAAAGGAAGATCACCCAACAAGCCTCCTCGATTGTGTAGATGCATCTTTGGATGGAGATGTGCGCTCAATGATGTTGCTCAAATTTCAATGGATTAGAGATTTATAAGTGCAAGTGTGGATTGATTTTGCCATTGTAATGATATTTTGGTAGTTTTTAGGCTCTCAAAATAGCATTATAACTTTAGCATGAAATTAGATATCTTTTTGTGAAGGGAAAGGGTTTCATTTATAGGCTAAGGGGTGATGAGATGGAGGGTCAGGATGTGAAGATGGAGAAAGGGTGAGGGAGGGCTAAGATCTAAGGGGAGGAGAGCACATGGATTGTGCTTCTTCAAATCTATAGCCTTGTGACAAGTGTCACAAGGGGGTTGGATAGGGGAAGAGGGTCAAGATGGGTGTTCAAAGGGAGTTATGAGGGAGGATAAGGGAGGATGAGGGAAGATGAGTGTGGAAAATGGGTGTAAAAGGTATTTAAGGAGCCTTCAAGTCATGTAAGAGTCTTTAAGGCTCTTGGATAGGAATGCAAGAGGGATAAGATAGAACTTTGACTTTGGCTTGGTTTAGGACTTTCTTAACCCTTGGTTAAAGTTGTGCACGTGCTTAGATAAGGGATTAGGCTCAGCTTAAGAGGGAATTAGGTTGCAAGTGGCATGTTAGAGGGATGCAAGTGGGCTAGCACTTATGAGGTAGGTTAGTTGGTTAAGCAGGCTTAGCATCGATCAATGGGTTGGATTTAGCTAATGGTGGGGATTTGGGTATATTTAGGGGTTGGGAATTGATTTGAAATTATTTATTAGATCAAAGGGGATTTTCGGGATTAAATTAAATAGTTTTATGCACTTATTTAATTAAATAGGAGAATAGGGATTTAATTGATAATTAGACTTTGGATTTGTCATTTGATTTTATCAATTGGGCTATAATTGATTAATTGAATTAATTAACTAGGGGATGACAATAGATTAATTAAATATTAACTACTTAATTAATGATGTCTTAGGAGATGACTAAATAGGATTACTTAAGTGATGTAATTAGATTTAGGTGTCTATAGCAATGTGAGGAAATTCCAGGGGCTCTCACCCACAAGTGAAAGCCTATCGGCAATGATCTAGCAATCACACCTTATAAGGACCCATTTGGTTGTTGGAATAGGATTTAGGAATTGGAATCTAAAATCCTTGATTTGGGATTCTAGAACTTGAAATCCATATTACAGTTTTTGAAATTTATTTAGGGATAGTTTGATTCACACCTAAAAAAATTTGATATGCGAAATTTCTTATTCCAAGCCCATTTGGTTCAAAATATGAATATATGGTTCAAAAATTGAATATAAAAGTTACAATGAGAAAGGCGGTTCATATCTCCAATTTGTTCAAGGACCTATTCACGGTGCTTCCAACTCCACACTTCCCAAAAATGTCGATGTTCATTGCAAAATAAAAATTCAAGAAAAAGTTAAAAGAAATGTGAAAGAAATTAGATATGTGTGGTACTAGTTATTTTATTTAATCCCAACATATGAGTAGGTGCAACAATAGTCAAAAATCTTCCCCCAATTTTAAGAAATTGTATTCATACAAATTTTGACAATAATCTTTCTAATTTCTTCAAGTGGCACCTTCTAATTTTTATAAAATGGCATTCAAAGGGTACACGAAGTAAACGCAAAGGGTATCACTTCTTGAAATGCCTCACTCTCTCGATTACAACTCAATTAAATTTCAAAAATATGTGCAAAAATATGTGCTTCCAAATGGGCATCCAAATGTCAAACCCAATTAAATTTCACTTTAGTTGAAATCCTCATTTTCAAAAAATGGGATTTAAAATGGGAATTAAAATGTGAATTCCAAATAACAAGTATTTTGAGGGGAGATGGAATTCTTATTTTGGTGGTCAAATAGGGATACTGAATCAACATTTCTCCAAATTCTAATCCTCATTTTGCAAACCCAAACAATTGATTGGGAATTTTTGAGAATTTTGAATTTCAATTCTCACTCAAATTCATGATCCAAACGAGTACTTGAAGGGGTAGTGAGGTTAGGAAACCATCATCAAAGAAAGGATCCTTTTATATGGTATAATGAACTAGCAATCACACCATAGTGTGCAACAGGTATGCCTCAAAAGTATGGAAGGTCAACAAAGTATCTATTCATGTGTATGTATTTCCCTTTCATCCTATATATGTTGTCTATATAACTATCCATCTCTATTTATCTTCCATCCTCTCACTCTATTTTCACATCCATTTCGAGCTTCCTCCCCCTTCTATATTCCTCTTCTTGTCAATTTCCATCTCCATCTCCATACCTCTTTCTACATTCTTGCTAGCTCTATTTCTTTCTTTCTTTTTTCCTTGGGATGAAAAATCCCTATTAGAATGCTATTTTAAAATCTAACATGAACAACAGTGATTCACCTTAGGAAAAAAAATGTGAAAAAAATTGTGGTAGTAGACATGCATTCTTTTGAGGAAAATGGAGTAGACTAGTGGTAGCCACTATAAAGTTAGAGGGTGTGAGAAAAATATATAGAGATATAAAGTTAGATTGATAAGTAAAGATAGAAAGAGATTAAGATGTAAAGATAAAAAGAGATCTAGAGATTTATAAAGAGAAACATGAAGAGGAAGAGAATGAAAATATATAAAAATAAAAGTCCTCAATTGTGGTTAAATTTTCACATATGTAAATTAATAGTTATTTTCTTGACTTTTATTAAATGATTCCTCAAAAGAATACCTTGTTGTTATGTGAAGGAGAAGTGGTTGGAATGAGAAGGGTAAGGTTTTGATATAATGTAGGTATCTTTGATTTGTATATTAGATGTGGAGCCAAGAAATATATGGTTTTTAGTTTTCCTTTTTTTAACACTAACATATCGTATCCTATCATGCAAATCAAGATCTACCAACAACACTAATGTATCTCCTATGTTTGCATTTATGATGTGTCTCTTTAGTATGGTTGAAGACTCTCTGCTAGTATTATTCATATTTATTCATTGATTTTGTTTGTTATCTTTTGGGGCTCGGCATCTAGTACCTCAATAAGTTAAAGATTAGTTGTTTACTTACTATATTTTGTTGGATGGATATAACTTTCCTCCAACCATGATTCAAAAAGAGTTTCATAATTCATCGAAATACTAAAAATGTCATTTGAAAACATACAGATAGATATATTGAAAGAATTTTGTTTATGCTTACAAAGTTATAAGATGTCAATTATATCTTAGCTCTTTTCAAAATGCATAATTTTTCACAGCCAAAAAAATATTTTCCAAGTTGCATTTAGTTAAGTCTCAATTAATAATTTAAATTATATTTTGTCTAATTCATATATAAAATCTTGTGGGTCACTTCAATTGAATAACTAAAACCAACTATACAAACTACAAACAACACATTTTGATAGCTAGCATCATTAACAAATTACCTATTGCATTATTAGGAAAAGAATGAAGTGCTTAAGTAATGCACTTCTAAGCTTCCAAATTTAACTCTATTTATCCTTTTGAATAAATCTTTAATTAATACTTTATGATCCATTATTTAAATAGTGAGTTAGAAAATATCAAGTGTTTCATTAAATATATGCAAGTGTGAGGTTTATTAAGTGTTCCCAAAACTGAATTTTGCACGTTGAAGCTCTATTATGGAACATCATGTAGGCAAGCTTCCAAATGCAATAGCACAGACTCACTTTAGATACCATACACCATCACTCTTTCAACGCAGATTCAAATGGGAATAATATTAGTTTCATTATCTATGTGAATGAGTGACAACTCTTCCAAACTGTCTGGATTCTCTGTAGCCTTATGAAAATATAAGAAAATAAAGCTAAGGACTTCTTATTGTTGCTCTTATTTGATCCATCAATTATGTCGCTTCTGAATTCAAGAACCTTCTATCCCATTGCATTAAATTTTATTTAGATAGCTCTGGCCAGTGGATGTTTTAAATGAATAATGAAGACATCATCATGGCAGAGCTCGATGTACAACTCTTAGATTCCATCTTCATCCTCCATTTCCCTCAGCCTCTCTGTGAAATCTTACAATACAATCACAATTCCGCACTTGTAAAGACTAACGTCCTCTACCTTTATTTTTTGACTTTATCTGCCATATTCTGCAGAATTAACTCCATTCCTTCTGCTTGTCAGTGCTCACCAAATAGACTTGTGGACCATCATGTTTCTCAGTCACTATTTTATTTGTCTAGACTGCTCTCCATTCATACCCAGTACAACACATTTCTGATTATGATCATCTGTTGAGTTCTGTGGAATCTTTGCTCCATCTGATCCATGTATCTTCCCTTATTGGACTTACAATAGGCTTACTTATGCTATTCCACCTCAAAAGTGATTAAAATGTCTTCTCTACAGTAAATAGAAATTAACAGACACGATCAGTTCAACAGCCATCCATTTTTGAGAAGAAATGTCAACCGTTGTTTGAAGAAGTCACGGTGAGCATCTCATATAAGGGAATGCCTATGGCATAATAAGGAAAATAAGAATTCTTGGAAGGTTGATTTGGAGATGGAAAGATATCTTAGTTCCTATAATTTACAAGGCATTAGAGAAGTATAAAAGAGTCAAACTTATAAAATAGGTAAAAAATACTTTCCTAATAAACCTTTGGTTTGATAAAAATTGCAATTTACCTAAAAAAAAGTTGAGAAAGAGAACAAAAAAGAGTACAAGGAGATGTTAAGAGGTAAAAATAATCTAATGTTAGAATGAAAAGGATAGAGTTGATCATCTTAGGTAAACAAATTCTCAAAAAGTTCTAGAAAGAAATGCAACAAAAAGGAATGCAGAAAGAAAACGACATCACAGGGCCCCAATGGCTTGAATACGCAAGGATGTTATAGGAGTGTGAAAAGGATAAACATAGACCTCCAATAATCAAGACACAAACAAACTTTTTAATATTGAAGACATCTTCCGAGGCATAAAAAAAATTGGAGGGGGGAAAGACCTAAGACATTAATGAGATGCAAGTTGAACATCTAAAATGGGGCAGTGATATCTTGTCACCTCATATTTATTAGATCTTTAATGATGTCAATAAAGAGGAGTTCAACGAAAATTGGAAAATTAACATGGTGATCCCTCTCCATAAAAGTAGAGACATAAATAATCCATCAAATTGTCGCAATATTATGATTAACCTCACCTTGGGAAATATCTTTTGTAGCATGGTTGAAAGCAAGATTGGTTGAACCAGAAGGTAAAAGAGCTAAGGGATAGGTAGGGTTTAGACCAAAAGACTTTCATTGTTGATCATGGTGTTACACGAGGATTCTTGGTTGAAAAAATATGGAACACATAGGGTGTGGAGGATTTTTGTTGCTTTGTTGACTTTAAAAGGCCTTTGACACAGTGTCACATGATAAACTTTGGCTTAGAATGGAAGGAACAAAAAATTCATATTGGACTTAGAGTTGTGACACATAGACTATGTGAGCAAGTCACAATTAAAATTATGGAAGGGGTGTCAGAGAGCTTCGACAATGATATAGGTGTCAAACATGGATACCCCCTCTCCCCAACCTTGTTGGGATATATATTGATAAGTTAGAAGAATGTTTAGACAAGAATAATGGTGATGGGGTTCAACTAGCTAAGTATGTAATTAAGCTATGGAAAATCAACAAAGTAACAAAAGGCCTTTTGTTGCTTTGTGTAAACTATGGAAATTATCGTTGGCCTAAGTTGATCATGGAAGAAAGGCTTGACATAAGAAATAACTTGTAGATGAAGTAAATCAAATGACTAGAAAAATGGAATGTTAGTATGCATGAATGTCTAGATAACAATTATGGAATAAAAATGTTCGTGAATGGAAAATTTTGGAGTCTCATATGATAAAAAAAAAATAGACACAAAAAAGACTATTATATCAAAGAATTTAACCTAATGAGAGACCACGAGGAGAAAATATACATAGGAGCATATATGAAATGGAGAGTTAAAATGATCATAGTGCAACTTAGGATGAGCTCTTGTCATTTGAGGTGTGAAATAGGTAGGTGGACGATACCAAAGGAGGAGTGGGAGGAGAGAGAAATGTTTTTTCTACAACACATGAGTGGTGGAAACCTAGCGACATTTTCTTGTGGAATGCCCAACATACAATGACATTTGCTCCAATTATGGGGATATTCTAGAAACATGCAATTTAGGTACTCTTTTTTAGGAAACATGACTAGATAGGACAGCAAATTTAGTGATCAAAATTCATTATCAAACAAAAAACTTAAAGAAGCAACTTCAAAAGGCTTAATTTTCTTGCACCCTTTGTCTAGGGGATGTGTTTTTTTTCTAGGTGGTCTCATAGGCTACTTTGGCCTTGCAAACATTGTTAAATTCATTAATTCATTCAACCAAGATTGCAAAGTTCTATAAGATGATTGCATAGGGGAAGGGAATCAATAATGTGTAGGATCTAATACCTATGTGTGTTGTTAATTGATAAGTTAGGAGTTCACACCAATGTCAATGATTTCACACCTATGTCAATGACCAGTTGAAAAGTAAAATGAAAAGGCTATGTTTAATAATTTAGAATATTATATATCAATTAATGAGAATTAATTCTTTTTGTATATATGTGTGTGTGTGTGTGTGTGTGTGTGTGTGTGAGAGCGAGAGAGAGAGATAAAATATTAGGTTTCTTTCTTGTCACACAATATTCATCTTATTGATAAGTCCTAGTGTTAATTAAAGAGAGTTTCTTCGTGTAAAAATATTGAGTGCGATGACTTAAACACAAAACATGTCTAGTCATATACATATCATCAATTTACCCTTAAATGAGGTTTGAAACCTCAACCACAAACCACAATATAGTCAAAAAAATTCTAACATGGAGATACACCAACCCATGACATATTGAAAGTTGTCACTACAATGCAAGTATGAAAACCTCTATTGCATACATATATATGACCATGACCACTCTGAGTGTCCATTTGTTTGGTGGAATTGGGATGAAAATATCATTGTTAATTCCTTTAATTGATATATTAGATTTTTTTTCCAAAATATAAAAAAGGAATAGGGATTTGTTAATTTGCATTTACCCTCAAAACTAGCATTTTAATCTTCTATCTAAAAAAATAGAATTGGAAAATGAATTCCAAATTCACTTAAATGGGAAATGGGGGTAAATCAAGTAGCTTGTTAATTTTTCATGTCTACCTATTACCCTTTGTTCTATTTTCACATC
Source organism: Cupressus sempervirens (assembly GCA_028749045.1). Classification (NCBI taxonomy): domain Eukaryota; kingdom Viridiplantae; phylum Streptophyta; class Pinopsida; order Cupressales; family Cupressaceae; genus Cupressus; species Cupressus sempervirens. The sequence goes on from CM053792.1 coordinate 560,009,010, forward strand.
ATTTCTAACCATGAGATGATCAATATTGCACTCAAAACTGATTTTTTTTTGTCATTGCAAACTACAAGATGATTGTGGTAGGCATGGATGCGTCGCATACAAAGACCTATAAAATAAGTATTTTGATGTTGGGTCTTGGCCAAACCATATATGTGCTCCTAACTTTTGACAAATCAACAAGAAGTTACTACATTATTGCCCAAGCATATGCCAACACTTAGGAAGCCCCATTTGACAACACCACCACCACTATCATCTTTCAATACAACAAAGGAAGCTCCCTTGTTATGCTCTAACTTTCCTTGTATAATGACACAAAAATCACCACCAAGATTTCCTCAAACCTAAGGAGCTTGGCCTCACAAGACTGCTTTATTTTTTTTTCCTCGTAAAGTAGATGAATGTCTTTTTACGTGATGGGTTGGGACTCATTCATTGCCCAAATAATTCTTGATGGGGTTTCAATGAACAAGGTTTGCAATGATTGTGAATAACCACTCATCTGTACTCCTCATGGCTACCTCAATATTGCAATCCCACCATTTTAGCACCAAAGGAACGTTTTCCAGGGGCTTCCCTGCCTCCTGTATAGTTTAATACACTGGAAAAACATAAGCAAGAGCATATGGTCTCCCATGAAAACCATTATTGTGAAAGTACATAAATATAACAAGTCATTGCAAGTTATTCTTCGCGGGACAAATATCTTCATGGGTGAAAGGCATCCAATCCATCTACATGGATATGAATTTATATAGTTGGATTAAGATTCAACAATTGCAATGCAACAACATGTTCATTGAAATTCAACTTGGTATCATCTCATGCATCTTCTCACTAGTTAAAAACTAATTTAAAATAAAATAAAATTAGATGGTATTCTAATTCTAGATTATGGAACCAAACACACATAAAAATGCATCTTCTCACTATGAATTCCAAGTGAACAAAATGGTTTCAACTATATTCTAGCATTATTTAATTCCACCAAATGAACATACCCTAAACTATTAGATTAGACATTGTCTCATTGTTCTAGCCAACTTATTTCCTCATTCCACCTCACACACGCATCTTGAGCCCTCAAAATTAGGGCAAAGACACACCAATAATTTTTTTGATACACTCAATTTACTAAGCTAAACAGTTGCAATACAATAATATTTGGAGAATGCATTCAAGCAAATGATAAATGATATTACATTAGTGTCATATGAGGGGAATCGTGACTAGTTCCATTTGTGTGGTTGTGTCACCATCACAACTAACACAGTCAACCTCCCTCAACAACAATGTGATAGGTTGGAACATTTAAAATAGTTTTAAAAGTCTAACTAATGTTCTCACTAATAACTTGCACAATTCAAACTCGCAAGAGGTGAACAATTATTTAACTAGCTTGTTGGGTATCCATCTTAATATAATGTTACAAGGTTCATATTTCATGTTGATCAACATCCTAAGTCAAACCCTAGTATGATAATATTTTCAACATAACATGTTAGATTGGTCTAATGATTAACTAAGGAATTAATTAAAGGTCAACACTAATTTGACAAATTTAATAATTAGTTATGATTTAATAAATCATTTTATCACTTCACGAATAATTGAAAGGTCCAATAGATGCACTTACATTCAACTTCATAATAGTTTCCATATTCTATAGTTCCATTATGGTTGAGTCTAAAATATTAGTTTCCTAAGGTGTTCTTAATAGTTAAATTTTAATTTGGATAATTAAAGGTTATATCAATGTCATTAACAATTCGATAGATATGTTTAGGTGAAAAATGAAAGAGGGTAAAATAGGGCCTAGGATTCCACTTTTCATAATAATAAAGTATTATATATGTATGTGGGATAAGGAGTATTTACAAACCCAATACATCCTGAATTTGAATAGGATTAGCAAGACCCAAATAGAGGAATGGATGTCAATGCTTAGTTTAAATTACTAAAAGGAATATATGATGCAAAAAAAATGTTCTTTGTCCTATGTGTGATGCGTGTAAGTGTAAATGCAAAATTGAACTAAATGCCTAAATAAGATGTGAAGTGTGAATCTAGATGCTTAATATAAGTAAACAACTTAATGAAGATATGAAATTGTGTTTAAACTATGAATTGAATTAAAAGATAGAATACTCGCCTTGAAATGTGTATAGAGAGATAAGTTTTTGCTCCAAAAAGTGTGGATTTAGACCTGTTACTGAAAAATTGATCATCAATCCATTAATGAAATAGAAAACCAAAAAAAACTCAAATTTTGATTATTTTGCCAAGGTCTTTGGAACGGGTCAACTTGGTGGAAAAGCATCTATGACACATTTCACGAGGTCACTATTTTCCTAGGGTACTATAAGTAGAAAAACCTAGATTTTTTTGAAAGCTTTCAAAGAGTTATTTTCAAATGTGCAACCAAAAAATTGTTATCCTATCCTTGTACATAGAAAATTTAGATTGTTATTTTTGGTTTGATGAGGGATTTCCTTGGTCAAGCCTTAGATTGAGGAATTTACCTTGAATTGAAATGTAAATGTATGTAAGGAAACAAGATAAATGCAAGTAGTTACCTTGCTTGTAAAACCCCATATCAATAAGGATTTTGCCTTGTTGTATATTGTAGATATTAAATTTTGCATGTAGAAAGTAGGATATCTCCATAATTGCAATGGAGTCATGGATGTAAATGTGCATCAATGAATAAGATGATAAATGCCTCAAATATCCTTCCTTGATGATCAACAAATGTTAGATCTCGAAGAGGAAATGCTCACAGAGGATCCTTGAATACTTGATTAAAACCTCCTTGCTTGAATGTCTTGAACTTGCATGTGAACTTTCTATCATGAAGGTGTAGGTATAAGTATGGTGTAAAAATGAAGATCCCAAGCCTCCTTATATACCATTTTTTGGGTAGGAAAATAATTCAAGACATGTGGGGTGAATTCATGAGGAAGAGATTGACCTATTATAGAATAGGTCAACTTGGACAACTTGTTCCCAAGGAAGGGTCCAAAAAGAACACCAGAAGGTCTCAAAGGAAGTGCACACATAATTGGGAAGAATGGAAAGATATAGGGAAAAAAACACATTGAGCATAGGTCCATCCATGATCTATAAGGTCTCTAAAGAATGAGTGCTAAAAGATCTTAAATGATGGGTGCTTCTATTTTAAGATAGTACATTTATCCCCTACTTTAGTGGGAGTGTGAGTTACCTCAAGCTCATGCTAAAGTAGATCAAAAGAAAAAAATTGACCTCATCATGACTAAGGAGATGAAGAAACTACCAAGCCCCCAATATACTTGAGTCTTTTTCATAACCAAAATCATAATGTGTGTGTGTGTGTGTGTGTGTGTGTGTGAGAGAGAGAGAGAGAGAGAGAGAGAGAGAGAGAGAGAGAGAGAGAGAGAGAGAGAGAGAGAGAGAGAGAGAGAGAGAGAGAGAGATGATCAACTTGGCCATTAAGGTTTGTGTTCCTTATTGTGAACCACACTAAAGAGATAGGATTAAATCACCTAGTGAGTTTGTGTGCCTAATAGTTAATCCCATGAAAGAAAAAGGGGGTAGGATCAAATAGTCTAAAAGGTTTTTGTTCCTAATAATAAATTCCACAAAGAAAAGAAAGGGGGAGAATTCAATGGTCTAGTGGGTTTTTGTGCCCGATATTCAATCCCACAAAATTTGTATCATGTGGTAGCTTTACACACTAATACATTTGGCATCAATTTGTGATGGCTATGTGTCGCAATTACAACGACTATGTGTTGCCACTGCGACAGTTATAGACGTCGCTATTTTTTAGTCACAAAATACGACGTCTACCCTATTTCGTCACAATTACGATGCATAGCCGTCCCAATCCAACCGCTTTCTTGTGACACCAACCTCGTCGCAATTCATGGGGTATCCGTCACATTAGCGACCCCTCCAAGGTTTTTGCGATGGCAGTTGGGGTGACCACCTGCAACGACTCCAACAGCAACCCCGTTGCAATAATTCCTTTTTGTGTCGCAATTGCAATGGCAATGGTTGAATTGCGACTGAAGGGGGCGTCACCTTCATAGCAAGCCCGTCGTAATTCATCTTTTTTGTGTCGTAATTGCGACAAGATGTGACGAAACACGGCGTCGCCACTACCACTCTCTCGTAGCAATTGCGACGGTAGCAGAGTAAAACATTTTTTAAAAAATTGTTGGCTTCCAGCTAGGTCAAACAAAATCAGACCTCTTAAACCCTTTGTAACTTCATTTGGTCACATCTTATATTTGAGTAGGATGGTGTCTTATTGGTGCTCCCTCAATTATTTCATGAGATATTATTATCAGGCCATCCAATCGGCTATAGGACAAAGATGATTCTTGAACAATCGAATTAGCAATACGGTCGATCTGCATTGCATTTGGACACTTGGTTTGAGGTTCATCTCATCGATTCCCGTTCATCACAGGATCTTTATTTGATTAGACCTCGATAGAAAACATTGAGATTTCCCGAGCCCCAAGCCCAAATCATGCAGGCTTCAATCTCCACATATCATAAAGCTTGTATATAAAGTTGAGCATCCCGTAGCTGGAAGCTTCACTTGAATTAGCTCTCGAATGGTGTGAGAACGCTTAGCTCTATATACAGGCTTTATGATATGTGGAGATTGAAGCTTGCATGATTTGGACATGGGGCTTGGGAAATCTCAATGTTTTCTATCGAGGTCTAATCAGATAAAGATCCTATGATGAATGGGAATTGATTAGATGAACCTCAAACCAAGTGTCCAAATGCAATGCAGATCGACTGTATTGCTAATTCGATTGTTCAAGAATCATCTTTGTCCTATAACCGATTGGATGGCCTGATAATAATATATCATAAAATAATGGAAGGAGCACCAATAAGACACCATCCTGCTCAAATATAAGAGGTGACCAAATGAAGTTACGCAAGGTTTAAGAGGTTTGATTTTGTTTGATTTTGGAGGTAGTTGAGAATGACGTAGCTGGAAGCTTCACCTCCCTTGTCTCCTCCCTTTGGCTCACTCCTTCTCAGGCCTTAATATGCAATATATATTTTGTGCACTACAATATCATGTAGTGAAACCGATTATACAAATACAAATATAGTAGTGAAACCATGGAAGCAAAAGCCAGTAAAATTGGGAAGGTTCAATGAAAACAAATATTATGAAGAAAGATTGCAATGATGTGGCATTAGATTGAATACATCGATATATGTAATTGGATCAAAAATATCTTTGGATATTAATGCCAGTAAAGCAACATCATAATTTTTTGAGATGTGCATATTGATCTCATCATTTTTTATTTAATTAATGTTACTTGAATGATTTTAACAAGACACAGCTATTAGGCGGATAGTCAAATAACACCCTTCTACTTGATACTTCATTTAGAAACTAAAAACAACTTAATAAGCCATCAGAATGATCAAATACCACATTCTCTCTTGTTTACAACATTTCTCAGTTATCGCTAGTCTAGATCATTCTTAGTTCATATTCACCTGCCATTGTAATGTACCTCACCCATGGCAATGCTTGATATCCACTCTTTTCAATGATTTTCAGATACCTAACCTACAGTAAAGAATTGCAACAAAAGAAAGTTGTTATAAAGTAGCAGCCTAAATCTAAATGAACAAAATGTAAATTCTTAACCATTTATTCAATGCATCAATTTACTTGTGGAGCTAAATATTTAAAAAGCATAATGATTTTCACTAAGGCCAATATAAATATAAGCAATGAGCTTGTTCTCATCAGAAAACACACAAAAGGGTCCAATACTATGATGACTTTTATGGAGTTAGTCCAAAATGACCTGAAACGACTCAAATTTCAGATAAGTTATAAATCATGGTAATGAGTTAATGATACTCACAAAAGCAATAATCTACATTTGTAAACTACAGTTAAGAAATGACCTGAATTCCTGATATAGTAAAATATGGTATCTCAAATTTGACACGAATAGGCGCCCACTTTTCTGGGGTTGCTTCTTCAGTAGTTATGCTAGAAAGGCTAAATTTAGCCCTCAATATCTATTCATGAATCAAAACCCACATAATAAGTCAATCAAGAAACTAAAACATCAGGGTCTAGAACTATGGTACTATTAACCATCTTTGAACAAGAAAACCAATGAAAGCTGCAAGATACCTTTCCACCAAGAAATGATTTTATTTTCCAAAGCAAAGCATCCCTCTCTGTGGAGTATGCAGAAGTACCCATTGATGTGCGTACATGAGGTGTAGATGCATCAGCTGGTACTGGCAATTCAATTTCAACATTTGTTGTCGTACTGCAAAGTTAAAGAAAACCATGAGACAAATTAGCAAATACACAGAAATATCAGTCATACTTAAACCATTCCCTAAAGCTAACATGTTAGAAAGATCTATCTAAACAATAGATAAATCAGATCTAAAATAGGCATACATAAGCCAGAGAGATAATTTGAAACCTGCGATCTTTGTATTGGTTGCGTGCTCTCACCAAATATTCTACCTGGTTTCTTGAATGCTTTTCTACTTGAGCTTCAACCCATATCAATGGCTTTACCTACAAAGTAATAAAAACATATGCTATGAAACCTACTTTAGAAGGATATCCTTCATAACAGAACTTCAAAGATTTGACAACAACTACATTCTCTTGAATATATGAACAAACCTGTGTGCTAAGTCTATAGTTCATAAGATCAAAAGTCCCATCATGAGGTATGAAGGATATAGTTCTATCATTTTCAAAATGAGCAAAACGAACACACCTGACAGAAGAAATAGAAATTAACATATGCCTTTTCAAGGGAAAAAAAAAAGACCAAGTACAACATCAAAGGAATTTGCAAGCACTTTAATATAAGATAAAATTGATAGTTTAAGGAATTGAATAAGAAAATGAGCTTGATTGCATACTGATGAAACTTGATGTCATCCAAATCAATTGCTTTACCCTTTGATGCTTTGCCTTGAGCTTCTAGTAGCACCCTGTCATTGAGTCCAAGTTTGCATTCTGGCATTCCGCTGAAAAAAAGTGAATCAAAATACACTTGTCATTAACAACTAGCTATGTAACATTTCAGCAATCATGCTAAAAGTAAATTATAAATAAATAAAAATTAGAAACAACCACATTTTGCACAAAACAAGCTAAATTAACCATGAAACACAATCAATAATTCAATGCCAAATATTAAATCAAAAGTTATAAAGGTTTAATACTTATGGCATATGTATAAAACAAAGAAATCATTAGTGGTCAAACTACTTCCAACACTCAATAATTATATAAAACGTCTAAAGATATATACATATAAGTATTTTATTCTTTTTTTGTAATTTTTTGTACTGTTTTATTTCCAAGATCGACTGTGGGGATCTAGCTTCAGCCTTGATATGGCAAGGGCACAGGTGTCCTGACCAAATTATTCCAGATACATCTATTACAGACCCGAGGAAGGCCTACAAACTGTACGAATTGGACCTGGTCTAGGTATGGGACCTAGCGCAGCATAATCTAAACTTCAACATTTGGTCATTACAACTTGACTTTTAATTTGTCACTCTAAACTCTCCAAGAAATTGGACTCTGTTCAATCATCCACCACAGTTCATTATTCTTCTATATTTATTTTATTCTCGCTGAAGCATGTAATCTGTTGAAATGCAAGTATCCAGCAACGAAGTTGGTTGTCTCGTGACCAAAAAATTGTTATTTATTAAATCTTAACAATGAATATGAACATAATATTTGTACTTATAAAAGTTGGACAATTTGTAGATTCTTTGTCTAATGGTAATTCATAATTCTACCACTTAAAAATAAACACAAGATGTTTATTATCTGAACTCTCATGCGCCAATCCCGTTCTCATAATATATGTCTATTCGTTTAGCTGTGTATAAGCATACATGGGCCTTTCAGCTTAGAAAATGGGGTTTGTACTATTTCAAGGCATTCCAAAAGTAGGGTACATATTTAATAAAATAGGTGTGCAGTAACATTATAATGTTCTCCCTGAACCTAGCTGGAGTTTACAGTGTTTCAACTTAGCAGAGATTATGGGAAATAGTTCCATGTTTCCTCTTTGTAGTCTATTAGTTTTATTTCTAAAAGAACTCAATAATAAGATTATGCATGGGGTAGGAAAAAACTACCTCAAGTATGCTCTCATCTTCAGCACTCCAACCACATCAGATTGCACTATTTGCCCATTGCTACTCACAAGAATATTTACACTTTCTACTAATCCAAAAAGACCTTTAATAACAAATTAAAGGCACAAAATTAGTTAAATATCAATTTCCATATTCATGCAAAGCACAAAGTTAAATCTGGATTAGCTTTCAACCTCATTTTTTTTGTATTGTATTCCTTCACTTCACCAGGAAACTGCATTTGTAACAACCATTGGAGGTCATTGAGTGACTTCCATCTTGTAATCATCCATTTTGATGAATTCACTAAGAATCTTTGCCTCTGTATATTGAGGGTACCTGAAATCCATTATTTCATCTAGTAGTTCATACTGCACAATGGGATATAAAAGTGGTGAAATGATATACACATATTTTAAATTTTAAGTTCGTGATAAAATATTCTCAAATAGTTCATTACAAGGAATTCTGAACCCTCGACCCTCTGTGGCTCAGATTAAAAATAGATGTGTACACTCACAACAACGACAAAATTGTCTCTCAAAGACTCTCCTTCTAGCTCTTCAAAATAGTGCTTGAATATCTGTAGAAATAACACACATGACAATCCAAAACTGAACCTAAAGTTGACATGTGAATAATAGTAAGGTAGTTGCATTAGAGTTTTGTCTTGATGCTGCCATAAGATAGATATTGTTATGCTAAATGAACATGTAAGTCACCCCATTGTCATAGAGTATTGGATTTTGTAACGTGGGATCACCCTGTCCATGTAATTCCATCAAAAAACTTGTCAAAACACATATGTTGAAACCATGCTCACACATGGCCAATTCAACCTTATAAGAGACAAGATATAAGAGAGGGTGGTACATTTTAATGAATATATTCATACGAGACAATGTAATTTATGTGACATTGGCCACCTAAACGTCTTTAAATTTTAAGTAATTTGCATACCTCTATGTAAATATTCTATATCTGAGAAGCTTCTTTGTACAACATTGCAATTTTTAACTTCATGGTGCACATAGCACAAATGAGTCAATAGAAACTATAGTTTCTTGTGTTCTTTCCACAATTTTAAAAGAGTTCTTATTGATAGATCCATGTAAGAATTTTATTCCTCTAAAAATGGTTTCATTACCAGTTTTAAAGAAAGTGGACACAAACTAACTAAAGAATCTTCAAATCGAGGACTAGAAGTTACATTGATGCAGAGCCTTCTAATATGCCCTTAAGGAACCCTATTCAACTCGAGGATTCAACAATGTCTTGGAATCCACTCAAGGAACTAGAGTTCAACTCAAGGATCAATAAGAAGTCCTTGACTTAGTAGATCTCTTCCACACACCATACCCACAAATTCACTTCCTACCTCGTTACCACAATCTCTTATTGTATCAATTTCCTTCTAGGTCACCTAGTGTACCTAGCACTTCCATCATACCAAAATCCAACTTCGGCATCTCTCACTGACCCTAACACCTTAGACCATCTTATCATGGCCTATCTACCATGCTTCAACTCTTCACCAGCTTCCAACAACCCATCTTTCACCATTTCCTACTTTAGCCCTTCTAGGCTTGTCGAGTAGCCCTGTCCTACAACAAATTGCACTTTTCTCTCTAACTCCCCAAACAACCTAGTGACTTAGTCACCTTTTCAAATACCCTTTATGGTTTTATTCAAACCTTGCAAATATTAGTTTCTCAACCTGTGACTGTTGTACCTTTCTATGGCTATCACTACAATAATTAGGCCTAATTAGCCCTTGCCTAACAAAGCAAATATGCTTTGCACACACACCCAACTCTCCAAACCTTGAAATAGTCTTAAGGAATCTAATAAATGATAGGATTCCATAATTTTTTTGACCCTCCATGCATTTCTAGACACCTTTTCATCAAACCCTCCCTTTAAGGGTTTCTAGCCTACGACTTCCTTGGAAAAAGACCCTAAATCAACTCATAAAACCTTTCTATTGGCTCAAACACCTTCAAACATACTCCCTAAAATGTTTTCAACACACATTTATCCATTCCAACCTCCATTTGCTCATATTCACCATGTGGTAACTTGCAAATGCACCTTCACTGTTTGGTACAACAGTCACCCTGTTGTTCTTTTCTTTGTTCACTGTCACCTGCATCCTCCTGCATTAAAATCATAAAAAAAAAATCCATACACTTAAGTGACTTACCCAAAAGTTACATTCCATTCACAGAAAGTGGGAGAGGCTTGTCTCCATTAATGACTACAAAACTGTGACAATCAGTCATGTTCCCTGTGACAGCAGAGATTTCAAAGATAGTTTTTTTTTTTTAAATAACTTACAAAGTCCTTGCCAAGAGTTAACAAATCATGAAAATATTTTCAAGGAGCAACAACAATAAATCTTGAATATAAAGAACTTTATTGGATTACCAAGTCAAATCTTGCAATTAGGAAACTGTCATCGTGATAGTGAATAGCAGATTTCTTTGATTTATTTATTTTCTTGTTACATACACCTCTCTTCAACTTCTACCCTTGTTTCTTATAAAGAGGTTTATTTTCTAAATTCTTTTCCCATCTAACTAACTCATAAAACTAAACTAAAGCCCCCTTGGATGCCAACTGCTCTTCTAACTGTCTTATGATAGCAAATAGACAGTTTTTATAACTTTTTTGACATCATTACCTTTGATTATCTTTTGTGACCTTTTCTTAGCTAAAGACTTATGACAACTATAATGTCATTCCTAAATGACTCTAAAGGACCTTTTAAAACACTCTTCACATACCTATAACCTTAACTAACCCCAGTCAAGCCTAAGTTGGCTTATGTTGCCAATGTTGGCAATTTTACAAGATCTTGCACTTTGAGTGCATTTTACATCATTTAGGGGCTTTAATAACCTATTACATCATGTAAACACTACCATCCACCCATAACTCTTCCTAGGACACCCTAGGACTTCAAATGACCCCTTACATCATATTGACTCCCTATTTGTGCCAATTTGCCTATTCTTGGCAATACCTTACATTTTGTCAACTTTGTGAAATTTATTACATTTAATGGCTTTAATAGCCATGATTCATCATCAAATAACTCAATAGGTCTCCATTAGGCATTGATTGCCCTTATACCTTCATTATCTCCTACATAGCTCCTGGTGTACCCTGTAGGTTCATTTTTTCTTGGGTGCCCCTGCACCATACATGGATTCAAATGAAGGATCAGTAAAATATGGACAGGAAATTGACAAGTATTAAAAATGATACCTCCTTTACTACTTAGTAATATCAAAAGTGAGGTTCACCAGTAAGTATGTTGGTTAAGTGGTGGTGGTGATGGTGTAGGGGCCAACAAGGTTCAAACAACCATTAGGCCATTGTCATTGTAGGCTTGTGCCAATTTGCTCGCGGGGTTGAGCCTTAACTTTGTTAATTGTGGATGAGGTCCCCCATTTGTGGCCTCACCAATCCATAGCTCTAGGTCAAAAGCATTTTGCTTAGGGCCGGAGTGTGTGTTGTGTTGTGTTAGCATCACTAATATGATCAAATCCTAATTCCCTTTGCTTAAAATAACCTCTTCCAAGCAGCGGCATATTCAAATAACACAATCCCAAGACAGTGCTGATCAAGGGTTTCCCTAGTTAATTATGATAATCGTATCATTGGTGATAACACAATCCCAAGACAATGCTGAGATCCAAGGTTGCAATTAAAAAGCTACAAGTTTAGAACTTCATGACATTTCAAAGCATGAAGCCTTAGATGCATAGGACAACAGTCTAAACATAGGACAAAATAGAGAAATATTTAGTATCTTATTGAGCTTCACTTTGTTTCGAGAATAGTTTAATATTCTCTACTAAACAGGGCCAACCACGTGAAGGTGGAAGCTCATTTGGCCCCACCCCCCACCCCCTAACATCACTCTACATTCCTCGTTAACATCTAACATTCATTCATTCTTTCAACCATTAATAAAATGTAACATTCAATCAATATCACATGATAACATTCATTAACACATTAGATTTGTAAACATGCAACATTCATCAATATTTTGCATTAACACATAATTCATGAACATTCATTAGCACATAATTAAATTCATTGAGACATAAAATTCAGTCATTATCAATTAAGGTATGTAGATGACAATCATTTATTTTTTTTCTTTCTATTTCTTTTTTCTATGTAAGCTCTAAGAGGAGCATCAGTGTCATCATCAATTCCCCCCTCATCAGTTGTTCTTTTCTCTATTCTTGATGATCTCAAATTCCAATGCTGTTGCGAAGGGGGGTCCTCTGCAATAACAAATAAAAGAGTTCAATTAAAAATAATTTATTATAATTGTTACAAGTATTTAATTATTTTAAATAACATAACTATGGTGCTCTTTACCTGATCTGACCACATCATTTTGTCTGGACTCAACGTCAACACGCTCATGAACATCGACCCCTCGATCCTCTACAGCTACTATGCAAAATGTTACGTTAATCCAAACACCAATTGCAATTACATGTACAAAATTTAATAGCAAATGTATACCTCCAACACTGGGATGCACATCATGCGAACCTTCAACAGTCATAGATTATGTAGAAGGATTGTCAGGCTGCATTCCAACATTCTACGCATTGTTATCATTGCTTGCTTAAAATAGATATACTCACTTTATATTGGAACTGAACATCAAATAAACTAATTGGTAAAGTATTCAATTTGAAATACATTTCATTTAACTTATTTACCTGTGGCTCAAATGCATCATTATTAGAACCTTCCACACTGATTTCAGCTCATAGCCATTCAGCCATGGCTCTATAGCCTTGTTGGAATCCAATTCTCTTATCCTCTTCTGTGAGGCATCTCTTGAACTCTGAGCCCTCCATTTTTGTGTGGTATGGTGAATTTTACTTGCATTGTTTCATCAACCAATGGAGGGTAGTTAAAATATCAAAAGGAAATACAAAAGTTGCAAAAGTTGAGGATCAGGAGCATAGACAAGCTAGTCTATCCTAGCATTTCCCATCACAATATATAAAAAAATTGATACAATTTTTCATTTACTAATACTTACAACTCATGCTTGAAGTTTCGAAAAACCACCAGAGCTGAGCTTGTGTGTCCCATGCTTTTCTAGTCTTGCCTTTGTTGCCTTTGATGTGTCAAACAATCTATGAAAAGTTTGAAATATGTTAGATAGTATAAATATAGAGGTTAATTAGTATATAATTACATTCTCAACAGTATCACATACCTTGGTGTACTCTCTACTGGTGTAATTGCATTTTTCTTGTCAGCTTTATACTTTCCATCCAAAATCAAAGCCTACCACTCAGCCTCAGGAACATAGGGTGGACGCTCATACCTAGGGTTATCCTGTAAATTTTTTCTGTACTGGTCCCTAATATACTTCAAACACAAACCAACTTTTTCAAGGAGCTTGTTTCTCTCGAATGCACGAGGTCCAAAGAGTTGGGTCATGCTCTCTATAAGATCATCCTTCAACTTTTTGTCTTGGTTATTCCACCTTTTAAATAAAAAAAACCATGTTAGACTCATAAATGAAGTGAAGTTACCTTTAATATAGTTCAAGAAATGGATGAAAAGGAAAACTATTCTAGCAATGATATGAAACCAAAATAGTGGTTTGATATGATGTTCCACTAAGTACGCACGGTGGGCTCGAATATTCGCAAACACTCATCACCAAGTTTTTTCCAAAAAACATCATTCCCTACAAAACAATCATGGGATCATTAGTCGATGAAGAGTGATCAAAAACTAAATTACTATTATATCATTATAGAATAATAACTTTAAAGTACCTGAAACTTTGGCTACTTTTAATGGAATGCCTTCATCATCATTGACGATCAATATGACATCCTTCACCGTTCTCGTACTAGGAACATAGGAACATCCAAGAAATGATGTTGTAGCTCCTATTGCAAACAGTTTCATAAGTTTCATAAGTCTTTGTCACAAAGTATAAACACATAACACTTAAACACATAACAAAAGAGAGAAAAAGAGGGATTTGTGTACCAGTAGATGGTGCAACAGTCGATGCCTGTAAGCTGCGTGTTGTCGACTCAGCAGTCAAAAAGAGATTTTTGCTTGTCCTGGATGGAGGTAGCATCATGATAGGATCTAAAGTTGAAGAATAAAATTGTTAGAGCATGCATAAATATAGAACGCATGGACTAGCATGGAAAAGATTGTTAGAGCATTAAAAAAAAGGATTGTTCGAGCATGTATTAGCAATGATTATGATAATTCCTATATATATTTAGTGGAAAAAACAAGTGGGGAATGGAACATGTGATCTACCTAAACCACCCACAGCACCCTCATCATGGGAATGGGGCTCAAAATCACGCAAAAAATGATGTAAAGACAACGCATCCATATTTTAATTAATGCCATAAAAGAGCATAACATAAAAACCATTATTGAATTCTTGTTATAATTAAAATTTTCATTAATACTTACTTTTAAGGTTTCAGAGGTGTGCAACAATTCAGATGCCCTATCTTTTATTTCCTGAGTAGTAGGCTTAATGGTTGCCAAACGTATAACTTCTTTGCCAATTTTCTTTAGCAACTTTTTAATTGAACCAATTGGGTCATCGGTCTCTGCTAAATCAATATAAAAAGGGTCCTCCTCAGGGGCAGGCTACTGAGGGACTGCAGGTTCCTTTCCCTCCCGTCGACCACTGGCCCTTTGTGACAACAATAGTATTAGTATTATCAAAATTACTCCAAAACAATGAAGAAAACAACATTAGAAAAATAAAATTTTTCTTCTATCTAGTTTGTACAATTACAATGAGTTTTACCTACTCATGTGTAGATGAGCCAGGAACATCGCCAGCATCCCCTCCAGGCGGTTGCTCCATATTGTGCCCCTGTGTCAAAGATCAAGTATAAAAATGTTAGCCAAAAATTTATTGACTAAATGGTATGTTGGAGTCATTGATTAGAAGTTGGTTTAATAGTATGTACCACCCCCATGATAGTAGCCTCATTTGTATCTATGCAATTCAAATTGTAATCAATAAGAAGCTCTTCCCCTGTACGTATTGATTTTATCACACAGATGAATATATGATTTCCCTCGCGCGCCTCAAATATGCAATTGGGTTGCTTTATAGTTGACTCGGGTTGTGTACTATTTATAAAACCTGCAATATTCCCTATTGCTTTTGGCCTTCCATCAATATATATAGCCACACTTTTACTTTGATTATTCTCTTGTTGTTGTATATAATTTTCCGAGAGGGCATACCTACATATACTTTTTTTATATTGAACAATATGCATCCAACTTTTGTAATCGTAACATGGTCCAACATACTCCATCAATTCAGAAACATTGTTGTAAGACACCTTTATGTCGTCCATAGAAAATAGGCCCAAACCATGTAATGATGATGGTGCTATGCGATTTATCCTCTCGTTAACACAAAAATCAGTGTTTATTGGAGGAAGTTCCTTGGGTACCCAATGTTTCTATAGATGTTGGTACCTGAAGGGCACCTCGATGTCACCTTCCATCTCATCATCATAAGAACATGACCCCCCTTGAGCAAGAAAAAATCTCATGCATTTATTGAATTTCCTTCTAGTCCTTTGACCTCTAGTTAATCTCCATGTTCTAGATAAACTGCATGTCTCACTTTCCTCTTCTATTCCTATATTTCCCTCACTCAAGGAAGACACTTCTGACAAATACCTATTCGTTGGTACCTGCAAATGGGAGAGGTCTTAGAAGACATCAATCTTACCATTGATAAGTGTATTAAATAGACTGTCTATAAGGAGTATTGACTTATACCTGTCGATCCATGAGACTATGCAGGATGCTCCTAAAAGGGGTTCAGTTTCTTGCAAATGTAATTCAATTATCGTGAGCATAATCACATCATAATCATAATCACATCCATCATAAGCATCACATAAAAATTAAAAACATTAAAAGGTACACAATATAACACTTAAATTAGGCTCACATTATAAGCCTACTAGGGAAGTAGGCGTAGTGAAGGGCTAAGCACTTATATTGTGTTTTCCCTATGAATTTTATTCTAGGTACAACTCCCTTTTATAGATATTTAATGAATTCCCCTTTCTAAACTAAACACTTACAAATGCTTTTGACCTTAAAGAAAATAAGGCTCAATACATTCACGCATCAATATGTGTTTTAAATAGTTTTATTTAATTAATTTAGATTAATAGTTAATTTAGATTAGCAATATTCTATTTCTAGTTGAAACTTGTAGCTTTTAAATAGATAATGAATAAACTATGTAACTATATAAGACAAATATATTTCTATCAAGAAATGAATATTAAATAGATTAAGGATTGATGGCATACCTCTAAATTTCATCATCATCATCCTCATCGTCATCATCATCATCATCATCCTCCTCCCCGTCATCATCATCATCATCCTCGCCATCATCATTGTCATCATTGTTGTTGTCATCGTTGTCGTCATCCTCATCATCTTCATCATCATCATCAACATCAACATCATCTTCATCATCATCATCAATAGTAGCATCTACATCATCTT
Organism: Cupressus sempervirens; assembly: GCA_028749045.1. Lineage (NCBI taxonomy): Eukaryota > Viridiplantae > Streptophyta > Pinopsida > Cupressales > Cupressaceae > Cupressus > Cupressus sempervirens. The sequence continues at coordinate 560,025,780 of CM053792.1, forward strand.
CTACTTCTTCGGTATCTTCTTCTTCCATCGCATTATAATTTATTGGCCTTCCTCTCGGTTCATGTTTAACAACAAATGACCAACCCGATTTATGTGAAACCTCTGAGTAAAATACCTGCTCACATTGGCTTGGAAGAACATAAGGCTCATCCCGAACTAGCTCAAATGACCTTGTATTAACCATTGTAAATCCATTATCATGTTCAATAACAGTTCTATTAGGATCATTTGGATTAAGTCGTAGCCTGTACCATTTGACAACGAAGAGTACTAATTTGAAGGAACTAAAGTCACACTCAAGTATATCATCCAAAATGCCATAGTATCGATTTTTAGACTCTCAAGGATGTAAGTCGTTTCTAGATGAAATATTAGTCATTTGAAAGATTGTAGTTATTCCTGAATCACAAGTTTTCTTTGTGTCATTCAACACTTTGACACAAAATTTTTGACCATTACAGAACATAGCCTTGTGGTGTTTAACCTGCAATAATATGTGAAACATGTCAAAATTATTGTATCATGAGTTGATAAACATACTGGTGATTAATAAATTTGTACATACCTAGAAATCTCTTAAACCACGTGCTAAATCTATTTCCTTTTGCGTAACATTGGAATCTCCATTACGATGAGCTTCTTTAACCAATGAAGATACACCTTCCCATGTTAATGTCTGACCAGAATGTTGACATCGTTCAATCCATACTGTCATCCAATCAAGATTGTTTGCAATATATAAATGTAGTGCATCCCACTCTCAAGCACCTGTACAAAAAAAAAAAAGACAACTTACAACCGATTTATTTTGAAGATTAAGAAATAATTTATTACAATAACATCTTATAATTTATTACCTCTCACTTTCCTGAATGTACCTTTCCCCATCAAGTACTCCCCTTCTAATTTTTTAAAAGGCTCGAGATCCCAAATGCAATCTACACAGATATTTGATGCAAACTTAGGAAGATATTCAGTAATGTACACCATAGTCTGGTATACCATATATCCCTCTACCATAGAACCCTCAGGATGTGCTCTTTTTCGAACCAAAGCCTTCAAAGATTTCAAGTGCCTCTCAACCATCCACATTGACCTAGTGTGTATAGGTCCACACAATTCAATCTCCTCAACTAGGTGTATGAGGTAGTGTTCCTGTGCATTGAAAAAAGTTGAAGGTAGACACTTTTGCATTTCACATAGTAAATGAGGAAATCTTCTCTTCCAATAGTTTATATCTTCTTTATGGATTTATTTAGATGACAACCACCTACATTAAGAGATTCAAGTCACAAAAAATATATAGATGAGCATAAGATAGAAGTAAGAAATTGCAATATGTTTAAATGGCATATCAAGAAATGGTCATGTATTGGTAATATTTATGCTAGGAAGAGGTAGGCACAAGATCGTGTGTTGTCACTTACAAAAATTCAAGATCTTGTCTTTTCATAGGATTTGAGTAGAGAAGAGTCTCAAGTTGTTTGAGAACTTAAGTAAGTAATGAGAACTATTTTTAGGAAGTAGAAGGTAATGGTTGATTGGCTTTAGGAAGGAGATACGAATAGTCTTTTTCTATAATTATGTGCAAACTTATAGTTAAAATAGGATTTATATATCTACTTTGGTTGATTTAGATGGAATTTATCTGATCTTTTCATATGTTTTGTCTCAAAAAAATCTACGTGGTACTATTTAGAAGGTTCATCCCTACTAAGGATGAGGGGAATGATGTAGAGATGGGTAAGGGCTCTTTATCAACTATTAGGCAGTCTTGCCAAAAGATCAAATTGCAATCCAAACTAACAATGTTCCTTAGGGCTACTAATGGCTCACATATACAAATATAAGGACTCAATTTCACGAGGGTTCTACTATGGTTTCCAAGGTCCTCAAACACCTAACCCAACCCAAAAAGTTCACTCACCAAGTTAATGGTTATAAAGATTAATTTGAGCTTGTAAACATTGTTTTAGGTTTACAATTTTTTGTTCTCTAAATAAATAAACCCTCTATGATTAGGCAGTTGGAGCAGGAAAACATCAAATGCTTGGAGTGTATTTGCAGCGTTCATGTTTATGATGCCTCTGTATTTTGATGAAGAATCTTACACTTAATCACTCACATGACCTCCAAAGGGAAACACTTCATACAATAGAAGGAAAATGGACAGATTGGACAAGGCATGGGAGGTTTTTTTTGCACAGGTGCACCTCCTTTTACATGTTGCAACAATTCAAGTATTTTCCACTTGGGATACTATATTCCTCCCTTGGCATGAGATACCTCCTTCATTTTTGTGGCCTCTACTGTAAGGAATTCAACAACTAATGAAGGCATTAAAACTAGTGCTTGCATATGCACTTGACCAAGAGTTTCCACTGGGGATGACATTAAAGCTTCATTTTTGCTGCCCACTTGACTGCAATAAGAATACTACAATAACAAGGTTCTATCATAGGCATTGATTTTGCCATCCCAATTCTAAATCTAAATTGATGCACTTTAGAACAACATTGCCTTGCACATGATAGCGATTGTTAATTTTTCTAGCCTCTAGTCCAACCACATCCAACTTAGATTATATGCTCACCCTTGAGGATCTTGCATTGACTATCTTCATGATGCATATGGTAGTTGAACTTGGCAATGAAATCATTGATGGGATTTTATCAAAATCTTTTGGCACGTTCACAAGTATATTTTCTTTGACTAGCTACTCCCTTATGTGGAGCTCTTCCTATAGATTACTTTTTAGTTCTCTTAACTTTAACCTCTACGACTCCTTCACATACCGTGACATTCTCACTCTTTCTATTTTGTGTTCTAAACTCAATTTCTGTTATAAACCCTAATTAGGATATGCAATGATGGGTAATTTAAAAAATGCAACAATTCAAGTTTGATGCGCTATCTATTTGGTAAGGAACTCCTCCACAAGTTTGATGCGCTATCATTTAGCAATAAAACTAATTTATCATTTAGCAATAAAACTTCCACCCACATAAATTGCTAAGTTGTAGAAATTTCTCACCTACAGAGCTTGATAATATACCCTTCTCCAAATGAATATAATGCAAAATGCTGGTGCATGTACCCTTCTCCAAATGTATATAATGTACGCAATGGCCCCTAGTTTTGTAGGTCAGTTTGAGGGTTTTTGAACGTAGAAGAAGTTGGAATGAAATGTCTCGCAATGCACCTCAAAGTTCAAGTGTTCAATGTTTGAAATGGCATATAACACGACTGGATATGCTACACAAGAAAACTCGCCGAATGATTGACGCGAGCTTTTTTTTTTCAATTATAGCTCCATGATGTCGCAATTGCGATGTTGTCGGGCTATAATTGAAAAAAAAAAAAAAAAAAAGCCAAAAAAACATAACATTTGCCCGCCGTCGCAAATTGACCCCTAATGTATTAGTGTACCCTGGGAATATCTATTTGGAGTTGAAGAAGGAGTTCACTCTTTATGTAGTCCTAAATATGTGAAGAAGATGAAAGAAAGAAAGCAAAGATTTATTAAAACAAAAATGTATTAGCACATGTAAGATACAAGGTACAACTACCATTATATTAAAGTTTTTAGTTTTTTTTTGGCATTTTTTTCAAAGGGAGAGAAGATCTAAACATGAAATATGTAGGTATGGAAGGGAGGAAGATCGTGGTATAAGAGAACATCTGAACACGAGCTAAGAAAGAGCTCAAATATACATATGCATTGTTGACAAGGGATAGAAATGAATGAATATATAACAAGGAGAAAATAATCAGTAAAGGGAAGGAAGTGAAGATCTGATACTACAAATTTGATGTGATTAGTCATAGGTGATTTTTCTCTTAATAGGGTTTTCATGTTAAAAATTATTGTGTTTAAATGTGTGGATTATTGTGTTACATGTTATGTTATTCTTATTTTTTGTATACTTCTTGTTGATGTAACTCAGTACATGAAGTATATAGTTAAAAGTTTATTACCCTAATACTTGGTGAAAGCTAACAATTTACTAGTGAAGGATGAATTAGATATTATTATGAAGTTTTAATATAGTTACCAAGTTGATATAGGAAAAGTTTAAGTTTGTAAGATGCTGAGAGTTTTTTAAGGCCCTATTCGATAGCTGAGGAAAATTGAGCCCCCCTCCCTCCTTAGTTATTTAACAAAAACATGTCAAGGTGTCCAACAAAGGATCATGGGAAAGAATGGGATGCATTAATACCATAGGAACAATATGCCTATAATGAATGGACAAATAGGAGAAATGGTATTAGTCCTTTTAAGATAGTATATCAAAAAATATAGAGGATATTTTAAATTGAGGGATATGAAGAGTATGGATAAGAGGAGTTCTCATGCTGAAGATATAGTAGAAGCAATGAGAGAGGTTCATGAAAAGGTGAGAGCTAATTTATGGAAGTGTTTACAACCAACCAAAATGTTAGGAGAAAAGATATACAACAATGATACACTTGAATAGGGAGAGAATTTCCAAAGATAGTTAGGATAAGATTATAATGGGAAATACTAGTCACTACAGGATCCCGGGAAAGTATGGAGAATTTTTTTACAAGTTGTTGTAACTATAGACACCTAAATTTGATTACACTGCTTTGGTAATCTAATTTAGCCATCTTTAAAGGCATCATTAATTAAATTCTTATTTAATTAATCCTTTGCCATCCCCTAGCTGACTAATTTAATTAATCATCTATAGTCCTAATTGATAAATCAAATAACCTATCATTTATCAATTAAATCCTATTCTCCTATCTAATTCTAAAATCCCCATTTATTAAATAAATCTATTTGATAAATAAATCCCTCAAATCTAAAAGCCCCTAACTTATCCCTAATCCTCCATTTAGCCTAATCCACCCCATCCACCCATACTAACCAAGCTTAGCCACTAACTCACCCAACCTCATTAATGCCATCCACTTGCACATCTCTAACATCCCTAATCTAATCCTAAACCCAAGCCTAATCCACCCCCTAATGTTGTCACATTCCTTAAACAAGTTTAAGAATTTTCTAAACTAAACCAAAGTCTCCCCTCAAAATATCCCAACCACAAACTTGATGAAGCCCACAAACCCTTAAATGCTCTTACAAGCCTACTCATGACTCTTACACCTCTCCCACTCATGACTCTTACATCCCTCTTACATAATCAACCTCCCTCATCAAGCCTTTAACCAACCCCTTATCCTATCCTCTCACACTCATCCTCCTTGTGACAAGTGTCACCTTCCCATTGGTGCTAAACAAGCACAATCCATGTACTCTCCTTTGAGAGCATCCTAGCCCTCCTTAAGCTTTCATCTCTTCTTGCATCTAAGCCATCCATCCCTCTACCCCTTGGCCTATAAATTGAATCCCCTCCCAAGCCATTTCATCACAATCCTTTTAGTAAAGTCATAATGCTAGTTTGAGAACCAAAGCCATCAACCATACCCTTATAATGCCAAATTGAGAGCTCATAAGGCTACCAATTTTTCATTACCCATCTCCACCATTGAAGCAATTGAGCATACATCCACATCAAAGGACACATCTACCAAGTCAAGGAAGCATGGGGTGTTTCCTCTCTTAGGTTTGCATTCTTTAGTTTGCTTTCTTTGTCTAAACTTATATGTGAATTTAGTTTTAGTTTGTGAATGTTTCTCTTATTGTTAATGTTATTTTCTCACTAAATCTTGTTCTACATTTTGGCACGCCTGGTGGGACCCCACATTTGGGTCTATCTAATCATGTTTTTTTTTTTTTTTTTTTTGTTATGACAAACTAGCCAAGTCTAACATGGTTTGCTTGTGTGTTCTTGCAAAAGGTTTGTTGTTATTTTTGTAGGTACGCAGGTTCCTCCTTCAAAATTGTGCTCCCGACCATATAAGCGATTTTGACCCAGTCAACATTTTTTTTGCATCCCCACAACTCCAAGAACGCGATCCTGCAATGCGGGAACGTTGCTATTTCACCAGTGGGAACGCAAAATCGCGACAACAAGTTCACAATTTAACACCAGACAACAGCCACATGCCTTAAAAATCTTCTCTGCATTCCCACCGACCAATATCTTAGTGGGACTATCATTTTCATTCGCGGGAATGCTCCTCATTTTTGCGAGATTGTCATTCTTGCTTGCGGGAACGCTCCTCCTTCTTGTGAGATTGTCATTCTCGCCTACAGGAACGCTTATGTTTTTAAAACTGTCGTCGAAAAATTGTAAAACCTTATCATTCGCGAGACTGTCATTCTCGCGTTGCGGGAACGTTGTAAGATCGTAAACCAGCGGGATTGCTCTGTTCAAAATGAGCTCCCTAGTTTTTATTTTTTTTATTTTTTACCATTTTTTTCGAAATTCCCGTGGCTTGGTCAACCTACGGGAATGCATCCTCGTGAAGCAAACTCCAGTGGGATCGCATTTTCCCTGCGGGATTGCTGCTTAGACTCGTGGGTTTGCTGTGCTAAGTGCTTGGTTCGAATTTCTGACGTTTTCTGATGCATGTTTTTATTCTAACTGGTTTTTTGTAGGTTTTATCATCATAATCATAATCATATTTAAAAAATAAAAAATAAAAAAAAATTGACCATTCTAAGCATTTTTACGCATATCAAAAATAACAAAAAAAGTTAAAATTTTTTTTCCCATAGTTAAGCTTTGATTTTGGGATTTTTTGGGTGACTAATCAAATGGATTTTTTGTCTCATTGTAGGTTGGAGCAACAAACTTAATCATGTTTTTAAAGTTTTTCTTGGAATGAACTTGCATGTTTAAACACGTTTTTCATTGAATGAATGTCGCTCAAATCTCTCTCGAATGCCATGGACTAAAATCAATCTTTTATTGGAATGCATGATTAAAACAACAAATCCAATATTGAATGCCATAGATCAAATAATCATCTTTTCGGGCATAAAAAGAATCTACATTCTAGAAATTTCCTAAATTATAAAAATCAAATAAAGATGCTCTAAGTGAGTTTGTAGTTGGACTCACCCTCTTTAATCACCCATCAATTTAACCATTGGTTGCAATCTCAGCGCCATCTATGGGGATGGGTCCACCTAAGAGGGTGCTAAGTGCTCCACAAAGATCAAACTTCACTTGTGTTTTTATTAGTTTTTCTAACTTAGAAAATTCATTGAATGCACATTAGGCTCGCTAACACTTCATTTGGGCATTAAAATTTGAACAAATCAATTGACATGGAGGGCCTCCAGGCGCGCGCTTGAAATCGAGTTTCACACATCTTTGTTTTTGCCTTAAAACAAAATCACATGAACTCTTGAATGCCTTAAAGGAAATTAATCGATACTTGACGTGGAGGGCCTCTAGGCGTGTGAGTTTTCTTTTTGTTGACCCTAACTCTTCTTCTTTCTTGCATTCTTAGATCGATTTTACTTTTGTTGGCGCATTTCAAGTTGGAATTAAACATTTGCATCTTAAACATGAGTGCTTGCAAAGTCTAGATCAAAAATCTTAAGTATCAGTTGGAAAAGAATTATGTCTTTTAGCCCAAGATCATCCAAGTCTTCTCTCCCCTTCTTGTCTTTCGAGGCCATCTTGGGTGCATAAGATTAGGATCCAAAATCTTGTTTAAGTTTTTAGGAGGCCTGCTTGAGGATTTCATCACCCCTTGAGAAGACCTCAACTCTAGCGTTCCAACAGAGTATAAGAATCGGGAGGTGAATCGAAAGACACCTCTCTTGGGATCAAGATTTTATCACTCGAGCTAAGCCTCAAGAAACTTTATACCCTTGAGAAGTGAAAGAGGAGAAGTGGGTTACCGCTCCTCTTGGCTGTGTGACATCTTTTTGGTTTCATCTATGAATTTGGGCCTCACGTACCTTGGGTATATCAAGGACTCCCTAGCTAAACCAACTGTCAGCCTTGCAAACAACCATCTAGGATGTTAATGTGTTTGAAGTGATTGATCAAAACATTTGTAGAACATACACACTCCTTGGCGCAAATATCACATTCTGAGAATCACAAACTTCTATCTGGTTGTTCCTATCTATTGCTTGATTTTATTTTTTACTTGTTAAAATGAATGCTTGCCAAACTTGGGCAATCCTAGCTTAGGGCACACTTAGCGTAGTCACTGCCTATTTTAGAGTTGAACAAGTTGAAGCAAAACAACCAAAATCTTCCCAAAGCCAAGCAGATTCAAGAATTTATGTCGGAACAACCCAGACCCAAACAGAAGTTTCACAAAGTCAAACTCAAGCCATCTCAGGTATACCAAGAAATTTCGGCCAAGAGAAAGGAAATAACACCAAGCTCGAATTGCCAAACTCCACAAAGCAAAAGAAAAAGCTGTCGATGAAGCCCTTCAAGAGGTTTGGTTGGATCAAACTATCAAAATTAGCCAACACCCAGGAGTTAACCCTGCTTATGCCTTACCAACTAGGCATGATTTCTATGATTAGACCCCTTTGTTTCTCCACATCTTCTTGCATAAGCTGCACTTTAGAGTCATCTTTGTAGGAAAGCCAACCATTCTAGGTCATCCCCTTAAGCATTTTAGCTCATCCATCTCATTTAGAACCAAACCATCTAGCCAACAATCCAAAAACTTCACATCCAAGCCTTCAAAATTGTTGTCACCTTGCCAAAAGTTTGCCATTCCTAACATCTTCCAAATCCACCAATCTCACCAAGGTTATCCCTTTGACAGAGCTTTGTCTAGGGTAATCTAGCTTTGTCACTTGTTATCCCTCATCACCTTGAGCTAAAGGTTGGGATCCACAAGTGGTCAATCTCGTATTCTTCCTAAAGGATAATCAGTCTATCCTTAAAGTTGACACAATCACCACCAAGCTTGCACATAGGAAAGCAGACCTTTCATACTTTGGCAACATATCTTTGAAGTTAGGATCCCCAAACCAATCCTCCTTAGGTTTTTTCATATAGCTTTGCCTCAACCTAGGAAATCATTTGCATAGAAAAGCCTTCCCCTTTTTCAATCCACCAGCATTGTTGCATCTCATCCATAGGAGCATTTTCATGCCACCTGTCACTCGCTTATCCAAGAAGAAGAAGGAAACAATGGAGCCCTATCATTTGGATCAAATAGCATCACACCCCTTGAGCATTCAACCATCCTCCAGCCCAGAGAATGCTATACCATCACCTACTGACATTGAAGCTTTCATGAACCAACCAGGAAATGCAGTATTGGTGAATGCCATTATAGACAAGAACAAAGAAACAATCATGGCTAACTTTTGAAGGGACAATATAGGAGCCTTCAACTTTGGAAGACCTCCTCCATTATCAGATCCATCTCACCTGTTGTTTGGGTAGCTGCCACCACCCATAGGCTCTTATGATTCAAATTATCCTCAATATGTGCCAAAAGAACAGCCTCAAGCCAATCCTTTTGATCCAACAGACCCAAACATACCATCCTCCACCTAAGTTGAAATCTCCATTCCGCAAGCCAACCCAACCACCACCACTCCATCCTTGGTTCATACCTCTCCACTCCAAACTATCTTTGCCCAAAACACCTCACCATTCACTCCCTTCACTATTGCTGCTGTTGCTCTCCAACCCAGCCTTCCAAATCCACCCATCTCCCAAATCAGTGCTAGCATCTTTGGCCAACCTCAACAATATACAACAGGAATGCCACCTATGGGGCCAAGTAATCAACCTTTCATCACCCCCAGCTTGTTCACCACAGGCCAAAGCACAATTCCATCATTTCCATTAGGTCCTTGGAGCTCAGTGCCATCAGCCACAAATCCACAAGCTACTACCCTCACTCCACAAAGTCATCAAACCCCACAAGCTACCACTAATGTTCTGCCAAGCTCTCAAGTGACCCAAGCTCCTACCACCACTCTACCAAGCTTTCAAATCTAGCCACCAAGCTATCAAACCCCATAAGTTCCATTCCCAAGCTTTCAATTCTCGCCACCTCCACCACCAACTAATCCATTACCCCCTATTACCAACTACTTTTCAATGCCACTTCTAGGAGGTAAACCACCACCCCAGCCAACCACCAATTATTTGTAGATACCATCCCAAATGGGGGCGCAACCCACATATTTTGGTCAAACTCCTCAAATCCAAAGTCACGTTCCACAAGCTCCTCGATCCTTTCCCCAAGCTTCACAACCATCTTATACCTTACCTCCACAAAGCAATCCATTTATCCCATAGCCAACTTATGTTCCTCAATCCCAACCTCAAATCCCATATCAACAGCAAGCCTCGCAGCACATGCAACAATATGTGCCACCTCCACCTCAACAACCTGTCATCCACCATGCAGTTGCCCAAACAATGTACAATCCTTATCAGAAAATCCCTCACAACCATCCATATTCAGTGGCCCCATCTAGCGCATACCTACCTCAAGGCACTCCTACATTGGGGGCACCCCAGCCATCACCTATCAATTCAGAATGGGAACAAATGAAGACAGCTCTGAAAGCCATCTAAGAAGGGAATGATCTGAAGACATTCAAGTTTGAGACTGTGTGTCCTTATCCATTTGATAAAGCCATTACTATCACTCCATTCCCCAAGCATTTTGAGATACCTAAATTTGACAAATTTAGAGGAAAAGGAGACCTAGTCACCCACATCAAAGAATTTTACATGCACTGCCAAGAAGTGGCATACAGTGATGTCTTCCTCTTATGCCTCTTTCCCAAAAGCTTGGCCGGGCCAGCTCTTGAATGGTTTTATAGAATCCCATATGGCACAATTAAAAACTTCGCTAAATTGTCTGAGGCATTTGTAGCCCAATATGCCCATCTTGTTGAAATAGAGTTATCAATAGTTGACCTTGTCCACACTAAGCAAAAAGGTGGAGAAAGCCTTGCCGAATACCAACAAAGATGGCAAACCCTTACCACCCGCATATCCTGCACCTTGCCAGAGCGCCATGTGGTGAAAATGTTTATTGATAATGCCCATCCCAGCTTGGCTCACCACATGACCATGAACTATTTGCAGACCTACAAAGATATCAAAGAGAAAGGAATGATCCTTGAGCAAGGACTCATTAAAGATGGTGTGGTCAAGATTTACAAGGAAGCCAACCAAAATCAAACACATTCAGATGACAAGTCTAGGTATTGGAACAAAAACAAGCACGTTGCAACAGATGGCGTCACTGACACCAAACATGTGAATATTGTTGGTCCTTCTCAAAACTAGTCCAACCCACCATATCAACCAAACAACCAATAAGCTATCAACTACCAACAATAGAATCACCAAAGCTATCAAAGCCACAATCCAGGACCCAACTTTCAAGGGTCTAGCAATCAAGCTAATGTCATCAATGTCATTGCAGGACCAAAGCCCAAGTTCCAACCTGCACCTAGAAACTATACACCCCTTGGTGAGCTATTGGAGGTCATTTTTGAAAAATTGACTAAGGAAAACCTCATCAAATTTCCTCCTACCTAACAAATTGATCCAGGCCAATCCAAAGCTGCATGGTACAAAGACAATGAGTACTACAAATTTCATAGGGTAAAAGGTCAAACCACCCTCAGATGCATGAAACTGAAAGATTATGTGCAGGACCTCATTGATCGGAAAGAAATCATAGTTGGAGTACAAACCTCTCCCAATGTAGGCTTGCAGATCTATCAAAATGCATTTCCTCCTCACAATAACCAAAATCCTGGAAAAGTACCTATCCAAAACAACAACAACAACACCAACAACTGCCAACCAAACCAACAGCATGGGAAGAACAATGACCACACTTCATCCTATATAGACTATGGTAGCCTTATAGGTTGTATATCCGAGAAAGAGCCTTCTGTCAATGTTATCAATATCCGAGGACCAGACAATGAGTGTGCAGTCACCACTCAAAGAGCACAGTTTAACATCGCAGGCCCACCAGTTTCATTAGCACCATCAGCCCCATCAAAAAGCTGGTACAATATCTTGGAACACCTAGGGAACATGCCAGCCCAAATCTCCATTTTAGACCTTCTCTGCACTAGTCCTGTGTACAAAGACATCCTTGACAGTGCTCTCATAGAATCTCGTGTCCCTTCAGATATCAACACTACTGATTTTCATAATCTTGTTGGACATCTTTCATCCTCATGTGCCCTATCTTTCAAACCCACCAACATACCCGTGGTTGAGCCAGATCACACCCTTCCGCTTCGCATAGCCATCATGGTATCCAATTTTGCCGTAAAAAGAGTAATGATAGATAATGGATCAGCCTTGAATATTTGCACCCTAAAATTCATAAAACAAGTTGGGTATTCTGAGTAAGATATCATCAGTGAGGTTATCACCATCAAAGCTTATGCCAACTTGGAAAGAACCACAGAAGGAACTATTTTTCTACCAATCAAGGTTGGGCTAGTCATCCAAGAAACACTTTGCCATGTTATTGATCTAAACCTACCATTTAACATCCTCCTCGGTCACCCATGGATTCATGCCATGAAAGCCGTTCCATCCACTTACTATTAGTGCATCAAATTTCCACATCAGGGCACTAAGGTAACCATCCATGCTGATCCAAAACCCTTTGCTTACTATAATGCAGTTGAAGCTTCATATACAAACCATTGCCCTAGAATTGATATCGGCATAGCCATCGCCAGCTCATCCCACACTTGTAATGACCCAGAAACCATCCTCGCTTCCACCCTATCTACCGTGAAGATCAATAACAAAGGCTATGGAGAGTATAGTCTGTCAGATGCATTTGCTGTCGGGGCACTCCCACTTGATCCACATGCCCATGGACGATCGACATATCACAAAGCTAAGGAGATTCCACCTCCTCGATACAAACAGTTTGGCCCAACAACCTTTGTATCCTCAAAAATCCCTCTTCATGAGGAGCTCACTCCAAATATCAACAATTGGTTACATAAAGATGCACCTCCAAGAAATCAAGCACGCCTTGATCACTTCAACCAGAAGTATCCCCAAGAACATAAGCTCATGACTGACAAATGGAACTATCAAGGTGGTGGTCTAGGACTAGATGAAAGAGGCATGCAGTGCCCCATCGACGCACACAAGTGGGAATCGAAATCAGGTCTTGGCTTTCGCATACCCACAATTAGAGGCACCAATATGGACGGTCACGCTTTTTCAAACATTCACTGCAACCTTGTCAAAATTAAAGACATTCTTGAGGAAGTTGAAAAGAGAGCCTACGACGATATCCCAGACCAAATCTTCCTAGGAGACCCTATTCTCCAAGAACTATCCATCCATCTCATTGACCTACCACATGCCCATGCACAACTCATCGATTGGGACCAACCAAGCGTCATACACATTGATGAGTTCACATCAGAGGAAGCACTTTTGAGATTCATGGGATTTGAAACACCTCACAAGAAAACAAAGCCAGATTCTGCCTATATCTATAAGCTAGATCCCAAGGGGTATTTTGGAGAAAATCCCCAACCTAGTTCCGATACACCCAAAACTAGAACTAAGGTGAATTCGAGACTAGCGAAGGCAACAAAGAGAACCCCTCAGCAAGAAAATCTATAGTCACAAGCAGAACATGAGGATTTAGCATTGCCTCCTCAAGATAATTGACCAGAGGTGTCTTCTATTCTAATTGAGGATACTAGAGAAGTCATCATTGGTTCTTCAGAGATCCCCAGACTTTTTCACATTGCTGCATCCCTATCACAAGACCAAGCTGACCTCCTCTTTGAGGTCTTAAGAGAGAACATTGGCCGATTTGCATGGTCATATCAGGACATGCTAGGACTTGATCCAAAGCTTGTAGTTCATCATCTTGCAGTCAATCTAAAGATCAAGCTCGTCAGACAAAAGCTTAGGAAAATGCACCCCAAGGTGGCATTACTGGTCAAAGCTAAATTAGAAAGAATGTTAGCTGCTAAGGTTATCTGACCTATCGACTACTCAGATCTCCAACATGGTCCCTGTCACTAAGCCTTCCGGTGACATCAGAATCTGCACTGATTTCAGAGATCTTAACAAAACTTGTCCAAAAGATGATTTTCCCTTTCCCAACATAGATATGATTGTAGATCTTACAGCTAGACATGAAATTTTGTCCCTCATGGATGGATTTTTCGGGTATAATCAAATCAAGATTGTAGAAGAGGATCAACATAAGACAACATTCACTACCCCTTGGGGAACCTTTTGCTACAACATGATGCCTTTTGGCCTAAATAATGCTGGGGCTACCTATCAAAGAGCTATGACAACCATTTTTCATGATCTCATCCATAGAATTTTGGAAGATTATGTGGATGATATCTTGGTTAAATCTCATACCTTCATGGATCATCTTGCTGACCTGGAGAAAGTCTTTGATAGGTTAGCCAAATATCATCTCATGCTGAATCCCAAGAAGTAAGTCTTTGGGGTCACATCTGGCAAGCTTCTAGGCTTTATAGTTTCTAAACGAGGTATAGAGATCGACCCTAAGAAGGTCAAGGCTATCTTAGACATGCCTCCTCCCCAGACACTGCGATAGCTTCGCTCTCTTTAGGGAAAGCTTCAATCCATTCGAGGCTTCATCTCCCAGCTTGCAGATAAGTGTACACCATTTTCACATTTACTGAAGAAGGATGAGAACTTCAAGTGGGATTCTTTATGTCAGCGCAGCTTTGATCAGCTCAAGTAGTATCTCACCAATCCCCCTATCTTGGTTCCACCAGTTCTTGGTCATCCGTTGATTTTGTACATATCAGTAATACCTACTGCTTTAGGGACACTTCTAGCATAGCTTGATGACTATGATAGAGAAAGAGCCATCCACTACATCAGTAGAACCCTAGTTGGTTATGAACTCAATTATAATCCTCTGGAAAAATCTTGTTTGGCAATTGTTTTCTCAACTCAAAAGCTTTGCCACTACATGCTAAGTCATACCATCCAACTAGTCTCCAAGATCGACCCTCTCAAGTATATGCTCTCCAGAACAACACTTACATGCCGTTTGGCCAAATGGGTTATGCTCCTTAGCAAATTTGACATCTAGTATGTGGACAAAAAGGCAATCAAAGGGCAAGAAATAGCAGATCATCTAGCTAATGCACCTCTAGTAGATACATATCCTTTGATCACAGAATTTCCAGATGAGCATATCTGCCTAATTGAAGAACAACCCCCATGCAAACTCTATTTTGATGGCTCATACACATCTCATGGATTAGGGGCAGGAATATTGTTGGTTACACCTCAAGGAGATTACATTCCAAAAGCCTTCAAGCTACAATTCCCTGGCACCAACAATATAGCAGAATATGAAGCTCTCGTAGCAAGATTAAAGATAGCTTCAGAATGGAACATCACTGAGTTACAAATCTTTGGCGATTCTCAGCTCATCATCAAGAAAGTCATAAATGAATATCAAACCAAAGATGAAAAGCTATTACCCTACAAAGAGCTAGTTGATCAGCTAACCCAACATTTTACAAAGCTTCAGTTTACACAAGTGCCTCAAATGCAGAACAAAGCAACAGACGCTATGGCTACTATCGGCTTGCTCTTGGAAATTCCCCAAGCAGCTACACAGTATGAGTTTTTAGTCGAGCAACTCCTCACACCCGCTTATGCGAATGAGGACTCAAATCATGTTTGTATCTTGGTTGGTCCCCAATCCCCTTGGTACCATGAGATTCACGCTTACCTTAATGATGGTATCATATCCCCTCACGTCACACGCACCCAATGCCAAAACCTCATCCAAAAATTATCCCACTATGTTATCATAGCCAATACCCTTTATCGTTGGGGTTATCACGATATTCTCTCTCAATGTTTAGACTAAAACGAGGCCGCGATGGTGTTAAAAGAAGTACACTCCAGACTTTGCGGTGCCCACACGAGTGGTATTGTCCTAGCGCGACAAATCCTTAGAGCAAGCTACTATTGGCCTACCATTGAAGAAGACTCCTGTGAATTTTTTAGAAAGTGTCTCCCATGTCAGCAGCACACAAATCTTGTGCACGCTCCAGCACAGGATCTACAACCTATTGCACCATCTTGGCCTTTCGCTTGTTGGGGCCTTGATCTAGTTGGAACTATCACACCCCTCTCATCTGATGGACATAAATGGATAATAACCGCTATAGACTATTTCACTAAGTGGGTGGAAGCAGTCCCCCTAGTCTCAGCTACAGGAGTTCAGGTCTCCAAGTTCATCTTGTATCACATTGTTTGCCGCTTCGGCATCCCATCCACCATCTTCACCGACCATAGAGGTAACTTTGAAAATCTCAACATGGAAGAATTATGCACTTCCCTCCGCATCCATCATCGCTTTTCTAGCCCATATTTCCCACAAGGTAATGGCCAAACAGAGGCAACTAACAAAACCCTCCTCAAAATCCTAAGGAAAGTTGTCAATGATTTCGGCCGTGATTGGCACCTACAAATAAATCCAGCCCTATGGGCCTATCGAACCTCCTTCTGTACATCCATAGGAACAACTCCATACTCCCTAGTCTATGGTGCTAAAGTGGTACTATCCATAGAGGTTGAACTTCCCTCATTGCGCATATCTTTGCAAGGGCAAATATCAAATGAAGAATACAGAGTAGCTCGGCTCACCCAGCTAGATCTCTTAGACGAGAAGCAACAACAAGCTTATGATCATCTCACTATCTATCAAACACGTCTCAAAAGGAATTTCAACAAGAACGTGCTTCCATGAAACTTTCAGCTGGGCGACATGGTCCTTAAAGAAAAGATGAAAGTCTAAGTAGATCGAGAAAAGAAGGGCAAGTTTGAACCTACATAGCTTGGTCCTTATGTTGTCGCTGCATCCTTTGGCTCTGGAGCCTATCAACTATCTACACCAGAAGGAGAACTCTTGAATGATCCTACTAACATCATTCATCTCAAGAAGTTCTATGCTTGAAGATCCTCGGTATACCCAGCTTTTGACAAATACAAAAAAATCGTAAAGAGAAATAAGCATCCAATGGTGAAAACTTGGCAATTCAAGCGCCTTGGATAGGCACCTTGGTGAAAACCTGGTAATTCAAATGCCTTGTGTACTAGGACTAATTCATTATCTATCACTATCCTATCCCTCATCCATCCATTCACCATCCCATAAAACACCTATTTGTTCCCTTGGTTTTCCAACCAAATATCCAAAATCTAATGAAGCTTGTAAATACCTCATGTACAACTTGTAAATCTTGTACCTCAGCTTGTAAATCTTGTACCAAAGCTTGTATTATACCTTGTAAATCTTGTACCATACCTTGTATATCCGAATCTTGTCCAAAGCTTGTACCATATTCTAGCTTGTAAATAATCTTGTATCCTAGCTTGTATCCTATCACATGCACACAAAGAACCCCATTTTCAATTAAGCTTTTCGCAAACCATTTACCTATCCACCTATCAACTATTATAGGCATCACACCATTCACAAACATTTCCATCTCACAAAAACCATAACATGAACAAAACCTTGTACATTTGTAACATATCTTAGTCCGTCAGCTTGTACATCCTCTTTAGCTTAGTACCATTGTATCTATCCAGTGTTCATGTTAGTTTGTCCTTGATCAGCATCTTGCACACATCGCACATCTTAGTTAGCTATTCCAATGTATCCTTTAGCTAGATCTCTTGTCACCAAAGTGTTATCCTTCTTAGTTCAGCTTGCCAGATGCATCACTCATCCAGATCCATCAGCATAGGTGCTCTCTGAAAGATCCTTGCAGGATATAGCTTTCCTCATGTCTGATCTTGGTTCGTTAGTACCTCATCCTACCCATCTCATTGGCAAATGGCTCTCTTTTGGATTTTCACTTTCTTTTGATTTGGAATCTTCCCTTTTGGGTCTTGAAGTATCTTTTCCAAGCAATCTTTTTGTTCCCTCCTCAAGGTTGCCACAATCTTCCATATCATGGTATATTGCGAATGGGGCAATCTGAGTGTTAGGTCTTGATCATGTCTTTTCCTTGTTTTATTTTCTTCTTATGGGTTACCCAGTGTCATTTCCATGCTACTTCCTCTGAGATTCATGTGTGATGCTGGGGCAATCCTTGCATGTTTGTTTTGAGTCAGTTCATCAGTCCTCTGGACGGTTGGTGAAAAGGCTTCGATGTTCTTGGTAACCTTGGCAATTAACCAAAAGTCTTATAGAAAATCTAGTGCTCAACTACATGGTGGTACTTCTCTTTGAAGTATCCCCCCACTCAAAAAGGCTTCAATGGATTCCCTTCATCTCCATTATCCCCCATCCATCTCCAGCATCTGTCACTCCTGCCCCAACTTATGCATCAGTATCTCTTTGAATCACTCCTCACCTTTAGCTTTAGGGATCCACAATCATAGTCTTAGGGATCCACCAATCCAATCAATCCACCAAGCCTCATCTTTCGAGATCCACAATCCTAGTCCTAGGGATCTCTGAAACCCATCTTCCGCCAATCTGACTCTTTGAAATCTTGTTGCATCAACTTTATCATCCCATCATCCATCTCCCTATCCTGGATTCCTTTTTTATAGCGCTTCACTCCTTCATCCCCCCCCAATCCTAGAAAGTCTTAAGCTTGTGCATCTGATTTCCCTTTATCATTCTCCTGTAGTGAGAGTTTGAGCTAATTTAGCCCCTTCTTTTTGCCAACCTATGTCTCAGCTCTTCTTGATTTCTTGTACTTTTCAAGAAGTCGTCAAGCCTCATTTCTCTCCTCGCCACCTTCTTGAGGGGGCGTCATCTAAGTCTAGTCTCTCCTCTTCTTATTTGAGACTGGGGCAACCTTGTTGCTAAAAACATCTTCCTCGTGTTGTCTCCATTCGAACTTCTTTGAAATAGTGTTGTCTCAACACTATGTCAAAGAGGGGCAAAATGTAGACACCTAAATTTGATTACACTGCTTTTGTAATCTAATTTAGCCATCTCTAAAGGCATCATTAATTAAATTTTTATTTAATTAATCCTTTGCCATCCCCTAGCTGATTAATTTAATTAATCATCTATAGTCCTAATTGATAAATCAAATAACCTATCATTTATCAATTAAATCCTATTCTCCTATCTAATTCCAAAATCTCCATTTATTAAATAAATCTATTTGATAAATAAATTCCTCAAATCTAAAAGCCCCTAACTTATCCCTAATCCTCCATTTAGCCTAATCCACCCCATCCACCCATACTAACCAAGCTTAGCCACTAACTCACCCAACCTCATTAATTCCATCCACTTGCACATCTCTAACATCCCTAATCTAATCCTAAACCCAAGCCTAATCCACCCCCTAATGTTGTCACATTCCCTAAACAAGTTTAAGACTTTCCTAAACTAAACCAAAGTCTCCCCTCAAAATATCCCAACCACAAACTTGATGAAACCCACAAACCCTTAAATGCTCTTACAAGCCCACTCATGACTCTTACACCTCTCCCACTCATGACTCTTACATCCCTCTTACATACTCAACCTCCCTCATCAAGCCTTTAACCAACCCCTTATCCTATCCTCTCACACTCATTCTCCTTGTGACAAGTGTCACCTTCCCATTGGTGCTAAACAAGCACAATCCCTGTGCTCTCCTTTGAGAGCATCCTAGCCCTCCTTAAGCTTTCATCTCTCCTTGCATCTAAGCCATCCATCCCTCTACCCCTTGGCCTATAAATTGAATCCCCTCCCAAGCCATTTCATCACAATCCTTTTAGTAAAGTCATAATGCTAGTTTGAGAACCAAAGCCATCAACCATACCCTTATAATGCCAAATTGAGAGCTCACAAGGCTACCAATTTGTCATTACCCATCTCCACCATTGAAGCAATTAAGCAAGCATATTGAGCATACATCCACATCAAAGGACACATCTACCAAATCAAGGAAGCATGGGTGTTTCCTCTCTTAGGTTTGCATTCCTTAGTTTGCTTTCTTTGTCTAAACTTATATGTGAATTTAGTTTTAGTTTGTGAATGTTTCTCTTATTGTTAATGTTCTTTGCACACTAAATCTTGTTCTACAGTAACCACCTTATATAGGTCTTTGTCTGTAGGATATGACCAAGGAGCCTAGATATATCTATTTTTGTGCCACAAGGTAGCTTGTAATCATCTTTAAATTGAGAAGTGAATTTGCACTCAAATTATGTATTATATTAGGATATAAAACTCAATTGAATCTACAACATAGGAAACTAAATCATGAAAGATCAAAGAACACAAGCAATCTGGAGCAGATGCTTCATCCAGATTAAACAAGCAATGAATGTGTGAATCTTTGACGAAAGCATATTACAATCTCTACATGTCAAAAACCTACTTTTGTTTTGGACCCATTCACCTGCACCCTCAAATCAACACTCATATAGACATTAATCCACATAAAAAATTGATACATTGCCCTTTTGGTGTGGAGTGATTGGACCATTTATACATAAGCTGAGAAAGTTTACTTTTACCTATAGTAATGTTGGGTTATTTTTCAGGAAGGAATAGGCAGCGTGGCATAAAACTTTTCTCACATAATCTATGCACCAATAAGCTGTGTGACAAGAAATTCTTCATATGTTTCTGTACTCGAATAAGCTACATGGCTTTAGCACAATATGCCTCAGCGAAATGTAGTTTCTTGGAATTCTATGATTACAGGTATAAAATTTGTCAGATCATTCATTTCGATTTTAAAAGATATTTTTCCAACAATCAGTATCCTAGGAATCAAAAAGATGTTTATCTTTCTTAGCAAGAATGCAGAATGCATGCCATGTGCTTGACAACATGCCTAGATGAAATATTGTTTATTGAAAATTCAATGGTTGCAAGCATGGAAAACTTTACTAGAATTTTTGAGACAGTAAAAAGTAAAAACTAGATCCAAATCGATAAATTTTCAAGAATCATTGAGGAATCTAAAGATTTGGACAGTTTTCTAGTGAGACTCATACATGTGTATGTTACTTACACATTGTTCCATTAAATCCTTTAGCAATTTGTATGTTTGTTGAAATCATACAGAATTGCATGTAATGAATATACTCGAATGATCTGTTTGTTTTCATATATTTGTATCTCTTGGACATTTCTGCTAATTCTTTGTTAAGACCAGAGTGGTAGACTTATATCAAGGGATGCAATGGATAAAATGCGAGCCAAACAAAGGGAGGAACAACAACATGAGGTGAGTAATCTTGTTTTATTGTTGACAAGGGATCTCCATTTGTAGCTGCAACACCTTGGAATAATATTGTCCTTAATTAAATGAGAACATAGTTTGTGGTTTTAAAGATGTATTCCATGTGAATTACTGGTCTATCTAATGCAACTCTGCATCCCAAATTTATATGAAATATATGGTATCATAAGCATTCGCTGTTGTCGTGTAATCCAGGATTATGAACTGGATGAAGCAATGGATGTGGCTATTGACATAGGTGAAAAGAACGTAATTTTGTATGTTTCTCTTTTGTTGTGCTTGTTCAGAATCTTGCACATTAACCTTAATTTTGTGATTGACAAAAAAATGTTTTTTATTTGATTGAATATGGTTTCCTAGGTACTCACTAGATTATGGTGAGCATACCTTAAGTAGCAGAAGTTCAACATTGGGTCTAGGATAACCTTTGCTTAGCATGAAGGTTTTTGTATATACCAGGATGAAGGTGAGGATGAGGTTGAAGTGGACGGAGAAGAAGAAAAGGATAGAGATGATGAAGTATCTAAATTGTGAAGTGCAGACAGTCACCAGTCTTCTCGGGTAAGCTCCGACTAGCTATTGCACATGTTGAATAATCTTTCTACACTAGCCTAGAATCAATAAATCCATTTCAACTGACTAGTACTCTCCTTTGGTGGTGATTCTCTACTACTGGCCCAAAGAGGAGAGGGATGAAACAATGCTTGTTAGGGCCTAGCTGTGGGTCTGGGGAGTGGAATGGTGTGGGAGTTTCGAAGACAACCAAAGATCTTTCTTAAAAAACAAAGATTCCATCTGATTCGTAGAAGCCCTTAAAAACAAAAATAAAAACTACAATGGCAAGAGTCCTCTGAATGTTACCTTGGCCCTTTTGCCGTGTGCAGAGCTATGTCCCCTTGGAAACCCTGTCTGGTATTGTGTTTGTTGCCCTGGTCCCACTGCGATGCTTCGGTGTGATGCCCTGGTCCCACTGTGTCTGTTATCTCTATACGAATGCACCTCTATCATTCCTTGTCCAAAATATTGCTGCAGAATCCATTGACAGAAGCATGCTCAACACTCAGCCGTTTTGCTTACGCCCAATCGGATCCATCGTCATTTGTTCCAATACTTATCGAGTTTTAAGGCTTTGTCTATCCTGCCACACTGGACTCAAAGTTGTTATTCAATGATTGAGCCGTATGCACAATATCTTTGCTGCCTGGTTTCTCCACTGGTGTCTTTGCCTAGTTTCTCCATTGGTATCTCCACTTGGTTTATCTACGAGTCTTTGCTACCAGAAATTAGACAACTATTCACTTCCTTAGAATGAAGGCGGGGGAAATTTGGGAAATCTGGGGGAAAAAAATTGGAGAGCAATTGCATTTGCCTGCACTTACTATTTTTCTTGTTTTTTGGTCAGGTTAATACAAACACTTCTAAAGATACAAATTTCAAATGAGCAACATTTTTTTCTTTTTTTTTTTCTTATATCCCATTAGCGTCGCAATTGCGACATTTTTGCTTGTTAGCGTCACAATTGCGACATCGTCGAGTTATAATTAAAAAGAAAAAGCCAAAAACACATAACATTTACCCGCCGTCACAAATTTCTATCGCAATTTCACTCCAAATGTATTAGTGACACCCCCATGATATAATACTTCTATATTATGAGAATGGTTTATGTATGTGCTAGGATGGGTTAAACGATCTTGAAAGTGTATGTGCAATGCTAGCCAACCAATCTAAGACATGTATAATGAGAGAGTAATTGGTTCTAACAAATTATTATATGCTAGTGTACTCTATATGATGTTCTTGGAAAATAAAAACATACGAAGATAAGGGGACCATGTATATCTGCCCCTCCTACTTAAGAGGGAAAATAATTTATTGTTTTAACATCTTAAGGAAGTGATGAAGAAGGACAAAAGAATTTTAGTATCAAGATAATATCCATAAGTAACATCCAATCCAAATCAAAGAGATCACAACTCCTATGAGTTCATAGAAGGGTAGAATGCATCGAGATGCCATGCAAGAAGTGAAAAATTAAATCCTTGAAAATGAGAATACAATATTATGAGGCTCCAAGAAAACTGATCTATCTACCATGAAAATCCAATTAAACGATGTAAGATTTGATGTCACATGATAAAAAAATAACACATAACCAAAGAAAATATTGTATCCATGAAAAAATTAGAAAGATGGATAAGATTTCCTTGCCCTCCAACTATAGGAACAAGAGATAAGAGGATTGATTATGCTTCTCACCAAGCAAACCATTTATGCCAATGAACCCCCAAGAGGAAGGCCAACAATGTTACATGTCATGGAGCAACAAAATAGGGACTTATATGTTATTTGAAGAAATCAGGATTAAAATAGATCTCATCATAAGGAGATATGTGAATAACCTCATTATTAATTAG
Source organism: Cupressus sempervirens (assembly GCA_028749045.1). Lineage (NCBI taxonomy): Eukaryota > Viridiplantae > Streptophyta > Pinopsida > Cupressales > Cupressaceae > Cupressus > Cupressus sempervirens. The sequence continues at coordinate 560,049,330 of CM053792.1, forward strand.
TTGTTGAACCTTGTAATGTGAAGCTTGACAATCATTAGTAGAGTGATCATGATAATGGTGATACATGAAAAATTAAAGGTTTAGAAGCTTTTTACTATGTTTCCTTCATCATTCAGCCCTAGTAATAACCTTGGTGCAAAGAAGTTTAGGTATAATTATTTCTTCAATAATAGGAGAAGATATGTTATATATGGAGGAGAGGATGTGGACAAAGAATGAGATTCAACACTTTATTGCACACATTTGAAATTATGATTGACAATGGTGTGGAATAAATGCTCATGCCCCTTATTGCCTAAGGGCATATGAATTTCATGTTGTTGTTTACTAAATTCATTCTCAGGGAATCTATGATAACCAACGCTAAAACAAGAATCCATATCACTAGGTTTGATAGATTCAACATGATGGGAAGTAGAAACAAAGTTATTAGAAAGAGGAGTTGTTTTAGATTCCATGAATGAAATGCCAATAGTTCTATACTTGCCAATAAAATTTGGATTAAAATATAATTTACCCCAAAATGTTGAAAATATAAGAGGAGTTATTGAGAGGGGATGGGTGAATCAGTAACCACTAAAATAAATCCCAAATTCCTTAGATGTCAATACAAATTAAAACTCTAATTAAATCGTATTTTGTTGTAACTCGGCAAACACACATGCACTTGGCTTACACTAGCAAATGTTGTAACTCGACAACTGCTTAACATGAAAATCTTTAAGATATTATCTGTGATTAATCTTACTTAACTTGGTTGCACTCGTAAAATAAATAAAATGAACACAATTGACACCAAGATTTAACATGGAAACCCAATTTGGGAAAACCATCAATTGCAACTAGTTACTAATTTTCACTCTTCTGAAGTGAACTTGGTTAGGAGCCAACCTTGTTAAAGGTTACAAAATACACTGTTAGGTGTGACCCTGTTAGAGGATTTAATCACCCTGTTAGGAGTGGCCTTGTTAGAGGTGTTTAGAGACTTCAAACAGAAATGCCACCTTATTAGAGGATTTACAAATAGTTTTTAAGACAACTGGTTAAGAGATTTAGATCACTGCTACAATGGTTAGAAAGTAATAATGAGATGAATTAATTTCTAATGCAACTAAATTGCTGATTATAGATCTCAATCTTGGCTTGTATAGTTGATCCTTCCTAATCAAATGTATCTTTGTAGCTCAACAAGGATATTTTTCTTATCCTTCCACTTCGCTTCCTCTAAGCATTGTTAAATCTTCTATTATGTTCCACACATTCAGTCCTCAACTTGGCCTTATATTTATATCTTACACATTGTCAAGTCAGCTTGAATACAACTTACAATACTTAATATTCATCTCCTTAGTTGGCTAGAACCAACAAATAATTCAATTGAACTCAATATGCCAATACAATAAAATCCTTCGTTAGCTAACCCTGCTCAATAGACACTAACTTAGAACAATTTTCTCATGTTAACAAAGTGAACTTGGTTATCACTACATATTCACAAAGTTCCTTTGGTAACCAAGTGAGCTTAGTTAACACTGGTTCCATCCAACATTTCCTTCATTAACCGAGTGAGCTTAGTTAACACTCAATATCTGCAAACTTTCCTTTGTCACTCAAGTGAACTCGGTTGACACTATCTTTTGAACTTGACAAACTCTAGAATGCTAGGTAAATATAAGAAATTGTCTTCATTTCTCGAGTGAGCTCGACATACACTGACTGGCAAAAATGATATGATATTTTGTGTAACATCAAAGAAAATACATAATTAATCAATTGTTTTCAACACAAACATCTTCTAAAAGAAAACTTATAGAAAGAGTATAATTATTAAATTCTTGATTTTGTTTCTCCTCAACATTTAGACAACTATTACTATCTGCATGAAGAGTGTACATCACATTGTTGTAGATAAACTTGAAATTTGATGAAGAGTTGAAGGGATAGCATGCATAACATGTAAACAAGGTCTACCCAAAAGAAAGTTATTATTAAGAGGTCCAAGTATTTCATGAATAGGAGTTTTGAAAATATCTAGACCTACTTTGATAGGTAAAGTGATAGTGCCTAAAGTTTTCTTAGAAACATTAACAAATCCATGAATAGGAACATTGTTAGGTTTGATGTTTTAAAAATAACTTTTAATTTCTTTGAACATATCCATACTACAAATATTAATCTTAGATCCATTACCAATTAAGGTTCTACAAATGAGGTTACCATTTATAAGGACAACTACCATAATAATATCATAAAGATCTTGACTCTATTTAGGAGGCAAATTGGTAAGATTAAATACAAATTTAGGCGGGACAGGTGTAGCATTCATGCATTATAAAAATGCATTAATGTTATCTTTATTAGAAGGTGGAGTTGGAAGAGTGGCTAAAGGTTTTTAAAGGCTTCATGATATGTAGGAGATGTTTGAAGAAGTCCCCAAAGTGAAATCTTGTCAAGCATATTATATAATTATGATACCAAATCATAATCCAACCCAATATTTTGAGAAATGCAAGGTGGAGGAGGAAGAAAGGGTCGAGAAGGTGGAAGAGAAGTAGTAGGTTGAGAGTTATTCCTTGTATGATAGATGTGAGATACCACATGATGATCCAAATAATCACTAGATTCCCCTTTAAGAGTTATGAAAGGACAACCCTTCAAACTGACAAGGGGTTTATTTGATGAAGGGTAACCCTTGAGAGTGAGAATATAATTAAGATCTTGCTTCTACATAGAATCATCACTAGAAGGGAGAGCATTAGGGAAATTGTCATTTTCCACTTTTCCAAAGGAATCCTTAGAATAGGATTTTGGATTTCCACTAATAGTTCTTATCTACTAGGAGCATCAAATGAAGGCAAGAACACATTGATAAAAGTATTTATAATGTCTTCTTGTTCTTACTCTAAAATATTCCTAAGAGGAAGATATGTATTAGGAGAAGAAGAAACATGGAGATTGTCATGTTGAAAGGAAAAGATATCAATCAACATGGTATCTTTCTCATGAGGGAGAGAGTAGTCAACATCATTATCTAGAGGTTCATCCCAAAGACTGAAATTATCAATGAAAGGAACATCGCTATAAATAAAGCATACCATAGAACAGGAATATTCATGAGTTAAGGTGAGTCCATAAAGGGGAACGATTAAAAGAAGATATAGGATTACCCTCACCAATGCATCCCCATAGTCAATGCCTAAATTTAGAGAAGGGAAAATATCATTATTCCACTTATCTTCATAAAGATTACATGGTAAAGGTAAGTTTATAGGAGAATGGTGTTTTATGTTGAAGATAAGAGAATGATGTTTGGAGAATGCTTTAAATAACTTTTCCAACATAAATAAAAAGAGAAGTTCATGTAGAGTAGATCCTACTAGTCACATTTTTATTAAAATGTAATGAACCATCCAAAAGTAATGTATTAGAAATACATATACAATGATGTAAATGCCATGAAAAAGAGATCTAGAGGAGAAAATCTAAATGCAAGAAAAAGTAGAAATCAAGCTAACTCCTATAAGAATGGGTAAGACATCAGGTTCACCAAAAGAAAGTAAACACCTAATGCAAAGAAGGAAATAAGTGAGATCAAATGATCTAACTCCAAAATCCACAAGAAGGGGGAAAGGTGTTCAGTTCACCAAAAGAAGGTAAACACCCAATGTAAACAAAAAAAATCCAAAATGAAAATTGGGGGCTAGCTTGGCCAACCAAAATGTTTAGGTGAAAAATAGAAGAGGGTAAAATAGGACCCAAGGTTCCACTTTTCATGCTCAAGCATTAAATATGTACGTGGGATAAGGCAGATTTCCAAGAATAATTCCTCTTATATTTGAATTAGATTAGCAAGACCCAAATAAAGGAAGGGGTGCCAATGATTAATTTGAATTACTAAAAAGAATATGATGCAAAGAAATGCTTGTTGTCCCGTGTGTGATATGTGTAAATGTAAATGCAAAACTGAGCTAAATGTTTTAGTAAGATGTAAAGTGTGAATCTAGATGTGCATTTTAAGTAAACAACCTAATTAAGATATGAAATTATGTTTAAACTATGAATTGAAATGAAAGATAGAAGACTCATCTTTAAATATGTAGAAGATGAATTTTTAATCCAAGAAGTGTGGATTTGGACATGTTATATAAAGTATGATTGTGAATCTCTAAATGAAAAAAAAATTTGAGAAATACCTAGACTTTTTATTTTTATTTTCTGTTGAGGTCTTTGGAAGAGGTTGACTTGGTGGAAGAGTATTTGGAACATGTTTCATGAGGTCATCATCTTTCTAATGCACTATAACTAGGTCAACCTTTCTAAAATCCTTTAGTAACTTATTTCCAAGTCTGTAACTAAAAATTCATTATCATATCCCTATGCACAATAATTTCAAATTTTTATTTTTGGTTTGATAAGGGCTTGTGTTGGTCAAGCCCTATATTGAGGAATACATCTTGAATTGAAATGTAAATGTATTTAAAGGAAATAAGATAAATGTAAGTATTCACCTTGCTTGTAAAGACCCTTTTCAATAAGGATTGTTCCTTATTGTATGTTGTAGATGTTGAATTTGGTATGTATAATGTAGGATATCTCCGAAATTCCAACGGATCTTCCAAAACCACAATATGGAGCCATGTTTGTAAATGTGCATCAATGAAGAAGATGAAAAATGCCTCAATGTAGATCTCCTCCCTTGATAGCCAATAAATGGTAGACCTTGAAGAGGAAATACTCACAAAGGATCCTTGAATACTTAATGAAAATCTCCTTCCTTGAATGCTTCAATTCCTTGAGCTTGCACATGAACTTGTTATCATGAAGGTGTAGGTATAAGTGTGGTGTGAAAATGAAGATCTCAAGCCTCCTTATATACTAGTTTTTAGGAATAAAATTAAATGATTAAAAATCCCAAGATGCTTTAGGCCCAAAGCCCAAAAATACATAGGGAAGAGGTTGACCCGTTCCCAAGGAAGGGCCCAAAAAGAGCACCATAAGGTCTCAAAGCAAGTATAAACATAATTGAGAAAAGTGGAACAATATAGGAGAAAGAGAAATTGTTGATACTATAATTAGAACAATTTTAATGTTGTCTTTGATGTCAAACCTTATTGGTGAGACATTTTCTACTTGAGTAAAGTGTCATATCAAGATGATTGATGAAGAGGATCTGAGAAAAAGAGATAACACAAGAACCTAGTGGAAAGGTAGAGTTATATGGAATTATAATAAGCACTTGAACAATTGGACTTTGGTAAGATAATGTGTTGTTTAATCATAATACTAAGTGGAAAAGATAGTTATGTTAAAGCCTAGAAGATATGAACAATGAAGAACAAATACTCAGGCTTAACCAAGCTTCAAAGAAGAAGAGTAAGAAAGTCAAGCAATGCTAGTGTCAACTGAGTAAACAATAGAAGCCAAGCAAATTCAATGTCAACCAAACTCCAGTAAATAGACTGAGTGAAAATAGTGTAATCCGAGTAAGTCAGTATAGTGATGACCAAGGCTGAGGAACATAGTGTTAGCCAAGTGATAATATTTTACACTTTGTGAAGGAATCTCATTTCTTGGCTAACATAGTTAAATTCTTGGAACATGGAAAGCATTTTGAAGATGAGAATTGATGAGATGGAACATTTAATACAAGGGAAATTATGTCTGAGCATTTCTATGCATAGATTCAAAGAGAATTTTGGAGAACTTTCTAGAAGAGGAAGGGGGAAATGAAAAGATGAAAGGATTCAATGAATTTTGCCTAAACCTAAGATCAACAGTGGAGTTTAAGAGGCAAAAGATCAAGCTACCTATTTAAGGAGGCATAAGGGATAATATAAGAGAGGTTAGTAGAGATGGTGAAGACCTTAGAAAGGTTGAGACATTTTTTTGATGTTATTGACTAGCAAATTTGAGTAGAAGACTGAGAAGAGTTGTGAAGAGGTGAGGTGTTATTGCTTGAAGGGTTGCCAAGTAGATCATAGACATAGGTAATAATGGAGGTCATTTAGTGGATCAACATATGAGCTGTGATCTATATTTGCAAAGTGAGTTGTATTTATCAGATCAATCTGTTGCTACTATCTAACTATAATTTTAGTATGATATCCTTTAATCAAGGTTTAGCTAACAATTATTTGTAAATCCTTTAATCAAGGTGACATTCCAATGGAGTGTTTTTCAGCCCTCTAACTAGGCCATACCTAAAAGGGTGATTAAATTCTTTAACAGGGCCACACCTAATAGTGTATATTGTAACCTTTAATAGGGTTGGCTTCTCGCAGAGCTCACTTTAGAAGAGTGAAAATTTGGTAGCATGTTACTAGTGGTTTTTCCCAAATTGGGTTTCTACATTAAATCTTGGTGTCATACTTGTGCGGATGTTGTTTGAAATGTTCTACTATTAATATTTTACATTTTGCAAGTTTGTTATTATTGGGACATTGGACTAGAAGTTTTATGTTACTAATTATTTGCTACAGAGACTGAATGAATTAATGAATAGATCTAATTTGGTTGAAGTGTTCAAAAGTTTTATCGGTACATTTTGACCTGAGGATAATTGATTCACACCCCCCCCCCCCCAATTATTCTAAATCATTCTAACAATTGGTATCAGAGCTTGTGGTGTTTGTAAGAATTTTCTGAAGGTACTTGAAGCTAAAGATCAAGATGATAGAGTGTGATGAAGTTGCATCTAGTAGGAATTGGGGAGGGAGAAACATACTATATGGAACATGCATACAAAGACGTACCAAGGCTTATGACATCTCAGCAAATGAAAGATAAGCAAGAACACAATCAAGCAATGTTGGATATTGCATCAACCCTAAGTTATATTGAGTTTGATGACATAAAAGAATGTACTCCTACAAAGAAAATGTGGGATACACTGTAGACTATCTATGGTAGAGATAAAAATGTTCAGAGAGCTAAATTAGAAATCTTAAGAGGTAAGTTTGATGAGATAAAAATGATAGAAGGTGAAATGATTGCTCAATATAGTAGCCAAGTCAAAGAGGTGGTGAATGTGATAAGAGGATGTAATGGAAAGATTGATGATGAAACTATGATTAGCAAGGTACTGAGAACCCTAATTCATATTTATGCTATTAGAGTTTATGTAATAATATGTACTCCCGATAAAAATCTAACTTTAGAAGGATTAGTTGGTAGACTTACTACTTTTGAATTATCAAATTTTGATATTTTCACTCCTCCTACTATTGAATCTTCTTTCAAATCTCTATTGGATCTTAATATGAAAGGAAAGGGAAAATGTGTCAATAGTGATAGTGATATCTCCAATGATGATCTTGATGAACTTGAAGTACTAATGGCTAGAAAACTACCAAGAGGCAAAGGATAACTCAAAGCTAAAATTCCTATAATATGTTTCTCATGTAACAAAGTTGGTCATATTGCTGCAAGATGCCCTGATAGAGAATAACGGGATGAAAGAAAGGAAAGAAATTATAAAGCCAAGAGAGATGACAAAGACAATAGAAGATACAAGGACTACAAAGAAAAAGGTAAAAAATCTTGCTATATTGTTGAAGAATAAACTTACAACGATTCTAATGATCACGATGAAGAAGTTGTCTATGTTGTAGTGAAAAATAATTATGATGAAGATGAGAAAATTGCATTAATTTTATATGTGAGTAAAGATGATAGATGGATTATTTATAGTGGTTTCTCACATCATATGACTTGTGATAAAAGTAAGTTTGAAACCTTAGAACAATATGAAGGAAACTATGTTAAGTTTGGTAATGATGCAAAGGATTAGTAAAACTGATTGATAAGATTAGATGTAACAATGCTTATTGTGTTGAAGGAATCAACTATAATTTTTTGAGTGTTGTAAAATTTAATAGTTTAGGCTACTAAGTTGAATTTGAGAATAAGAAGGAAATGATCTACAATGGCTCAAGAGAATTGATTGGAAGTAGAGATTGAACTAGAGGTAACTTGTTTTATCCAAATTTATTTGACGAGACATGTTTGTTTGCACAATTTGATGATATATGGTTATGGCATAAGAGATTATGTCATGTGAAATTTTATAATTTGGTAAGCATTAGCAAGATGAAAAGATTAAGAGGGTTACCAAAATTGAAGCAACTTGATATTGCGATGTGTAAATAATGTCAGTTGGAAAAAATGACAAAATCTAGTTTCAAGAAAAAAAAAACTTCTAATGTTATTTTAGAATTTGTTCATACTGACGTTTGTGGACCTACTAGTGTGCAAAGATACTATGGTGACAAATACTTTATTCTATTTGTTGATGACTACTCTAGAATGATGACTGTGATGTTTCTTAAAAAAAAATTGAATGCATTTCAAATAATTAGATGGTATCTGGAAAAAGTTGAAAAGGAAATAGGTAGAAGTCTAAAGTGCTTTAGATGTGACAAAGGAGGTGAATATATCTCTAATGAATTCAACACATTATGCAATGATAGAGGAATCAAGAGACAGATGTTAGCACCCAAGACCACTCCACAGAATGGAATAGTTGAAAGGAGGAATAGATCAATCATGGGTTATTTTAGAACACTGATGATGGAGAAGAATGCATCACAAAAATACTAGAGAGAAGCTGTAAGTACAACAATTTATACTTTGAACCAAGTACAAGTCAAGAAAGGTACAATTGTTACACCCTTTGTGTTATGGTATGGGTATGCACCTAATGTATAATATTGTAAAGTATTTAGAAGTAAATGTTATATATTGAAGGACAATATAAATGGAAAACTTGATGCTAAAAGTGATGAAGGCATATTCCACTAAGAGAAAAGCTTATACGTGTTTGAACTTTAACACTAAGAAAATTGTGGAAAGTGTAAATGTGAGAGTTGATGAATATGCAGAAAAGAAGAAGTTGAATGAAAGAAAGAACCTAGAGATTAAAAAACATTTATATATGTTAATGGAGGCAATCCATACACTTTACCTAAACTAGAGAACAAAGCTACCAAGTAGCAACAAACTGTGGATGCTAAGTTATAGCAATAAGCTACCAAGAAATAAATTGCTCAGCAATAGACTATAGAAATTGAGCGTTAATAGAATAATGCTAAGATATAAGAAGAGGTTGCCAAGCATCAAGAATCTATTGTTGATCAACTTGAAGAACAAGAAAAGACACATGAAGTAAATCTGCATGATTATCCTGAAGTAGAAGAAAGAAGAAAAGAACCTATATTTGCAAACTATGTGACAAAACATCATGTACCTAATCAAATCTTTGCAAACAAATTTTTTGGAGATATGAAAAGAAAGGGACTGAGAAGTAACACATGTTTACTATGTGAATTTGAGCCTAAATTAGTGAAGTATACTTTGGAGAATGAGGATTGGATTCAAGAAATAAATGAAGAAATTGAAAAAATAGAGAAGAACAAAACCTAGTCATTAATACCTAGACCAAAGGACAAGAATGTCATTGGAACCAAGTGGGTATTCAAGAACAAGATGAATGAGAAAGGAGAAGTCACAAGGATCAAAGCTAGATTGCTATGCACAAGATATGCACAAGAAGAAGGTATTGACTATGGAGAAACTTTTGCCCCAATTGAAAGATTGGAAGGAGTTAGAACTCTACTTGCATATTATGCTTATAAAGGATTTAAAGTATATCTGATGAATGTCAAATCAGCATTTCTAAATGGAATAATTGAAGAAGAGGTATACATTTTAGAACCTAAAGAATTTGTTGATCCATGTAAGAAGAACATGGTATATAAACTACACAAAGAACTATATGGATTGAAACAAGCCCCAAGAGCATGGTATGAAAGGTTGCACAACTATTTGGTAAAGATTGGTTTTGCAAGGACAAATGAAAATAGTAATATGTACTTAAAGACTAAAGGTGGTAAAGGGATAATGCTAGCTGAAATATTTTGTGGATGATATTATAGGATGACAAGATGCATTATGCAAATAATTTTCTAGTGAGATGCAGAAGGAATTTGAAATGTATATGTTTGGGGAAATCAAATTCTTTGATGGTTTGCAAGTATGCCAGATGAAGAAAGGTATCTACATTTCTCAATCAAAATATATCAAGGAGATACTAAAAATATTTAGGATGGAAGATTCTAGACATGCCATCACACCTATGGCAATTGGAAATAAGCTCTCAAATAATGATGATTCTACTAATGTGAATCAAACCTTATATAGATCAATGATTGAGAAGCTACACTATATTGTTCACAAAATACTATAGATTGTATTAACAGTTGGGATTGTTGCAAGATTCTTTACGAATCCCAAGGGAAATCTCATGATGACAGTGAAAAGAACACAAAGATATTTGAAAGGAACAAAGGATTATGGACTATATACAAGAAGAATGAAAAAATTGAACTAAAAGTGTACATAGATTCCAATTGGGTAGGAAATGTTGATGACATAAAGGAGTATACATGGTGGAGCTTTCTTTCTGGGAAAGAGATTGGTTTTGTGGAAAAGAAAGAAGTATAACTGCATTTCACAATGAATAATATAAGTTGAATATGTAGCAATAGTAGTTAATTATTCTAATATTGTGTGGATGAAGCAATTTTTGAAAGAGATGAAGGAAGAAATCATTGATCCAGTTATTATCTACTATGATAACACAAGTGCTATAAACATATCTAAAAATCATGTTATGCATACCAAGACAAAGCATATTGCTATCAAGTATCATTAATTAAGAGAATTGGTACAAGACAAAGAAGTAAGATTATAATATGTAAATACAAAGCAAAAAATTGCTTATATATTCACAAAAGATTTACCTAAGGATGCATATGAATATCTAAGAGGTAAAGTAGGGGTGATTCCCCTAACTAAGGATACTTAAGTCAAAATGGAGATTTGCATCAAATGTGTTGATTGGATTATCTCACAAGTTGATGCAGAAGGTCACACTTTAGGACTTGCCTAAAGCTGTAAAAAGATCAAAGCATGAGATGTTGAATAGGTCATAAGTAAAGATGACAGAAGAAGAACCTAGTTGAGAGAACTAACCAAGAGATATCTACATGTTAAAGATGTATGTGACTAAGTTACCTGCTGATGGTATTGGAGTGTCTTTGGCATTGCTGTCAAAGGAGAGGTTTATGCAATTACCATGAATAATGGAAAAGAAGGAGAAGTAAAGTGATGTTGCAAAGAAGAAGAGTTCATTAAGAGAGATAAATCAGTGAAAGGTGTTTTCATTAATCAAGAAAATTAGAATTTCAAGAGTTTTATATCAAAGAGGGAGTTTATTGATTTCATATTCTGATGTGATAGAGGGAGTATATATGTTGTTATACCTATGTGTGTTGCATGTCAGCATTTCATGGATGAGAATCAAAATGAAACTAAAAAGGGAGATTAGAATCAGAATAAAACTAAGGATATTAATGAAGATCTAATATTGATCATAAAGGGAGTTGCTTGAAGCAAGTAAATGTTTTGGATTACATGGTAAATAGAGGTGTTGCAATCAATGCCAAAGAGGGAGATTTTGGAACTACAACTAGAACAATTGTTATGTTGTCATTTATGTCAAATCTTATTGGTGGGTATGTGTAGGATCATGACAATGTGAAAAAAGTGGAGTTTTAAAATGTCTAAAAGCATTTTAAAATCTACTTTGACTTTTTTCCACCCATCCTGATACCAAGCCAAAAAGGTTAGACCAACTCTTATCGGGTATCTGATCCATTATCAGGTATCTGATATGAGATCAAATATTCAGTATGAGATTAGATACTTGAAACCTACGACTAGGAATAAAAAAAATCCGAGAGCAAGATCAATCATTTTCAATTAGCATTATTTTTTCTCCCATTTTAGGTATCAGACACAAAAACAGGTATACGATTGAGGTAAGTAAATTTTTTTAAAAAAATTTGATGGTTTTAAATGAATTTTATTTAAAATTAGGTTTTGTTTAATGGTTTTCAATTAAATATATTTTAAATTAGGCTTTTTTTAATAGAAATTGTTGATTTCTTTTATTTTAATTAAAATTTTTAAAATATTGTTTTGCAATTTAATAGGTATGGTTGACTTGAATGATATTGATGACATTGAGCCACAAACAATGTTCCTCAAGACCCTCCACCAAACAATCTAGTACCCCCTCAAAATGTCCACCAAATGATCTCGTACCCCCTCAAAGCAATTGAAGATTTGATACAAGAAAATATTACCAAACTAAGGGGTTTGCAAAACACATATACCACTACACTTGCATTAGCTCCTAGTTATCCATGTTAAACACCATAGTGGATAATATTCAAACACTTACCGATGAACAAAATGTTGCTCGTCACTGGTGTGAGCAAATGCATACCATGTTTGATTATGGGTGGGACTATGACGAGGTTGCAACCCTAAACATAAGTAAAGATGATATAGTTAACCTTTTTGCAAATCCAAAAATTGATAAAATAATAGACCACAAAAAACCCAAATTATTAGTTAAATGGTGCATGAATGAGGCTATGGGTGTGAATTTTTGGGATCATTGGTGGATGGTTATTGAAAAACCTCCACACAACAATTTAGAGGTGTCATTCTATTTCATTAACTGTATGCTAAATTTGTGTTCAACCTCGAGATGAACTACTAGAACATGAGGCCCAACATGGGTGTAGTAGTAGGAGCTCCTCAAGATAGACCCTTTGCCCAATGGAAGAAAGCTAGAACTTTTGTCCCCCCTGCTAATGTCTCCCCCCTCCTCTAGTGAAACATCCTGATATCATTGTTGAGGCTAGCTCTTAGACTATTTGAGCCATCCATAGATTGAGTAGCCTATTGATATCCTAGGCTAGGTTAGTGTTGCCTCCCCATATTGATGATACTAGCACGAGTTCATCATCGATGAACTCATCACATGTTTGTGTGCTCCATACTTGCATAACATGCAATAATATTTGTTTGGGTCCCATAGGTGATCTTTTTGAGTACTTGTTTCTATTTGAGGAGTATGATACAACATGCACATCTATAAAGACTACACACCTTGATGTAAGAGAGGAGGGGCATGCAGAGCCATGTGATCCTTGTCTGTCAGTATGTGTATACTTTTTTTGTTATGGAATATGTGATTTAAAGTTAATCTTTATAATAGAGTAATTTTAACCCGTACTAACTTATACATGTATGCGATCTTCATTCATGTTTAGCTAATGACTGAGGAGGAGATCATGCAGGTTGATGATGTCATGCTCTTGACTATTTCATTTGGCCTTGAGACATCTATGGTACATTATGTTGTGTTCTCATTATTTTTCTATTTGATATTGGAACATATATGGTTTCTAATCTTCTTTTTCTCTTGCAGGTATCACTTGTCAGTGGGGGGCAGAGTACGGGGGGTGAGGCACACCCCATTGAAAAGGGAAAGATACTTAGGTGCTTTTAAAGTGATTAAATATTGATGAATTCTAGTAAAATGTTTGTGCTAATGAAAATTAATTACATTATTTATTCTACAGGGCGTGGCTACTCATGATGAGTCTAGGAAGATTTAGCATCGCAAATCCTTTAGCATTTCCATTCACAATGAGAGCCCCATCATTTGTATAAGTATTATTTATTTTTTATTTTCCTTAATTTCATAAATAAATTCAAAACTAATTTCCATGATATGAACAACTAGGCTTTTGTATCTCATAGGAAACACCTGTGCACAGGAGAGTTCAACGTTAGAGTTTTGTATCTTTGCTTATGCATCTATTATATTTAGAGAAGTCAACAAAGGTAAGTTTTAGTACCAGGTTCCATAAATCTTGACACATGAGAGGTCACCTAACCATTGCAAGAGGTCGACCAGAGAGGTATTTGTGATGAAAGTTTAAAACTATAAATCTTAATTAAAAAAAGGATCATTATGCATTTGAGTAATTAAATGTTAGATACATAGAATCATATAAATTTAGTAGTCTAACTTTGGGTTTTCCTTTTTTGTTTATGTAGGAGGCATCTGATCCACCTAGTTTAGCAAAGAGATTGCATTTTGATGATCCACCAACAACATAAGATAGTATAGTTGTCATGGGATGCATCATGAGACATTTTAAGATAGCATATGCCACATAGTGTACATAAACATTGATATTATAGACATTTTGATGGCATGATCAACCACATTTTGTAAATGGATTTATGTATTTTGATATATATTTGCATAATTTGTTTATGGATACATGAACTTTGATATATATTTGCGTAATTTGTCCATGGATACATGTATTTTGATATATATATTTATCATTTTTGTGCACAAGGATATAAATACTAATTTAGTATAATATTGGTCAATTTATTGTGGATCATGTGTATTGTTCATGTTTATGGAATATCATTCAGTTTGATCATGTTTGCTATATTCAATTCAAATGCAATAATTTGTGAAGAACATTCTAACAACCTTTATTATCAAATTTTGATGCGATTTTTAATTTGAAATTATATCATATATTTTTAATTTGAAACAATTTCTACAATCCCTTAAGATGTCTACAATTAGCCAAATCCATGGCCAATTTAGTCTTAGGAGCCCATCTTTGGTCTTAGGAGACGTTTCAGTATGTATTGGTCGCAAAAATTACAGGGGCTCTATGGTCAAAATAGGGGTGTCACTAGGTGTCACTAGGTTATTATATACCTTGACATCACCATACTATAGCATTGGACATTTCACTGATAGCCACCATGAGCTACGAGTTATGACCCTCGAAAGATTGATCTCCAAACGCACTTAGAGCATCTTGGAGACTCTTTGGTATAGGGTGGCTGCAAATGTTGGAGGTTTCCCTTGGCCAAAAAAATGTTGTTAGTTGGGTTCATCCACCCATCTAGAGCTAATGATATTGATGATTAGATGCCAAGATTAGCAGTTTCAAAGTTACGTAGTGATGCACCAATGAACTGAGGCACACTGCAAGTTTTGGCATCAAGCGAGATCGCAATACCAAATCCAAATAGAATGTGATCTCTCCAAAATGAGATAGGTTATTGTAGGCCTCAACATAACCATCCTATAGCATTGGACATTTTAATGATATCCCTAATGAGCTTTGAGTTACAACCCTCAGAAGATCGATCTCCAAATGCACTTCGAGCATCTTGGAGACTCTTCAGTAAGGGGTGGTTGTAAATGTTCGAGGCTCTCCATATTGGTAAAAAGGAAGTCACTAGGGTTCACTCACCCATATGAAGCTAATGGTGCTAATGGTTTGATTCTAGGATCAATGGTTTGAAAGTTATGCAGTGATGCACCAATGAACTGAGGCACACTACAAGTTTTGGCATCGAGTGAGATTGTTGTGCCAAATCCAATAAGAATGTAATCTCTCCAAAATGTGATAGGTTATTGTAGACCTCAACATCACTGTCTTGTAGCATTTGATATTTTACTAATAGCCCCCACAAGTTCTGAGTTATGACCGTTGGAAGATCAATCTCCAAATGCACTTAGAGCATCTTAGAGACTCTCTAGTATGGGCTAGCCACAAATGTTGGAGCTCTCTATGGTTAGAAAAAGGTTGTCACTAGGATTAGTATTAAGTAAAACATTATTTTTTAGCTCCCTAAAGTTTATAAATTTGGGCACAGTAAAAATTTGGTATTAATATTAAGTAAAAACATCATTTTTAGGCCCCCCCACATTAATTACATTTAGTAAAAACATCCTTGTTGCTTACATTAAATCAACAAGTTTATATTTACAACATCTCAAGTGTTTCATCATTATTATATCAATACATAACTACCAAAAGTACTAGTGTCAAAAACTATATTGTAAAAAATCGTAGTATCAAAAATAGAATAGATTTTTCTTCATTCTGCTCCTTATTTAGTTTTTATTTTCTTGTATGGCTCCTCTTCATGATGTACCTACATTCCAATATCATTAAAAATGTTAATAAATGATCATATTAAACAAGATAATAATTTGTTCATGAAATCATTTTGAATGAAAGAACATAAGAAGTAAATATACATAGTTGAGTGTTCATGTAGGGTTCTCTCTTTGCTTTAGGGTCTCCAATAGGGCTTCATGATAAGTATTCGTAATAGTAAAAAGTTCTTTTAGTTTTTGTCTTCCTTGATGCTTCAAAAACTTCACATTTGTTGCTATAATAAGATGTGAATACATGAGAATTATTTTGTGCTTTTGATAGTCTTCGAATACAGGAATTCCATTCCTTCTAAGCATGTATGTCTACAACCATGTTCCAGCAACAATAACTGAACTAGTAGGATATGTGAAGCCATCATCATTTGTAATTGGTTGTGCAAGCTTTTTTTTACCTCTTAAACAACATGCTAACCAATAATTTGATTTCGTATCATTCCATTGTGGTGCAACCAATGCAAAGACATGTCATGGCTAAAGAAAACCCGATAGATGGTTATGCCCAACTGAACTTTCCATGTCATCATTTCTGACAAATGGTATGATAGATAATGGAGTAAGATAATGTGGATCTTGTGTTTCCACCCACTCAATTGACTCATAGTGATCCCAATCATACTAAAAACAACTAGGACAAAAGAAAGCTAGTTGTCATGTATAAATGGTCCATGTACTAGAATTTAAGCTCTAGAATGAATGCATTTTTGGTGAATCTCTAACAAAAGCACAATATGATCTATCACCTGTGGACCCTTCCTCAACTAACCAAAACAACCTACATACTACTAAATTAAGAGTCCCCTTGTGATAATGTTGAATTAACCAATCAACAATGCTATGAGCATCAAGAAGCTCTACTCTTGAAATCTTCAATTGCTCCTTAATTAGAGCTCTCTTCACACATGCTCTTGCTCCATCATATTCCCCTTTCCTAAGGCCAAACTTAAGAAAACTCCAAATATGAGGCACCCCCTCTCTACATGCACCCTAAACAACTAATAAAACATGCGAGCATTCTTGAATAAACCTATGCAATTATTTGACCAGATATATGTCTCTGCATAGCAATGTCATGCTCCTATAAGACATAAAAATAATTCTAGAAAAAATGTTCTAGAAACTCGTGAGAGTGAGATCTATCATCACTCATGTGAAAATAATACTCTCTAATAATCTTTTGATTATCTTCTACACTATTAGGGGCATGCCTATATGTTATGTGGACAAAAATAACAATATGAATGGAGTTTTAATACTGAGATTGTGTCTCATTTTGGGGCTGTAACGTGTAGTTCTCTACAAAGTCAACAATTGATATAATAGTTCCCTAGGGATATATTATAATCAATCATATGGGTCAAAGGGGGCATAGGTTATCCTACAACCCCCTTTGACCCCTAGGGATTGTAGGACCCCTCAGGACATATGGTACTTGATCACATTGGTTGAAGGGGGTCATAAGCTAACCTACAACCCCCTTCAACCCATTTCATTGTGACATGTGTCCCTAGGGGTCCTAGGACCCCTAGGGACATATGGTAATTTATCATATGGGTCAAATAGGGTTGTAGGCTAACCTATGACCCCCTTCAACCAACTTTATCATGACATGTGTTCCTAGGGGTCCTACATATGGTAATCGATCATATGGGTTGAATGGGGTTGTAGGCTAACCTAGGGCCCCCCTTCAACCCATTTCATCATGACATGGACCCCTAGGGACATATTGTAATCAATCAAATGGGTCGAATGGGTTCGTAGGTTACAACCCATTTAATCACAACATGTGCCCGTAAGGGTCCGAGGACCCCTAGGGATATATGTTAATTGATCATATGGGTCGAATGGGGTCGTAGGATTACCTACACCCCATTTGACCCATTTCATTGTGACATGTGTCCCTAGGGGTCCTAGGACCCCTAAGGACATATCATAATCAATCATATGGGTCGTAGGTTGACCCATTTCATTTTGACATGTGTCCCTAGGGGTCTTAGGGAGATATTGTAATAAATCTTATGGATCAAAGGTGGTTGTAGGCTAACCCATGTCTCCCTTTGACCCATTTCATCGTGACATGTGTCCCTAGGACCCCTAGGGACATATTGTAATCCATCTTAAGGGTTGAAGGGGGGTGTAAGTTAACCTATGACCTCGTTCAACCCATTTCATCATGACATGTGTCCCTAGGGGTCCTGAGACCCTTGTAATCGATCATATGGATCAAATAGGGTCATAGGCTAACCTGTGACCCCCTTCAACCCATTTCATCACAACATGTGTCCCTAGGGATATATGGTAATCCATCTTAAGGGTCAAATGGGGTCATAGGCTAACCAACGATCCCCTTCGACCCATTTCATCGTGACATGTGTAGGGACATATGGTAATCAATCATACGGGTCAAATGGGCTCATATCCTAACCTACAACCCCCTTCGACACATTTCATCATGACATGTGTCTCTAGGGGTCCTAAGAACTGTAGGGACATATGGTAATCAATCATATGGGTTGAAGGGGATCGTAGGCTAACCTATGACCCTCTTTGACCCATTTCATCACAACATGTGTCTCTAGGGGTCCTAAAAACCCTAGACACATATGGTACTCGATCATATGGGTCAAAGGGGGTCATAGACTAACCTACGACCCCCTTTGACCCATTTTATCATGACGTGTGTCCCTAAGGGTCCTATGACCCCTAAGGACATATGATAATCGATCATATGGGTTGAATGGGGTTGTATGCTAACATATGATCCCCTTCAACCCATTTCATCATGACATGTGTCCCTAGGGGTCCTAGGACCCCTAAGGACATATGGTAATTGATCATATGGGTTGAATGGTGTTGTAGGCTAACCTATGATCCCCTTTGACCCATTTCATCATGACATGTGTCCCTAGGATGCCTAGGGACATATGGTAATCGATCATATGAGTCAAATGAGGTTGTAGGCTATCCTACGACCTCCTTTGACCCATTTGATTGCGACATGTGTCCCTAGGGGTCCTAGGACCCCTAGGGACATATGGTAATTGGTCATATTGTAATTTAATAAACTATATAATACTATGTAATAATTTCTAATACTATGTTAAAATATATATTATAGTAGTATATGTAATAATATATATTTAATATTATATATATAATAATAATAATATTATTATTATATAGATAATATTTATAATATTATAAATAATATATAATACTATATAGTACTATGATCCTAAAATACTATCTAATAATATTTAATATCATATATAATATTATAATAATAAAATTTATTATATAATATATAATAATAAAATAAAAAATAATAATATTCAAATATCATTATATCTTAAATGTGAAAAAATATATAAATATGTTTGCAAGCCTTTTGGTTTAAAATGTACAATTGGTTCCCACTATCTCAAATTTAAAATTTTGTATTTTACAGCCACATTTCGGGTACCCGATTTTAAATTTGGTACTCGATACAGGATCGAGTACTGGATTTTGGATTAGGTACCTGATTAGGTTTGGTATTTACCAAATCTCTTTAGTTAACTCAAAAAACATGTTTGTGACATGTTTCCCTGTCATTCAAACTTCGATTGGCCATTTGACAATATTTTTTCATCCAAATTCAATGAAATGAAAAGGGTTTTTTGAGAACATCAAATTATGAGTTTGATAAGTATTTATTAGTTAATTTATAATGAAGATGTGTGTAAATTATTGATTGACATATTGATTGAAAAATAGCTATAACTTTCAAATGATATAACATTTTTGAAATCCAAAAGTTGCGTCACATTCTATGCTTCATCTAGTATAAGAGAAAAATAAAAATAAAATTAATTATATAAATTTTCCATTTAGTTAAGGTGGTTAGACACGAGTTTTTTAATTCTTAAAAAGTTATAGTAGAAAATTCATATTTAATTAATTATTTAGAGTAAAAATACCCAAAAATATGCATCGCATCCGTGCATGAGTCTACTTTTTATATCCATAATTATATTAAAAAATATTATCATTTGATTTTGATTAAGGTGGTTAGACATACACCTGATTTTATTTTCGTCTTGAAATTTTTGTAGCACTGCTTTAAAATCCAAAATTTTGACCAATCAAATAATTTTTCTCTAGATAAGGCCTAGTCATTTAAAAACTATATTCAATTTCCCACATATTCTTTTCTTACAAATTTTTGATATAAAATCCATAACTACTTTAAAATTATGTGTCAACATAACATTGATTTGTTGGTTTTTCATTGTCACTTAAGGTCATAGTTTGGTTGACCATGATCCTACACATACCCTGGTAAGACGGTTTCTACTTGAGTAGACTCCCATACCAAGATGATTGATGAAGAGGATTTGAGAAGAAGAGATTTTTTAAAACAATTATTCAGTTGTATATTGTCATTGATGTTACACAAATGTTACACTCTAACCAAGCACTGCCAGTAGTGACCAAGCTTAGAAGACTCTAGTATCAGCCAAGCAGAAGTTCAGAAGAAACCAAGTTCAATGATAAAAAATAAACCAAGCTAGGTTGGTCATTAAAGGATTCAAGTGTTAATCGAGTTAGGTAGGTTACCAAAGGGGTTCAATGTAAGCTGAGTTAGGTCAATTACTAAGGAACTTAATGGTAACTGAGTGACCCAGTTTTGGTTTCAGCTGACCTATAACAAAATAATTTTGTTTATCATTTTGTTTATGTAAGACAACTTAGTGAATTTTTTGATTAAGTAAAAACATGTTTTAAAGGACCTGAAACCCTTTACATAGGAACATACGAACAAAAGATGAAAAACCCAGAAGAAATGTGCATCAACACATAAGAACAAAACTAGCTAAAACATGTAGGCATAAAATAACCAGTAGGAAAAGATAGAAAAAAGAAAGCAAAAAGACAACACAAAACTAGCTATAGGGTCTTTAGTAAATCCACTACCTAGTTTGCAAGGATGTTCATGTTATCTGTAGAGGCCTTCAAACCATCCATTTCTTTAGCTTCGACAACCTTAATATTTTTTAAATTAGTCCTAGTACACTTGCTAGATCCATAGTCATCTTTCACATCCTTGGATCCTTGACCTTTCCCCTATTCAAATTTGTTCAAAAGAATATTAATGTTTTTTGCCACAGTGTTCAGAATAGAATAATTCTGATAAGCCAATTTCTTAACTGTCTTCTCCATATTAACCACTATGTTATCCAGACCATCCAACCTTTTCTGGAAATCTTTATTCAACTGATCTAGAGCTATGTTCTTGGCTTCTAGGGGTGGAACATGTTTCATAAGATTCTTAACCTCTTCAACATTACCAATCACCTCAGAAAGTCTATCAATATGTTGTCCCAGAGTTCTCTCCCCTCTTGTAGTTTTACTGAGCTAATCAACCTCTCTTAAAATGTCCTTCATCTACTGCTTCAAACTATTGATGTCCTTCTTCATTAGCCCTGGACTACCAAATTTCCCTTTCAAAAACCCTTGGTCTTTATTTTCCTTGTTATGAGTTAGGTAATCCTCATCCCCACTCAAATTGTATCTTTCATAATCAGTCTCCTCGAGCCCTTTCAGCCTTCCTTTGAGAAAGTGCATTCTTCCCTTTTTGCTCCATCCTCTTAATTCGAGGTTCATCATAAGAAGGTATGTTTGCAACTCTTTCCATATTCTTCCCCTTGTTTCTAGTACCCATACTAGTGATGCCACTTTTTTTATTACCCTGTTCCAGCTCCTCTTTAAATTCCATATCCACCTCAGATTCAACCTCCTTAATCTTCCTTTTCTTCCCTAAAAAGCTCTTAGGATTTAGCTTTTTCCTCTTCTTAACCTCTATCTTCGCAACCTCATCTTTTGTATCCTCATCAAAGCCCTCATCCTATTCACTCCCCTTAGTCTCACACTCTTAAGTTTTCTTACTATAATAGGGTTTGTCCACTTTTTTAGATTTGACGAGGTTCATAACCTGGACCATTAAACCCTCATGACAAGAATCATCAACCTTAGGATCATTCCAAATAGCTAAAATTGTATTACCTAATGATTTCCTGAGGCAGAAGGAAAGATTAAGCCTAACCCTATGTCTAAAATGGTTTACCATCATAAAATGGTACCCAAATATCTTAGTAAAGCGACCATCCAAAGTTAAGTATTCAATTACTACAAACATGACAAACCTCCAAGGATGAGATATGGAACCAGGGCTAAAATAGGAATTACCAATTTTAACCAACCTATTATACTCTTTAGCTATATCTACAAATTCTTCCACTACCTAATCAGAAAGCTTCCTATCCCTATAAAAATTTATTCCCTCTACATCAAGGCACAGAGCTTCTGCAATGATATTCTCTGTAACCTCCATTCTCTGATTACTCACCAAAATACTCCCATCCTTCCAGGTCTTAATAAATTGGTGGGTAATAGAAGGATTGCTACCTTTAAGCTTCTCCATAAAACATATGAAATTTCCTAGTCCAAAATTTCCCAAATCTTCATCTTCTTCTTCTAGTCATTGCAGCTAGCTGGTTCAACCATCTTCCTCTTTCCTCCCATCTTCTTTGAGCTTTTGTATATCCTCACTATCTTAGAATACAAATTTAGAAAGAAAAACTTGGTGTTGATATCATAGCAAAGGATATTGATAAATAAACAAACCCACAATTCATGTGGTAATGAATTGAAAAGTCCCTGTCAATCTAATCATAACCCACCACACCCCAAATCTGCCCAAGTAATAATTAATCCTTATTTCCATATTCATCATTAATACAACTTTTTTACCTACTTCTCACCTTTTCATACTCAATCAAGGATAACCCCTCAATAGGAATATTACCACCATGATTCCAAATCAACTTTTCATGACTTTTACATGCCATGTTCGTAGCCCAATCAACAACATGGTTAATTTATCTATAGTTATGAGTGATAACGCAAATCTCAAACAAATTAATTAAATAAATGGCCTTACATAGAATATTATGAATTTTCCAAGATTGATTGTTAATTTTGTTAAGACATTTAATATTATTGAGGGATTCCCCCTCTAGCCAAATCTTGTCCAAATTTATACTCTTGGCATAACTAAGACCATAGAGAGCCACACTAGTTTCCACCACATAATCCATTTGTTCCGCAATAGGGATAACCATCACACCCAAACTATCCCCATTCATATTTATGATGATGACTCCACAACCCATCGTCCCTGGGTTGTCCTTTGAAGCCCCATCAAAATTAATCTTACACCAGCCCCGAGGAGGGAAATCCCACCTAACCAAATTCCCAAGGTTATTACCATTTTGAATAACACTTAACCCTTCCAAGTTCTAGTTCAAAATCACTTTTTCCTCCCATTCATTCTAAGGTTGATTCCCTTTTCCAGTAGTCCTAATATTCTCTATCACTAGATGCTTAATCTTATAGAACAACTAGATAGAATTAGTCTCCTTACCCCTAAACCCTATCATTTCTTTCTTTCTACACACCCCAATAAAGACAAGGGAGGATGAAATGCCATCACTTAATAATCAAAGTATTATAAGAGGGAGACTTCCGTCCTTTAAAAAGCTCTTGAATAGTAAGGAGGAAGACCCAAACCATATCCAACAAACCATAGATCCTTTCCCATAACCTTATAGAATAAGAACAATGAATAGTCAAATGATTAACCGACTCTCTTGCTTCCTTACAAAGATAGCACCTATTGACATGATTCATACCTCTCTTCATCAAATTATCAATGGTAAGAATTTTATTGTGCAAAAGAATCCAAAAAAATATGTTAACCTTGGGGGTCATTCATTTAAACCAAGCTTTAGCCCACCAAGGCACCTAATATTCCTCAAAAGCATTGGCATACAAAGAAGAAATATAGAAAAACCTATTGGGGTTATATTTCCTTATTAAAGCATCCTCCTCTTGAACTAAAAATATAACATTTAGGATTTTGTTGAGATCATTAAGATTTTTATCCACTCTATTGAGGTTAACCCAATTTTTGTCTTCCCAATAATCAACAACAAAAATTCCAAAAAGGTTCTCGCAATGATCCATAAAGCCATTCCACCTCTGATCATAACTAAGGGTATGATCAAGAATCCAAATATCATCCCTAAAATGAATATTCCTACCATTTCTAGCCTTCCATTTGACCCCTTTATTAATAATCTGCTTATTTTTTTGAACTTGCTTCCAGATCACAGAACCCCCTTGAGAAGCCTCATTACTAAGGAAGAGGTTAAACCTTTGATTCTCCCTATTATATTTGTCATTGTTAATTATTTATTTGTAAAGGTATTCAAGCTGACTTGACATTGCGTTTCATATATATGAAAGGTCAAGTTGTTGACTGAAATATGGAAGTTGTGGAAGAAGATAAAGATGTGAATAAAGAAGGATATCTAATTAAGAGCATAACATCCACAGAGATGCAAAGAATATTTTGATTAGGAAGGATCTAGAGGATAAACTAGAACAATGATCTAAATCTATAAATTAGTTGCTTCATTAATCAAGTCAATCATTGTTACTCTCTAACAATTGTATCAATGAAGAAATCTCTTAATAGAGTTGACTTAATAGTCATTTTGTAAATCCTCTAACAAGGTGGCATTTGTAGATTGAAGTGTTTGAAGACCTCTAACTAGGCCACTCCTATCAGGGTGATTCAAATCCTTTAATAGGGTCACACCTAACAGTGTATTTTGTAACCTTTAATAGGGTTGGCTCCTAACAGGGCTCACTTCAAAAGAATAAAAAGTTGTAACTAGTTACATTGGTGGGTTTCCCAAATTTGGTTTCCACATTAAATCTTGGTCTCTCATGTGTTTATGTTATTTTCTTACTGTGTTATCTTTTTGCAACTAAGTTAGTAAAGGATACACATTAGTATCTCAAGATTACTTTGTTAACCGAGTTAGAGTGAATATCTAGTTCTAACATAGATGTGCAAGGATTTGAGTTATTAAGAAATTTTTACATCTAAGGGATTTGGAATTTTTTTAATGGTAAGTGATTCAACCCTCCCCTCTTAGTTAATCCTCTTATATTTCCAACAATAGGTATCAGAGTTGTTGGTTCTTGCAGAAAAGGTTTCAAGGACCTAAGCCAAAGATCAAGATGTCTTATGGAAGGGAGATTCCTAAGTTGAATAGTGTTGTGCCCCTCCTATTTGATTTTTGTGAGTCATTTGGATGGATACAACCTTGATGATCTTGCTTTGTGAGTGATTATGGTTTGGACCACGAGTGGTCTACACCCTTGGAGTGATTAGATTTATGTTATTGTATTAGTTAGATTAATTATGCTTATGACTGATTTATGAGATTATGATGTGTTAGATGGTTTCACAGAAGTTTGTGCAAGTGGTTACCAAGATTGATGTGGTATCATGATGTTGTTCTGTGATTACCTTGAGATATTTATAGAGATTGCATTGTGTATTATAATCTTGCTACACTTGACTAGGTTCTTGTAGCAGTGGCTAATCATGTATTTGACTATGTTCACTTATGTGTTTTAAGTACCTTTTTATATTGTTTAACAACCGTTATTAATTCCATTATTAAATGATTAAATAATTAGAAAGGAATTTTCCATGTTGGATTCATTAATTATGTGCTACGAATATTTATGCAAAATGGGCTATTTAAATAAAATTAATTAGATTCTTTAATTACTTAATTCTGAGTAATTGTTGCTTTGACTATTATTATCATGCATCTATACTTGATTGTGTTTGTTTATTGTGTAGGACATATATCCTCAGTAGTGACACATGGAGTTAGTGGTTAGACCTTTGTGTTCAGCTCTATTTTAGCTTCTGATTCTTGTTGCTAAATGTTAGGGAGTGGAGAACTTGTGTTCCACTCTATTTTTATGTAATTTCATCACTTGTTTGGATGGGTGTGAGCATTTGATCTTTTCAACATGCGGGTTTGGGGGTTTTCCTATTGTTATGCTGTTGTATTTCCTTGAAGTATCCAAGTCCATGATTTAATTTGAAAAGTGTGATGTTGGGTAGATATGATTAGTGAATTTTTTTTGTCAAATTCTAAGATGTTTAGTTTTGGATGTTTTGACATTGTCTCATTTGTGTGCCATAGGGGTTTCACCCATTTTTTTGTTTGGCTTATTTAGAGATTTGATCTTGTAGCCCTTGACTTATTGATTAGGATTGTGGAATCATAATGGTTATATGAAATTCTAGAGTATTTTATTTCCCAATCTGAACTCACTTTTCCATAGTAGATTTTGTAGACTTGTGTGCATTGCTAGATTTTCCAGTTTGGGAATTTGTGCCTGTTTGGTGAATTTTGTTGGACCCTTGGTCTTCTAAACCTATTCTTGAATTGAGGTTTTAGTTTCATTTTTATCTAAGAACTTTGAGTCTCAAACCTTTTCTTCTTTCCTCAGTTTGTATGCCACAAATATTTTGTTGATATTTTGGTGTTATTTCCTTGGATAGTGGAAATGGATTGTATTCATGTTTCCTTGCATGTTATTTTTTCCTTTCATGGACATTGGGATTTGTGTAGAATCCATACTCCTAGATTTAGGCTAGTTGTGTGAGTTCATGATGCTTGTGCTTTATTGTTCATTAGTATTCGTGTAGAATCCATAATCCCAGATTTAGGCTGGCTGAGTGAGTTCATGATGCTTGGTGATTTATTGTTCATTGGGATTCATGTAGAATCTGTACTCTAGGATATAGGTCAATTGAGTTATCTTTTTATACTTGATATTTTGATTCTTTGTCATCCAACCCTTGCTGTTATAATCATCATGTAGTTGGTGTGCCCACACATGAGCACATTAGTGTGCACTTTTTTGGGTTCTTGCGAGACTTGAGCTCCTGGTTGCTTGTCAGTTGAGTTATGTTTATTTGGGTTGGGTTGGGAAACTACATTGCCTATGGGCAGTCATTGTGTGATCAACATGGGTATGTAGGGTAGACAAGAGGAGGGGTTTCTCTCATAGACCCTGGATATTCTGACAAGGTATACATGAGGAAGTTTCTAATAAGTGATAAATAAATGAATTCATGGGTAATTAACTAATATAATAAAATATTGCATATTTGCACGACTATTTTGAAGATGTGTTGTACCCATTCGATTATTTGAGGGTTAATTATTTGCACAACTCATTCGAGGACACAACAAATTGGCCTCCAGAGGGAGAGGTTCCATACAATGTTTATCTTGGGAGTCCTTAGTGATCTACTCTCCACTAGACTCCCTACATAGTAGACCCGTAAAGTATCAGACCATGACCTATTGTATTGCATTGTATCATGATCTTAGTTTCAGTCCTTTGTACTATTTGGTGCGAGTGTTAGCTATGGATGAATTTATTGTGTGATTACAGTTAGATCATTATCTCCATCAACACATTGGGAGTGGGCCTATGGGTACCACATGGTCAGGAGGCATAACTATCTATACTAGTGCTAGGGACTAGTGTATAGAGATGCTCTATTTCTAGTTTGAGATTGATGTTGGATATTCACTTGGTACTTTGGTGTATCTAGAGTATGTTATCTAGTGATTTATGTTTTATTTTGGATGCATTTGATATTATGTTTAGATGATGTTTAATATATTACTTGATACATTCCTTTATCATGATGTTGTATCATATTGCTAGATAATGTTTCTTACCACTGCTTTGGATTATTGATGTTGTTGGTAGATTAGCATGTTGGATGTACTTGTTCTTATGATGGTATTTGATGATTATTGGTGAGAATGATCTCATGACATAACTATAACTATCATTTTTGAAATTTGAGATTCATTCTTGAGGTATGGATAGGGCCTTTGAGGTCTCATCATGCTATTATGGATGGGAGGAAACAAGCACAATTGTTTTTAGTTTGGTGGTTTCATTGCTTGAGCTTTCCTTCTTGTGATAGTTAATTGATGCACATGTACATGTACTATGATGTTCCTTTTTGCATGATTACATTAGATGCTATGGATTAGATGTTAGAGTTATTTGATCTTTTTTATGATCTTGAGTGGTCATTCCTCAATTTATGTGAATCCGGTACTCCCCGGTGTGGAGGTTTCATGATTTTATGCATTTTACTCTTGCCTTGTTCTTGCACTGTTAGCATTTATCACATGGGAAGGGTAGTTTTTCATGCGAGAATGTATTGTCTCACATGAGCACACATTCTCTCACACGAGTGTGTACTTACTCATGTAGAAAAAGGAAGTCTCATACAGAGTGATGCAAAGCCTTGGATGTAGTATTACAAAGCCTTACACGAAGCAATGCAAATCCTCACGTGTAGTTATGCAAGGGCTCATGCAGAGAAGCAAAGTCTCACATGAGACTCTAAGGAAGAGTTTCCTCACACGAGAAACAATTGGAATTTTGGTTTGGCCGAGGAAAGTTTGCAATTTGGTTTTTGACACCATGTTGGATTATACATCTTCCTAGTTGAAAATAAATTTTATACAGTGTATAAAATCTATCGCTTAAGTATAAGTTAAAATATGTATATTTAATTCCTTATAAGTATAAGTTGACATATATTTAATTCCTTATACTTAAGATATATTTGAATATACGTGACAATTTATTTGAGATAGGTTCCAGAACTCTCCGAGTTAAGATAAAGGTTCTAGGAAATTTTAGGGCTTCAAAAATTCAGACTTAGGAAAATTTTATGGCTTTAGGATTTAAGACTTAGCCAAATTTTAGGATTCAACATTTATCTTTTAGCATGGTTTCTAGTAGATGAGTGGTTGTAACTTGAGCCCTCATCTTGTGATTGACCATTGCTCCTCTCTGCCTGTGATTCTCAATTACGATATGATTAGTGGAAATGGACTTGTATGTCTAACCATGCTAGGAACTTATACTTTAAGTTTTAAATAAATTGAACTTTCATTGGTATATTCTCATGATTTGTGTGATATTTGGTTCATTATATAGTTGTTGGATACATTGGTTAGTAGTGACACTAGGAGATCATTGGTTGCTTGGATGGTTTGATTAAGTCTTCCATTGTGATCTTTTGATCAGAAGCATGTTGATCTTGTTTGAATCCATGCTTGACACTTTAACAAACAATATATATTGGCTTTTATTTATCCTTGTTACAAGGATCTTTGGGTGGGGCATTACATCTAGTATCAAAGCCCATCTTCAAACATTTGGATCTCTACCTATATGTTTTCCATATGGTTGATGCTAAGATTGTGTGAGTGTGAGTTTCTCTTTGAGAACTCATGAGTTTTGTTGCTTGGGTATCTACTTGCGATGGACTTTCTTGTCTAGTAGATGTGACTAGAGTAGTGTGAGGAGAACGAAGTGAGTCTTTGTGGTTATGAAAACATAATTGGTATGCCTTAGTATGGTTGGTTGCTTGTGTGATCCTATTAGATGGAGCCACTGATTGATGTCCATGTGTTGACTTTGAAAACCTTTTTTGTTTCTCCTTGTGGAGTAAGGTGCATTATTTTCCTTGTATTCTCCTATTGTAAGTATATAAATGAATCTTATTTGCGATTTTGTGTTATGTCAGTATAGTAATGAAATGTTCCTTTCATGAGAAATGAGTGTATATTGTGAATCATAACAAAGAAGTAGGTGTTATATTAGATCACTTGGGTTAATGACGTAAGTCCCCAATTCACTTGTTTCTTAAGATTATATAAATTGTAGTAAAATTTTTTTATAATCTAATTGTTGCATTGCATGGAAAATAAAGGAATTTATTGTAGTATGCATATGCATGAGGTTATTAATGGTATATTGCTTGATGTGTGTGAGTTTGTTCTTTAGGGCTGCTAGGATGATGTATTCCTTATAATTATGCCATGATTTATTCCTCTTAATGTGTGACTATTCTCATTCATTACATTTAATGTGATTTTATTGATGCCTTATTTTATTTGGTAGGAGGTACCTTTCCTCATGCTTTTGGACTAGCATTGGTTTTCAAAATTTTCCTTTCTTGGACTAGTCATAAAATTTCTCTATCACTCTATTTGTGTCTATTGTCCTACTTGAATTATTGTTGAAATGAGCTCTTTGGTAATTTAATCTTGGAGTTGACAATTCCCCCATTTGGGCTTTTTTGTTTTGGTTTCATGGTGACTATTCTACATGTTTTCTACTACTAGCCAATCTTGTGTTGTGACTCTATCATGTTCATCTCAAACCTCTAGTCGTATGTATGAGGGATAATATCATAGAAAATAATCTCGTGTGATTGTGATAGATGAAAAGTTGTTAATATGATTGAATGGTTTAAATGATGATTACATGTAATGTTATTCTTGAAAGAAATTTGAAAAGATATGTACTTGTTTTATGGTAAGTGACTCTTGAACCCTTGATTTGAAAACCTTTTAGTTTCATTGTGCTTAAATTCTTGTGTTATAGTTAACTAATGAAATTATGAAAGAGAATTAATGATGGTTTCAATGTGTGAATACCTTTCATTTCATATCTTATGTCAATTTGGGCATGTCTTCTATTTGGTTGTTTTGGGTGTTCTCTCTACTGCTCATCTTGGTAATTGAGATGTCTGATTTTGCCTATGTGTTTTATCTTGAGTGTTGACTCAAAATATTAGGTTTTAGGACTCTCTAAATTCTATCAATTTTTAGGCCTTTTCAAGAGTTCTCTAACCCATTTGGAATAGAGTCAATTAGAGTCCAGACATGAAAGTTATGGCCCCCAGAGTGAAGGCAATTTTTGGGTTGATTTAGTGCAAAGGTTGAGATAGACTCCCTCTTAGTCCTAGTGCTCTATAGTTTCTTTCTCCCTAAGCTTGTATCTTCAAGAGGTTATTTTTGGCTATTTTTTCCTTCATTTAGTCCATCATTGATATTCTATCAGAGATACCTTCAATGGGTTGTTTTCTTTATAGTGGGTTATGCTAAAGTTGGCAGCTAACATTAAGTGTTAGCTCGATTTGTTCTTCGTCGGGATGACTAACTTGCAAATATGATCACTTCCATATTTTCACAAGCTATCTTCCCATCTCCCTGAAAGGATGAGATGTTTCCACACATTTCCATTTTGACATTACCTCATGCTGCAGTACTTTTACAAGGTTTTGAGGTCCAAAATTTGGCCACATGGCAAAGGGTCTCACTTTCCATGTTATCTTTGTTGTGTCTATGCATTTTGTGCCAGTGGTTGGCTTGATGCACCATCCAACATGATGCTACCACACATCACTTTTTTGACATTTCTTCATACCATGGAGTCTTTGTAGGGTTCTAAGGTTTAGAATTGTCCTACGTGTTAGAGGGTTCCATCTCTAACTTAAGTCTGACCAATAAACATGCATAGATTGATGGTGGAGATTCAATGGAAGATTAAATGATTTTCATCCATTTTTTTAAATGATAAAGTATGAGATGCTACTAGGGGTCATTGTTTTGGCTTTTCTTCATGTTGCAGAGTCTTTGTGAGGCTCCAAAGCCAGGAATTACATGACTATCATTGGATCTGGCACATCTTGGGGTTCCCTTGCTACATCTTAGCCATTTGTTGGAAATGAAGGAGATTTGCATTGACATCTATGACTTAATCTTGCATTGGGGAGATATCCTGTGACACCTAGACCATCTTTTTCAAAGAGGAGACCTTCATCAATGGTCAGTGTTCAAATTTAGGAAAATCAAATTTATTGCCCATGGTCAACCTTTCATGTTGTGGGAAGATAACATGTCTTGTTATCCCTCCCCTCATTTTTGCCCATTTCATGCCATTAAGACCAGTTCTTCAATGCCCAACAACTTCTTGGGCCTTGATTGGTATGATTTCAATGCACTCCATGCCTCTTTAATGCATATAATGATCTAATTTTAGTGATTTGATCTCTTACAACTAGGTGTACTTATTTTGGTCTCATCCTGTCACTTCCAGCATTGGATTGCACTCCATGATTAGATTCCTTTCTAATTATTAGCTATTGCTCTCATTTGCAACTCAACTCCACCTGGTTAGGGTTTGAACTCAATGTTAAATTAGAGTTATGCGTGAACTCTTTAAAAAGGCATTTGTAAATATTTGTTGAGGGTTCTTCTCTATTCTTCTTTGATTCATTGCAATAGCGTTATGCTCTGTATTTGTAACCCTTTTGCCTTATATGAATAAAAATCTTAGCTTTACCTTATCTTGCTAGTTCATAAATTGTGCAAATTCTTGCCCTATATGGGTTGTTTCTCTTTTATTCATTCATGTTCACATATCATGTGTAGCTTGCTACTGAATGTTGTCACGTGAATTTCTTTCCTTGCAAAATTTCATTAGTTTTACCTTCATGTGAATTCTAAAATAGTAAATTTGAGCCAAGCTTTGTGTATTTGGGAGTCTCATTCATGTGTAGTGAATTTGTGGGCAAAGTTGTAACTATATTTCTATCTTGATGCATCATCCCCCTTTCCCTTTATGCATTTTCTTTTAGTTCTCCTTCCCTATTTTTCTTCTCAAGTAGTAGTCTAGGTGCATCTTGATAGTAAGGAAGTTGACTTGAAGCCAACCTTCTCCAAAGATTCAGCCTTAGAGTGAAAGTCCCACACTTGGAGGCTATTTCCATGTTACACAAGGTCACTTGAGGGTCATACCTCAAGCAAGGGTGAAATCTTTTGTGTCAATAGTTTTTGACATGCCTGGTGGGACAAATTTTGGTTTCATAAGTTCGCTAGAAGCCAATCTAATCTTCATGCATTGAGAATTTGGGTGTTATTCTCAATGAAATCATCCTTTAGAGGCATTTTATCTAACACCATGGCAACTCTATGCATCTACTAGTTTCAAATAGACCCAGTGCTAGTATGTAAAGATCATTCTTGATCTTTTATGATCTTCAAAGTTTCCTTTAAAATCGCAGCACTTATGAAGCTCTAACCGTGGACCTATTTCATAGAAATAACTACTGTTCCCCCCATATCATGACAATTCTTTTCCTCAGCCCTCATATTGCTAATTTCAATCTCATCCTCAAGTTGGTTATAGCCAGTATGCTCAAAATAGCCCTCATACTAGTCTCCTACCCCTGCTTCACTAGTCCCAACATCCTCATATTGTATCATCTTAAAATGAAAAAACTTCCATGGTAAGAGCATTTAGCCCTCCCAGTAAGTGGTATGGGGTCATGTCAAGTGCCTTGAATAGGTCTTTGCATGGATCTAGCTATTTCCCCCTTGTTATGCTTTTCTCTCCCTATTTTTAGCCTTTTTCTGACAACTTTCTCTGAGTAATTGAAGACTTTGACTTTTTGGGTCAATGATGACTGGAAGGGTCAAGGTCGACCTTGATTGTGACCTAGGTCAAGGATGAACTCAACCCTGAACTAGGGCAGAGTCGACCTCAACGTTGACCCCAAGTCCAAATTTCAAGTTCTAGAGGTTTCAAGATATCGAGCTTCAAAAAGTTTCATTTTCCTTCTTCTAGGTTTGCTATTTCGGGTTTCAGAATGGTAAACTCTTAAATTGCATTTAATCTAGGTCCATTCTTAGGGGTTAAGGTTTATTGGGATTTAATTCTCCAATGTCAACCTCTCTAGAAGTTTGTGCCCTAGATCATTATATATAGAAGCCTTCTTCTCTCATTTTGACATCTATCTATTATCTACTTATCATGAGGAGACATTATATTGGATGATCCATTATCAATAATTCAAGCATTCAAGCATTCAAGTATTCAAGATCCAATTCGTTAAGAGATCCATTGTTAATCATTGAAGGATTCAATCTTCATGGAGCCTTCTTGTTGAAGATTTCTCATCCACATTCATTCAAGCCTCTTCCTATGCTAAGACCTATTCAAGATGGCATTGAAGATATAATACTATTTACTTGAGACATCCTACACATAATTCTACATTCATTTGGAGCACCCATACTTGTGGATTCAAGGACAAGGATTTCAACATAAACAAGGTGAATAGTTCCATTTACTTTGTTTATACATATTGCAATTTCAATTACATTTCAAGGTTGATTCCAAATTGGGATTTGACCAAGGAAAACCCCCTATCCAAACAAAAAAAACCATTTTTCTTGCAAGTACAGGTATATGATAGTAAATTGAAGTTTAGATTTGGATACACTTTTCGGTGAACTTCCAATATCTACGAACATAATTTTCATTGGAGCAATGTAGGTCAAGTTTGAATTTTTGGAGTAAGATTGTGCCCTGCTATCTGGGTCAAGGTCAAACTACCCTTAGAAGGACAAAAGTTTTTTGGGTTTTCTCTGTCTTGGCATTTCCAATTTGGAGCAGGTTGCAGAATTTCTTGAAACTTTTCCCTACTTTGAGGTTAGTATATGTCTTCTATTCATTCAATATTTCAAGTACATACTTTTTATAGTAGATTATAGGATTTCCTCCTTTCTTCATATTCTCCATCATTTAATTCATTTGTGTATTGATCACTTCTTTATGATTCATCAATTTGGATCATTCCTTTTAGGAATTTGGGTTAAGGATAGGTCATATATTCCCCTTTTTATATCATACTCACATATTTCACTCTATTCACACATCATCATCCTTTTCCTTTCTATTCATTTTGGTGAACTCAACATGCTTACCCTCTTTTCTTTTGTGGAATTAGATTCCCTATTGTGTTTTGTGGTCTTAAATTTCCTTTTATATTATCTTCTTGGTGCTAGATTTGCCTTTTATGTTAAATCTTGCATGCTAGTTGGATTTCTTGCATCTATATTTCAAAAGTACAAAAAAATTGCAAAATCTCTTTCAAAATACAAAAATATCTTTATGTTTTTTTAGTTTAGTTTATTTTCATTGCATTGGTTTATGAGCTTTACTACTTTTAGTCCTACTTCTAATATTCAGGTTAGATGAAGTCATAGACTTATGGGTACCTTTGATCCTAATTCTTCCTCTCCTTTTTGTAGGATTCCAGATGATAATTTGATTAATCATGATTTCAATCCTATTATGGAGAAAAACTCTTCTCACTCATCTCATGATGAGGATGATGCTTTCAGAGTTCCTCTTGAACAAGACCAAAAAATTTGAACTAAACTTGATAAAATGAGTAATTGGTTTATGCAAGAAAAACATAATCAAGATTCTATTCAAGCTATAGAGGCTCTTAAGAAAGTTCTTCCTGATAGTGATCAAGGTGTTAACCTCTTGCATGGCATTACTCACCTTGTGTATTCAAATTTCAAACCTTTAGCTCAAGAAGCTCAAGATTTAGGGTTGATTCCTCCTATCACTGGTGTAGAACCTTCTTCCATTCCTTTACCTAGTATATCTACCTATACTCCTTTGGTGACTATGATGATTCCCTCTATTCCTATGAGTGTTCCTCATGTGTCCCTTCCTACATCACAACTTCTTATCATAATGTTCCTTTTACTTATTCTAATCCTCTACCAACTATAGTTCCAAGTGTTCCTCCAATTGTGTCTTCCATTCCTGTAACTTCGTACACCTAAACCAATGTTTCTAATATTTCTATTTCTCCTATTTCCTCTAATGGTTCAACACTTATTAGTTTGGCTCAAACTATGTCATCTTTACAACAAAAACTTGCATCCTTGACTCAAAACAAGTTTAGTATTCCTACATGTGACATAGGAAGTCCTTTGTCTCATGCTAGCATTCATACTCCCATTCCTTAGCAAGTCAATATAACTTGTCTTGAAAATTAAAATGGTATGGGAGACCTTGTTCATCATGTTACAACATTTCAAATTCTTTGTAGTGATTATGCTCATGACCATAGGATTTTAGCTAAGTTGTTTTCTAGAACCTTTTGCAACAAGGCCTTACAATGGTTTTGTTCCTTGCCTCCTTATTGTATTGATTCATTTCCACAACTTTCCAATGCTTTTATTCAATATTTTCAAAACAACATTATCCTGCAAGAGTCTTTGATTGATTTGATGCATTGTAAACAAAGTGCTAAGGAAAAATTGACTAAATTTATTGGTAGATTTAAGCATTTACATGCTCAAATTTCCTATCCTACTCCTAATATTGATATTTAATGTATGTTTATTTCAAATTTGCAAAAGGATATTAGAGATAAGATTTTGCTTACCAAATTTACCTCTTTTCAATAACTTTGTGTAGCGCTTCATCATTATCAATTATGAGTGAGTCAATTTGAGAGCAATATTCCAATGGCTCCTATTCCTATTGATAAAAGTGATGCTACTCCTAATCCAAATAAATTTCAAAAATTCAATAACTATGTCAAGATAAAAAAACAAGAAAGTGTAGTTGTTGATCAAGTTGTTGTTGCATCTCATAATGCTACTTTTGCATCCACTGCTTTTTGATTAAATCATATGTTTACTCCTCTTTCTAAATCTTTACATTCTATTATGAATAGGTTGTTAATTTCTAATATGATTACTTTACCTCCTATTCAACCTCTTTTACCTACTACATTTGCATCTATATCCTTTGATCCTAAAGATTTTTGTCAATATCATTGTTAGAATGGTCATGATACTGAGAAATGTTATCTTTTAAAACATAAGGTTCAAGATTTAATGGACTTTAATGCCTTATCTATTGATAATTTTGATAGTAGTGGGAATAAATTTGTTTCTCTTCCTAATCAAAATCTTCAAATATATATGAATCCTTTATCTATACATGTACTAATACCATTTCTCAACCATCTTCTATGGATATTGTGTATGATTCAAAGATGGATGATCTTAATCACATTGTTAATCAAGGGGAGCATGTTGTTCAATCTGTATCCCCATCTTAACCTTAGCTTCAATCCCGAGTTCTATCTCAACCTCAACCAAAACCTAAACCTAAATTGAAGACTCAACCTAAACCTCAACAACAACTTAAGAATAAAAGACCTTAGGAAATTTTGATTACCTTTGATGATTCTAAGTCTATTAAAGCTCCTAATGGTTCTCTTTATATTTATGCTAGGATTTCTCAGATACCTACTCATGGTTGTCTTGTTGATCCTACATCCTTAATCAATTTTATTATTGAAGAAAATCTTTTTATGGAAATATTGCAACATGATTCTTATGATACATCTGATGTGTGGATTCAAACTTGTAATGGTTTTCTTTATCTATCATTTGGTTCTATTAATTTACCAGTTGAAATTTGTGGTAAAATTGTGAACATTACCTTTTTTTTTGTTCCTACTTCTGATCAGTTTCAAGTTAAGCTTGGTTTGTCATGGTTAAATGCCATGCATCTTGTTGCTTCACCTATCTATAAATGTCTTAAATTTGTTCATGATGAAGAAGTGAAGATGGTTAATGATAGTTTATATCAACCTTCCAGGCCTAGGGATTTTGCTACGCTTGATTTCTTTTGGCCTTCATTACCTAACTCATATCCTTCTCAACTTGATCATCTTTTTCGATCATATCAAACCTATAAGGATCATAAGAATATCGAGTTAAGCTTACCTCCTATGGATCTTAATCATGGTTTTTTCCCTACACCTTCCATACCTCCTTTATTTATGGCTTCTACATCTATTAATCAAGCTTCTCCTATTACTTTTTCATCTTCTGATAATCCTATTAATCCTCCTATAGAACTTGTGATTCTCAAGAGGATCCTTGTTTGGAATTGGCTATTATTCCTACTATGTTGGGTATAGTCCCTCTTACAAGTTACCACCTTCCCTAAATGATATAGAATGAGATGGGGAGAGTAGGCAACACACTTGATTGGTTTGTCCTTTATGGTAGCTCTTTTGTGTGTTTGTCTATTGTATTGTGCTTCTCCCATGACATGTTTGCTAAATGTTGTTAGATTCTTTTATATGATCCTTGTTGCTCTGTTGGTGCAAGGTGATAAAGGAATTGAACCTATTATATGTATCTCTATTCTTCCATATGTTTTTTTTATGTTATGTTGTATTTATGCTATTGTTTGTAAATATTTCCTTGTGTAATCTGCTTGGATTCACGACTTGGTAGCACTGATTCTTTTTGGTCTCCAGGTCATGGTCTGAAAAGATTCTTCTTTGTATCTCATATGTGATCTTTCCTCCTTTGTGATTGTAGTTCTACTTTAGTTGGGGAATGATGTCAATTCATTCACAATTATTTTATATATATATATATATATATATATATATATATATAAAATCTTATGATCATATTGACCCCATAGTAGGTAGATCCCTTCTGTGTTCTCTATATATTTATGTGGTATTTCCCTTGATTTGTCTTTGTCTGGGGGCATTTCATAGTGGAAACATAATTAGTGCAATTTTTTGTGTTTTCGTTAAAGCCATTGCTCCTATTAAAGTGTTAGCAATAACTTTAATGTGGGGGCATCTGCTCTACTCACTTATTTCACACACACACACACTTTTTGATATACATATATTATTTTTCAAGATACCTTTTCTCCTTTTTTGGATTAGTGATTAATCCTTAAAGCATGGATTTATATTTTAGGATCTCTTGATCTCTCCAATGTCAAAGGTTTTGATCCCTTTTTTGATCCCTTAAGGTCAAAGGTGTCCTTAAGATTGGATCTCTTTTTCTTTTTGGTTTTAGTCTTATTGAACAGAATATTCTTAAGGGGTGAATCCTTGATGGGTTGACTAGTGAGTAGCCACATTCACTAGGTGGTTCAATTCCATCTTTCCAGTTGCACCATTTTCTTGTGTGATTCACAATGAGACATAAGTTCTCATTGTGCAAGATAATCATACTCTTTTTTTTATCTCTTTTTCTAGAGATGTATCTCTTATTATGATCTTTAAGTTGTGAAGGCTTGAGTCCCTGGGGGCTTAAGGATCTCTTTGTTCCTTTGATTTTAATAAGATTATCTTTTAATTGTGATCTCCTTTACCAACAGTTTGCATCGAGTCCATACTCATGCTAAATCGAGGGCTTAATGTATTGTCTTAAAATGGAAGCACTTCCATGATATGAGAATTTATCCATTTGAGTAAGTGGTCTAGGGTCATTGCAAGCACCTTGAATAGATCTTTTCATGGATCTAGTTGTTCCCCCCATTTTTCTTTTCTTCCCCTATTTCCAACTTTTTAAAAACAACTTTCTCTAAGAAACTAAAGATTTTGACTTTTTGGGTAAATGATAACTTGAAGGATCAAGGTTGACCTCGACCCTAACCTAGGTCAAGGATGACCTTAACCTTGACCTAGGGTAGAGTTGACCTCAACCCTGGCCCTAGGTCTAAATTTCAAGTTTTAGAGGTTTCAAGATATTGGGCATTAAAAAGTTTCATTTTGCTGCTTCTGGGTCAACTATTTCAGGTTTTGGAATGGTAAAATCTTAAATTTCATTTAATTTGGGTCCATTTCTAGGGGTTAAGGTTAATTGGGATTTAATTCTTTAATGTCAGCCTCTCAAGAAGTTTGTGATCTAGATCACTATATAAGGATGCCTTCTTTTCTCATTTTGACATCTATCTATTATCTACTTTTCATGAGGAGACATTATATCGAATGATCCATTATCAAGCATTCAAAAATTCAAGCATTCAAGCATTCAAGTATTCAAGATCCAACTCATCAAGGAGATCCATTGTTAGCCATTGAAGGATTCAGTCTCTATGGAGCCCTCTTGTTGAAGATTTCTCCATCCACATTTATTCAAGCCTCTTTCTATGCTAAGATCTATTCAAGATTGGTGTTGAAGATTTAACACTATTGATTTGAGACATCATACACACAACTCTACATTCATTTGGAGCATCCATACTTGTGGATTCAATGATTCAAATCCTCCACAAGGATTTCAACATAAGTAAGGTGAATAGTTCCATTTACTTTGTTTATACATATGACAATTTCAATTACATTACAAGGTTGATTCCAAAATGAGGTTTGAACAAGTCAAACCCCCCATCGAATCAAAAAAACCATTTTTCTTATAGGTACAAGTATAGGATAATGAATTGAAGTTCAGATTTGGATGCTCTTTTTGGAAAACTTTCAAGATTTGTGAACCAAATTTTTGTCAGAGCAGTGTAGGTCAAGGTCATCTTTTTGGGGTAAGATTGTGCCTTGCTATCTGAGTCAAGATAAACCTACCCTTAGAAGGAGAAAATTTCTTTGGGTTTTCTTTGTCTTGACATTTCTAGTCCAAAGCAGGCTGCAAAATTTCCCGAAACTATGCACAAACATTAGAAATTAGCATTTTCTAGAATTTCCCTACTTTGGGGTTAGTAT
This sequence comes from Cupressus sempervirens, assembly GCA_028749045.1. Lineage (NCBI taxonomy): Eukaryota > Viridiplantae > Streptophyta > Pinopsida > Cupressales > Cupressaceae > Cupressus > Cupressus sempervirens. The sequence goes on from CM053792.1 coordinate 560,089,427, forward strand.
TTGTCTTCTATTCATTCAAGATTTAAAGTACATAATTTCTATAGTAGATTATAGGATTTCCTCCTTTCTTCATGTTCTCCATCATTTGATTCATTTATGCATTGATCACTTCTTTGTGATTCATCAATTTGGATCATTCCTTTTGGGAATTTGGGTTAAGGAATAGGTCCTATATTCACTCTCTTATATCATACTAAAATATTTCACTCTATTGACACATCATCTTCTATTTTCCTTTCTATTCACATATAAAGAGCTTAAAAATATTATGTTGGACTTCAAAAAGAAGATTGATTAGAGGTTTTATGAACAAAATGAGAAGATATTAGACATGAAATTGCTTGAGAGGAGTAGGAAAATGGATGCATGGTTTAATGAGAAAAATGAGTAATTGATAGCCTGTGATAAGCAACTTGGTGAGATTGTAAGGCAACAAGAGATAAAGAGATAAAAGGAGGAGATGGCATAACAAGCCTATCTCCAACAACAAGAAGAGAGGGAGAGATAGAGACACATTGAGGAGAAAATTTCTATGCAAGTTGCTATAGCAAGAGAGGAGGAAATGAGGCTACAATTAGCTCATTTTCAAACCAAGGAAGTAGGGACATTCCCTTCTCCAAGGTATATCATCGCAAGCTTCAAGAAGCCCCCTCCATTAGAAGATTCTATTGTTGTAAACCCTCCACTCCTTGTGTAGAATAGATAGCCTCATGAGCCTTCCATACTTGTCACCATTTCACTCTTTGATGGTGGACCAATCGTATGGACTCTTGATGGCCCAAACATGGAGTTTTGGGAGAATAAAATGAAGAAAATAAAACCACAAAGGGAGGAGTTGTAGTCTGCTAAGGAGAACAAAGAGGTAGTGGTTGAGAACAAGGAAGAGGACCTAATCCTCTTATCTGAAGAGCTTCCCTCTTTTTTTGAGAAAGAAGAAGAAGAAAAGGTTGTTCCTTCTCTTGAGGAAAAAATCATGGCTTTTGAGCCTTTATAAGAAGATGAGGATCTGCTACAAGATAAGGAGGAAGAAGATCATTCACTATAGTAGACTATCCTCCATGATATGAGGATCCCAAGAATAGCTCTATCCTTTAGGAGGAACATGTTGACATGCATGAGGTTACCCAACCTATGCATATTATTGTGACTCTATGACCAATAGATTGCTTAAGGCCACTAATCCATGCTTAGCAAGAAAGCATCCCCTCTAAGTCACCAATAATGTTGTCTATTTTTGCTCCCATTAAGCTCATCACTGATATCTGATCAGAGAGACCTTCAATGGGTTGTTTTCTTTGCAGTGGGTTATCATGCCAAAGTTGGCAACTAACATTCCATGTTAGTTCAATTTGTTCTTGGTTGGCCTGATTGGCTTGTAGATCTAACAACTTCTATATTTTTGTGAGCTATCTACCCATCTACCTGAAAGCATGAGATGTTTCCATGTGTTGCCATTCTAACATTACCTCATGCTACAATAATTTTGCAAGGTTTTGAATTCCATAATTCTGCCACGTGGTGAAGGGTCCCACTTCTCACATTATCTTTGTTGTGTCTATGTTTTTTGCACAAGTGGTTGGCTTGACATGTCATCTAATATGATGCTACCATGCATCACCATTCTGAAATTTATTCATACCATGGAGTCTCTAAAGAGTTTTGAGGTTCGGATTTGCACCATGTGGTGGAGGGTACCATCTCCAACTTAAGTCCACCCAATATACATGCACAAATTAATGGTGGAGATTCAACAGAAGATTAAATGATTGTTGTCTATTCTATTAAACAAAAAAGTGCAAGATGCTACTGGGTGTCAATGTTCTAACTTTTCTTAATGCTATAGAGTCTCTGCAAGGCTCCAAAGCCTGAAATTGCACTACAATCATTGGATTTGACACATCTTGGGGTTCCCTCACTACATCTCAGCCATCTACTAGAAATGAAGGAGATCCACATCGATGACTATGACTTAATCTCTCATTGGGAAGATTTCCCACAAGATTTGGACCATCCATTTCAAAGAGGAGGCCTTCATCAGCAATCAAGGTTCAAATTTAGGAAAACCAAATTTATTCCTTGTGGTCAACCCTGCATGTTGTGGGTGGATAACATGTCTTGTTATCCCTCCTTACATTTTTTGGCCATTTCATGTCATCACGACTAGCTCTTCAATTCCCAACAACTTCTCGGGCCTTGATTAACATAATACCAATGCTCTCCATTAGTCTTTAATGCATATAATGATTAAGTTTTAGTGATTTGATCTCTTACCACTGGGTGCACTTTTTTTAGTCTCATCCTGTCATTTTTAGCATTAGATTGGACTTGATGATCATATTTCTTTCTAATTCTTACTTATTTCTCTCATTTGCAACTCAATTTGACTTGGTTGGGGTTTGAACTCAATATTAAATCAAAGTTATACTTGAACTCTTTAAAAGGGTAGTTGTGAATATTTGTTGAGGGTTCTTCTCTATTCTTCTCTAGTTCATTGTAGTAGAATTAAGCTATGTATTTGTAACCCTTTTGCCTTATATGAATAAAAATCTTAGCTTTACCTTATCTTTCTAGTTCATACATTGTGCAAACTCTTTCCTTGTATGGGTTATTTCTCTTTTATTCTTTCATGTTCGCATATCATGTGTAGCCTACTTCTTAATATTGTCATGTGACTTGTTAGAATGTAATGCCCCGTCAAGGGATCCAAAGAATTTCACTAAGTTTGCCATACAATTTTTTTTTTTAAAACATGAAAGATAAACCATTCACAACACTTGCGGAAGCAATAGAAATAATTTGAATAAAAGTACACATAACATAACATAACAGATTACATTCTTTAAAGATCCCTTAATGTTAAATCACATCTAAATTAACCATTCATCTAACATCACATCTTTAGCAATGTTACATCCAATGTTCTTAAACAATATACAAGTGTGCTTTTAGTAATTACATTTTAGATTGCTCAATCATCCATTGTACATGTTACAAGGTATGAAAAACTTAAAAGAATAAACATCCATGTAAATAAAGTACATCATCATCCAATATTAATCCATGATGCAATAACATAAATGAAACCATAAACCATACATGATACATCATCACAAAAGATATAAACATCCATCACAAAATGTAACCATATATCACAAATATAATTAACTAAGTGCACGGTTCCTCCCAACGGTTAATAGCATCATTATACCATTGTGGATCCTAGCCATCCCTCCGTGCGTAACATTTCAAAGCACCAAAGAGATCATCGATATTATCATCGTAGAAATGTCACTCTTAAAACATCTTACTAACATGCAAAGTAAAGCATAAGATAACATCATCTAACATATGCAAATCATCAATACAAGACCATACCAATAAATACATCCATCATAAGATATATCATCTATCATAATGATCCAAGAACATAATGAAGATAAATACCAACCAAGAAAGCATCAGCCACAGTGTCTCAGACGGATCTCAAGTGATAAGAGTGATAAAACACTACCACCCGACTGCGTGGTACCTAAGTGGTCCACTCCCACCATCTTGAGGAGATAATCTCAAGTCTCAAACAGGCTATCAAAACCACAAAGCATAAATATATATAAATCCAAGAATCCTAAAAGTATACTAACTCAAAGGTTCCATCACACAAAATTGACATCTAATTCTCAGAGGTACAACAATGACATGTAGGAATCCTACTCTGCAAGCGAAAAAGTGTCATCGCAATTATCATGTACAAGTTACCCTGGCAGTTAGCTAAACTCTACGGGTCCATACTGATCTCATGCGGCCACTAGTATCCTCTCATACTGACGAGGCATACTACGGAATGCATGGTCGCAACCATGCATTCTCACTACTCCCATCCTAGCCTGTACAAGTGCTCAAGGCATGGACGAGAACCAAAAAAATTATCTTTTTAAGTTCATTTAATCCCCATTTAGTGTGTAAATGTTATCACTTATCAACCAAACTTACAATGAGTTACCTTGGTAGCCACTTAGGGCCCTGACCCCCATTGCAAGCCACTTCCCGACACTACAAGTAGATTACCTACCCTAAGCTCATGGAATCATAAAACCACCACAATCCTTTACAAGCGACTGTAAAGAAAATCCAAAAGATAATCCATAAAAAGAATCATCAAATATCCACAATATAAGCATCAAATATCCATAAGAAGAATCATCAGATCTTCAAGATAAGAATCATCAAATCTCCATGAGCATTTGGAAAAACATCCATAGAAAATCATGACCACAACAGTTCTCTATTGGCAACTGAAGGCATCACTGATAATCATAATAATCATTGGTTCTCAATTACCAAAATACATCTCAAAATAAATCACAATATCCATTGGTTCTCAACAAGCAACGAAGAATATCTCAAAATCATACTGATCGAAGACTCCAAAATGGTTGAGTCAAACATGTTACAACATGACATCATCAAGAAATAAATCCACATTTTAGTCCCATCATGGCGACTAGAAAATAATCCAAGGATAACTGATCGATGACTCAAAAATGATTAGCTCAAGTGTCTCATACACATACATCTCAACTTCACACATGAAGACTGAAAAGTAATAACAATCAGTAAATACAAACATTTCATAGAGCACACGATCACATAACCATGGTTGGGCTTAGAAAGATCGAGACCAAATAAGATAAACATGCCAACACATCTCATAACCCTCGAGCCTCTGGTAATAACCTAAGACTGGTCAACACTAGTCAACCCAAAAACCCAAAACAAGAAGCATAGAGAATACACGATGCAAACACATGTTTTGGTTTACTAAAATCTCATAGTTGAATCAACTGTAGGGGTTTCCAATTTTCTATTTGCAAGTATACTTTAAGTGTATAGGTTTTATCATTTGACCTACAAGTTAACCCATTTGTTCTCCAATAGCATTATCCTTCAATTATAAGAATTACATTCTAAGAATAGCTTAAGGATAAATATTCACTAAACTGATCATCATTGACTTTTAATTAAATTGTTCTCTTCATTTGCTAAGATCCATATTACTAATTGAATAACCTTTCAACTTTTCTAAGATCATTATTCGTTATATTATAAGAGGACCAATTATCATTCTTCGAATAAGAGATTATAACTTTATTAGAATGATCAATTAACATCAATTCACAATCCTTGACATTTTATCATTCTAATAATTCTCAATTATATATTACTAAGTCTTCACCATTAAAATATCTAAAGTCGTTATTCAAGTCATCAGAATAAGACCTATCAACTTTGATATCAATATTTCTACAATCTCATTAAAAGAATTATATCAATTAAATCCCCATTACATAACTTAATTATTAATTAAATCCAATTAACTCTAGTTAATTGATTTAATTAATAATTTCACAACCAAACCATCAACCCTATGGATATTAGTTGACTAATAACTAAAAGACAACCATACACAAATATTCATGTTCATAGTTCAATAATAATAACTTGCTAATATTTAATGACAAGCTATATTGGAAATTTTATTAATAGATCACATTCATTATTCTTTATGAATACTAATGTTTTCTTAATTAATTTGTACTAATGATAGTCATTTCAAGATAAATCTCAATCGCATAATTATATTGACAACTCAATGAATATTATTAAAAATCAATCATACTTCAAACCAAAAACTAATATCTTTTACAAAAAATTTAATCATTAAATAATCTCCTCTAGATCAACTCTAATCGTATTTATTAATAACTATTCAAACCATTATATATTAATAGTTTGCTAGTCCTTACAAACATTAATAAATAATGAACTCATCAAACTATAAATACTCGATCTATAGAACCTTTACATAAAATTTCATTGGCTAACTCTAATCACCATTAAGGTATATCGACAAGTTATCTAATAATACATAACGTATTAATAATAACAATTCTACTTATAGTAATAATGACTCCATGTCAATTAAATCTTAATCCATTATCATTAAAGTCTCTTCATTTAAAAAACGTAATATAAAATTACCATCTCTAAATTATTTAATATATATTAAATAGTATTTAATATACATTATAAAAATTCCACTATATAAACTATATTAAAATATCTTTTCTTTTAATTTTCTCTCATTAAAAAATCCATTTACTTAGATTGACTAATAATTAATTACACTTCTTCTACTATTAACTAATCTTAATTAAATTTGATTTAATTAGATTAGATAATAAATCATATAAAACTAATGCATATTAATAAGATTCTAATAAGGGAAGATTGCAATAATATTTTTAATTCATTCCATACTTTGATATATTATTTTTGTGAAGTTTAAGCATAAAGAACTCTTGGTTATGAGAAATAGAGAAATATCTGTCTTTAAATAAAATAGTCTCATTACAATGGCCATATCTCCCTAATGAATCGTTGGATCGGGTTGAAATTGAAATATGTTGGAGAGGGCCAAGTTGCGCCAATTCTGACTAGAGCGATCGAATAAATTCGATCACAATAAAAAGTTATGAATGACTGAGTTCGGGTCTATCCAAGGGGCAGCGACAGGACAATTTGTGATGAATTAATAATTTCTTCTTAAAATAATTGTTCTCTAAATTTAACCATAAAAGGGTTTGTTCATACGCATCTAAAAATATAATTGATAGAAAGATTACATCTAATCATTCAAATTTTCACCATAAAATTTCTATTTTAATTCCAAATCTTGTCTTTCTAATTTAATATAAATTCGAACCTAAACCCGATTCATATCTAATTATTTCTCCTTAATTGGATGTAGGGTTTTTCTATTATTTTCTTCTCAACCAAATAAATACATATCTAGATTCCAATTTAATTGTAGATTCAATCACAAGAAGTATTCAGACACATATATCAGACATGATGAAGACATGAAAAGAAATAGTGCAAAGAGAATATGCAATTTATCATGAGTGCACTTGGACATTGATGCTAATTTGCCATGCGTCAGAAGTCCATAGAAAATCCCTTCCTTCTCCCTCATTCGCAATTCCTCCAAGATCCAAGCCAATCGAATCCTCCAAGTGACTAGAAGTGCTAGAAGAAGCATAGAAGCATGTAAAAAATATATGAGCATGTAAGCTTCTCCAATGCATGTAAGCTTTGAAGCTTCCATTTTAGCTTGAAGCTTGTAGCTTGTAGCTTCCATTTAAGCTTCCATTAAGCTTGTCCAAACACACTAGGAGAGCCTCTATTTAAAGGCCTCTAAGATGCATCTAGAGTGTCTCTAGAAACAACTAGAAGATAAGCATGACAACCAAGTATGGGTCTTCTCCAACCTTCTAGATAAGTCTTAAGGTTGTAGACACCATGTGCTCAAATAAAATGCTAACTTCTAAGTGTAGACAACTAGTGTATTCTTAGAGTGCAAACTCCTGTGTTGTCTACATGACAACTCCTGAGAATTTGCCATCTCCTATGTGAGAAAATATTAAAATAATGCACATTAATTAATATAATATTTAATTTACTCTTTCCAATTTAATTTATTTATTTATCAAATCTCATACACAAACTTTAATAATTTCACTTTTCAATCTTAATATATTTATATTTTAATCACATGAAATCTAGAATCTTTTAATAATTTTAAATATATTTTTCACTTTTAAATTTTATTTTCCAAAACTTAATTGCTAAAATATTTATTAGCTTTAATAATAATATTATTTAGTCATTTATTTAAAAATGAACTCCAAATATATTATTATTAAAATAAATATTGTCACATTCCAAATTTAAACTTTTAACTTTTATTTTCAAATTTATTTATTTTATTTAATTAATTTTCCAATTAATTAAATAAAATAAATATTAAAATACCATATTAATTTTTCATTAAATTAAATCATTAATTAAATCTTTTAATTAGGCTTAATTAATAGAAAATACATCAAAGACTCATAAGGTAAAAATATGAAAACCCATCATAGCCAAAATACATACAAAATCAAACCAAGGGTTTATATCACGAATTACGTTATCCAACATATTCAGAGGGTACTCAACTCGGATATTTGTCCTAATTTTTCAATTAGGACAAATGGCTTAAAGGGTTGAGATTTGGACTTGAGAATTTATCTTCCCTCTCTTATCATTGAGATAATATGATAGGGTACGCTCATCCTGGCAAATTCAAGGAAGTTGATACTCGGTACTTGCAACCTGCATAAAAACCATGCATGTACAAGCACAATATATACTAAGCTAAAAATGCAATGGCAAGAAGTGGTGCATCTTGTAGATCCCGACTAGCAGGTGACTACGACTCCCTTCCTTAACCACATCAGACACGCCATACAAAAGCAAACACGTAAAGCAAACACGCACACCATACATATGCAAGTATGAGGTAAGTATCCATAAGAAAACACATATGATAATAAAAACCATCTAGCTAATAACCATCAATAACTGAAATTACTTGAATAATCATCATGCATACACAAACTATAAAGTTTAAGTAATCTCATCACATAATAAACTGAATCCATAGCACAATATCTGATAATCTCAAAAGAATGCTTGGGGGGGGGGGGGGGGGTGTGAATCAATTATCCAACAATTAAAACATTTATCAACCTTAAACAATCTTATCCATTCAAAAAAAGTAAACAACAACCATAACAAGATGCACATAGACAATTACACTAGATATGTTAACTAGGGAAACCCTTGATTAGAGGGAAAACCATGGTGGGAATGATACCCACAAGATGATGTACTAATATGAATATTCTTTGTTAGAGGATGTACCTTATTAGGAGTCTATTACAACATTTAGTACATATGAGTCCCTATTAGGAGACTTCGAATCCTTGTTAGAAGATTCCAACCTTGTTAGGAGTTGTGCCAACCTTGTTAGGAGTTGTAGAAAGTAGAAGGACCCACTGTCCAAACAGATTCTAGGGCAAGATCACCAAACTCATTGTCCAATTGATATCTCAACTATTCCGTGTAGAATAATTGTATGTATTGTACTTTAAATTCTTTCCTCTATCCTACCAATTGGACCAATCACTGTCAGACCTTGTAGACTAGGTCATGAACCTCTAATCCAAGTATCCAACTTCAGATCACACAATAAAACTTTGGCAACAAAGTTTCCTTCACCTTTGCTTTGCTCTACTCAACTTCACATTCCGTTCTTTGTGCTACTTACAATCACTTCATCCATTCCATACATGATAAAGGAAAATGTCCTTCCTTTATACCAAATCCATAAAAAAATTTCCTGAGTTAGCTGTTACACCTTCTCAATTAATTATTATAGGACCACATAAAGAACATGTTACACTTAGCAATAACATTAATCTTTCACCTTGCAACTTGAATATCTTTCTTTACACATATCATTATGATAACTAATTTTAGCCACATCATCCCCAACATGTCTTCTTCACATATTTAACTTTGGCTTCTCAGAATAACAACTTTGCTAAGAGATATAACAAGTTTACTAGAACATGCCTCTGTAAACTCTATCTTAGAATGGTCTTTACCAAAACTTGCATAACTTCTTCTAGACTTAATATCTTGTGCTTCCAAGGTTAGATGCATATTAGTATAATCTCCCTTTAACCTCACTACTAAATGTACTCAATGATATGTTCGTACCAACTTGATCTTTCCACTATTCTTTTGTCAGATACCACAAAAAATTGCGATGTTGACATCAACATGACAAACACATTCATGAATGTAATATATCATCATGATAATGATCTGATCATGTTTCTACGATACTCCCCCATAGGAATATCATCATCATTCATGCTTCCAACAAGCTCCCCCTTTGGCATTGATGGCAACATAGATGAAAACCATCTAGTTCCAAAAATACCAACTACAAAAGACTATTATTCTTTCTTTCCAAATCCTCTTCATCAATCATTCTCTCCCATTGATATACTTTAATATGCTTTCTATTTTTCCATGTTGTACTTCTCCCAAACTATTTTCCATGCTAAACTTCCCCCTTCAATGTACTCAAATAGTTTTTTATGCCAAACTTCTCTTCCATTTATATTAATGTCAAAGGTTTCAACAACCAACAATCTCTGCAACAATTATTTTTTACTAGCTCAAGTGTCCAAAGACATTATTTAAAAATAACATCCAGCAAGAGTCCTAGATGACTCTGTCCATCACATATACTCCCCCATTTAAGAAGCATCAAAATTTAGTCTAGATAAAAAATAGTGCTATGTTACACTAGACTGATGCACTCTTGCATCATCTACTCTAATGTAGGAAGGGGCATAACCCCTAGCACACCTCACAAATACTCAAAAGTGTCTTTGGGAAGAGGCTTAATGAAGATATCTACAACCTACTCTTTAGTTCTCACACAATCTAATTTCCTTTTCTGCAACTTTCTCTAACATGTGATACTTGATAGAAATGTGCTTAGTCTTAAAATGCAACACTAGATTCTTAAACATATTTACTGTGCTTGTGTCATCACAATGTATGACACCAAGCTCACTGAATTCTATCCTTATCTCCTTCAACATCTACTTCATCCAAACAATTTTATTATAATTATTTTCTTTTGCAACATATTCTCCTTTTGTTGTACTTTGTAAGGTACACTACTACTTCTTGCTTAGCAAAGAAACCAATCTTCCTCCAAGAAATAAGGTTCCACCACTTGTGCTCTTTCTATCATCCATATTGCATACCCAATTAGCATCAGTATAAGCATTTATAGTGGACTCATTGATCTATCACACCACAATCTAAACTCTAGTGTTCCTTTCAAGTATCTAAGTATCCTTTTGAGTGTTGCATAATTTGCTTCTCTAGGATCATCTTGAAATCTTGCAACAATTCCAATTGCATTTTATACATCTGGCCTTGTGTGAGTTAAATATTGCAATCCTTAGATCATATATCTATACTTCTTCTGCTCAACAATATGTGTCTCATCCTTTGTAGATAACTTGTGTCTAGTTACCGTTGGTGTTCCAATGGGTTTATATGCTTCCAAACCAAACCTTTTTAGTAAATCTTTCAAGTACTTAGTCTAGAAAATAAAGATTCCTTCTTTATCCCACACAATCTATAATCATAGAAAATATTTCATCTCTCCTATCATGCTCATTTCAAATTCCTTCTTCATTTCTTCTGCAAACTTGTCACTTTCACCATCATTTCCTTCAAATATGATATCATCAACAAATATTACCAAGATCATTAATCCATGATCAATTTCTTTCCAATGGAGATTATTATCTGCCATACCTTTGCTACATCCAAGCTTTGTCAAAAGCTTGTCCAACCTTGCTTACCAGGTTCTAGGTGCTTGCTTCAAGCTATATAATGCTTTCTTTAGTTTGCATACTATGTCCTTATCATCTGTCAAAGGACAACCTTCACGCTTCTCTTTGTACACCTCTTCTTCAAGTTCTCCATTCATAAATGTTGACTTGACATCCATCTAATACACTTTGAATTTTTTATATGCTGCATATGCTAAGAATAACCTTTCTACTTCTGTTCTAGCCACATGAGCATAGGTCTCATCATAGTCTAGTCCTTCTTGTTGTGAGTAACCTTTACATACCAATCTTGGTTTATTCCTTACAACTTCACCATGTTCAGTCATCTTATTTCTGAATACCCATTTAGTTCCTATTACATTCTTGTCTACTGGTATGGGGACCAATTCCCATGTCTCATTCTTTACTATCTGATCCAATACCTCTTTCATAGCTTGCTTCCAATGATCATTTTTACATGCTTCATCTGCATTCTTAGGTTCAACTTGAGATATCAAACATAGTTCTTTATTGATTCTTCTTCTTGTCATCACACCTTTATTTCTACTTTCTATGATCTACTCGAGTGGATTATTCTTTCTCATACTCTTACTTGAAGTAGGAGTTTCTATCTCAACTCTTGGTTGTACTGAAGGTTCTGAGCTTTTTTCTTGCCTTAGCTCTCCTTCATTCTGAAAATCATTGTTAGCCTCAAGGAATAATTCATCATTCCTTAGTTTAGTAACAATGTCATCATCTGAATTGTAATCAATTGTTCTTTATTGTATCTTGAATTTCTCATCAACTCTTACATTTTCACTTTCTATAATAGTCTCTAAATTTTTTTCTTTATTACTTTCTCTTCATTCACCAAACTAGACTTATTATCATAGTCTTTCAAGGATCTTTCCATACATGCTCTAGATTCTTCAACTTTATTAGAAACTAAGCTCTTTCTAGTTTTTCTTATCCTCTTAGGACATCTAGTCCAAAAATGATCAAATTATTTACATATCCAACAAACAAAAATTTCTATACCTTATGGTTCTCTCTTCTTAAGTAGATCAATACCTTCCTTTATCTTTATGTATTCTTCAGATCTTGATCCATCCTTTCTTGTGCTTCTATACTCTTATATACAATAGAAGGATTCTAGATCTGAAAACTCAATGCTTTGCTCTTTACACAAATCTGATAACTCACCAAAAATTTCCATCATTCGGGTGTCAAAATTTCCATCATTCGGGTGTCAAAATTTCCTCTGTCAGATATAGCACTATCTTTCCTGAACATGCTTTCCATGGATCTCCTAAAGTTGTTAAACTTTATCTTCAAGGACCTGATGCTCTGACACCAATTGTTAGAAACAATAGTCCACCAAGATAACTGAGAGGTTGGGGGGGGGGGAGGGGCGAGTGGGGTGTGGTGAATCAGTTATCCAACAATTAAAACATTTATCAACCTTAAAAAATCTTATCCATTCAAAAAAAGTAAACAAAAACCATAAAAAAGATGCACATATATACTTATACTAGATATTTTAACTAGAGAAACCCATGATTAGAGGGAAAACCCTGATGGGAATCATGCCCACAGGATGATGTACTAATATAAATATTCCTTGTTAGAGGATAGACCCTGTTAGGAGTCTATTACAATACTTAGTACATATGAGTCCCTATTAGGATACTTTGAATCCTTGTTAGAAGATTCCAACCCTGTTAGGAGTTATGCCAACCCTGTTAGGAGTTGTAGAAGATAGAAGGACCCACTGTCCAAACAATGTCTAGGGCAAGATCACCAAACTCACTATCCAACTGATCTCTCAACTATTCCTTGTAGAATAACTATATGTACTATACTTTAACTTCTTTCCTTTATGTTGTTAACCTGATCAATCACTATTAGACCTTGTAGACCAAGTCACGAACCTTAGATCAGAGTATCCAACTTCAGATCACACAATAAAACCTCGACAACAAAGTTTCCTTCACCTTTGCTCTGCTCTGCTCAACTTTGCATTTTGCTAATTTGTGCTACTTACAATCACTTCATCCATTCCATATATGATAAATGAAAATGTCCTTCCTTTATACCAAATCCTTAAAATAATTCCCTAAGTTAGTTGTTACACTTTCTTAATTAATCATTATAGGACTACATTAAGAACATGTTACACTTAGTGATAAAATTAATCTTTCACCTTACAACTTGAATATATTTTTGTACACGTATCATTATGACAAGTGAGATTAGCCACATCATCACCAACATGTCTTCTTCACATCTTTAACTTCGACTTCTTAGAATAACAATTTTCTTAAGATATATAACAAGTTTACCAGAACATGCCTCTGTAAACTCTATCTCAGAACAATCTTTACCAAAACTTTCATAACTTCTTCCAAACTTAATATCTTGTGTTTCCAAGGCTAGATGCATATGCTAGACACTTAGTATAATCTCCCTTTAACCTTGCTACTGAATGTACTCAAAGATCTATCTGTACCAACTTGATCTTTCCACTGTTCTTCTGTTAGATACCACAAAAAATTGCTATGTTGATATCAATGACAAACACAATCATGAATGTAACATATCATCATGATAATGATATGATCATGTTTCTACAATAGCTCCCCATAGGAATATCATTAGCATTTATGCTTCCAACATGAATTTGTTTCCTTGCAACATTTCATTAGTTTTACCTTGATGTGAATTCTAAAAAGAGTTGTAACCATATTTATGGAAAGATTTATAACCATATTTCTATCTCGGTGCATTACCCCCCTTTTCATTTCTACATTTTCTTTTGGTTCTTCTTCCACCCTTTTCTTCTCAATTGGTAGTCTAGGTGCATCCTGATAGCAAGGAAGCTGACCTTCTCTAGAGATTCATCCTAAGAGTGCAAGTCCCACACTTGGAGGTTGTTTCCAAGTTACAAAAGGTCACTTGAGGGTCATACCTCAAGCAAGGGTGCAAACTTTTGTGTCAACAATTATCTCAGTCAAGTTGCTCATTATGATTGACTTGAGCCTGGAGACTGAGTTTAGTAGTAGGCCGAGTGTAGTATTCCAAACATGGAGGGACATGGTATCATTGGACACATGTTACCATCTTATAAGTTGGTATGAATTTATTAATTGATTTTGTCCACTAATGAAATTAATTACAACCTTGTGGAAAGGTGATAACTTGTCTGGTTGGGTTAAGTAATCCTAGTTCTTAGTGATAGTTAAGCTTTTGTACCATAGAGACTAAGTGCTGCTATCCTTGGTGCTTAGTTGTGGAGAGTATCCTTTTGGAGTGTGCAATTTTGGTAGTGAATCATCATCCTTTGTGTTCAAAGGGTAAGTTTACGTAGATTCAATGATGCTCGTGGGGCGCATGATAGTAATTTTGGGAATTTTGGGATGGATATTCTCTATGATTCCAATTCTTGTTAGAAGTGTATAGTGTTTTGACCTTGTTTTGTGGTCACTTGGTAGGTGCATATTGTAGTTGGGCACATGTTGGCAAGGTAGAGTGGATTTTTCCTTACCTTGTAGTGTTGAGTTTGTGGATATATGGGTTTTTCTAGTGTTTAGGAAGTTCCTTGTTGAAGGACCTTGTGTTAGTGTGACATTTGTTCTCTTGTGGGTTGACAAGATGGTTTGTGAGTAGAGTGATTTGGGTTTGACTTGTGGAGAAGTTGATGCATCATTCCTATTGTTCGGTTTTGATTTTTCACTTGATGTGTTTGGTCTCTGTTCTTGGATTGTTGGCTTCCAAGAGTAAACCTAGTCTTTTGGAGGGATGATGTAGTGCCTCTCCCATTTTATTTTTGTTAGTGAATGAAACCTTGATGATCTTGCTTTATGAGTGTGATTGGGACCATGAGTGGTCTACACCCTTGGGGTGATTAGATTTATGTTATTTTATGAGTTAGATTGATTATGCTTATGCTTATTAATGAGATTACGATGTGTTAGATGGTCTCACTAAGGTTTATGCAAGTGGTTACAAGGATTGAAGTGGTATCATGATGTTGTTCCATGATTATCCTAAGATGTGTGCAAAGACTACATTGTGTATTATTATCTTGCTACAATTGACTAGGTTCCTATAGCAATGGTTAGTCATGTATTTGACCATATTCACTTATGTGTTTTAAGTGCCTTTTTATGTTGTTTAACGATCATTATTATTTCCATTATTAAATACTCAAATAATGAGAAATTAATTGTTCATGTTGGATTCATTGGTTATGTGCTACAAATATTTACCTTGTTCATTTTGGTAATTTATGCAAAATGGGTTATTTAAATGAAATTAATTAGATGCTTGAATTATGTAATTTCACATAATTGTCACTTCCACTATTATTATTGTGCATCTACACTTGATTTTGTTTGTTTATTGAGCATGAATTATATCCCTGGTAGTGGCACATGGAGTTAGTAATTAGACCTTTCATGTTGAGCCAATATCATCCCTGTATGGATGATGTATCTTTATTATCATTTTAATCCTCTGGTAAATGGTGAATCTAGATTCATAGTGCATTATGTAATTAGACCTATGAGTGTGTCTATACATTAGGATTCCACAATGGTAAGGGAAAAGATTAAATTAAATGATGTTTAATGGGTTAGAGGGATTTTAATTATTTGATTTAATCTTTATTTTATTGCTTGCTACTTTGGTTGTAGTTGAATTCCATGCAATTATTTGGGTTAAGGAGCTAGTTTGTTATTTAGTCATTTTAATAACCTAATTTATAAGTCACTTTGGAAAAGTGCTTATATTGGCAAAGATGAACTTTATTGTTCACTTTTCACTTTGTTATTTCTTGCTTGGAGAGAAAATTGCCAAAACCCTCTTCATGGCATTTTCTTCTATTGCTCATTGGGTGAGATTGGCTTGATGAATCATCACACGGTTGGTCTCTTTGGATTCATAGTGGAGAGATCTTGTTATGTCGAGTGTTTCAATGTATTTGGTGGATCTATTATTTGATGATGTCATTTCTTGTTTTAGCCCTTTTGGTTGTGAGGTAGGGCCTTTTGGTTTTAATGGTTATGCTCTATTTTAGCTTTCGATTCTTGTTGCTAAATGTTAGGGAGTGGAGAACTAGTGCTCCCCTCTATTTTTATGCAATTCCATCACCCAGTTGGATGGGTGTGAGCATTTTATCTTTTCAGCATGTGGGTTTGGTGGTTTTCCTGTTGTTATGCTGCTAGATTTTTATGAAGTGTCTGAATCCATGATTTAATTTAAAAAGTGTGATGTTGGGTAGATATGATTAGTGGGTTTTTGATTATGTCAAATTCCAAGATGTTTTAGTTTTACGTGTTTTGGCATTGTCTCATTTTGCATGCAATCAAGGTTTTTGCCTATTTCTTTTTTTGGGTTATTAAAGATTTGATCATGTAGCCCTTTTCTTAACAATTAGGATTGTGGAATTGAAATGGTTATAGGACATTCTAGAGTATTTTATTTCCTGATTTGAATTCATGTTTCCATAGTGGATTTTGTGGACTTGTGTTCTTTGCCAGATTTTCCAGTTTGGGAATTTGTGCTTGTTTGGTGAATTTTATTGGACCCTTGGTCTTGTGACCCTATTCTTGAATTGAGGTTTTCGTTTCATTATTATCTGAGAACTTTGAGTTTCACAATTTTTATTCTTGCCTCGATTTACATGCTGCTCATATTTTTTTGGGATTTTGGCATTGTTTCCTTGGATAGTAGAAATGGATTGTATTCATGTTTCCTTGCATGTTATGTTCCCCTTCACGGACATTGGGATTCATGTAGAATCCATACTCCAAATTTAGGCTGGTTGATTGAGTTCATGATGCTTGGTGATTTATTTTTCATTGGGATTCATATAGAATCCTTACTCCTAGATTTAGGCTGGTTGAGTGAGTTCATGATGCTTGGTGATTTATTATTCATTAGGATTTGTGTATAATCCATACTTCTAGATATAGGCTAGTTGAGTGATCTTGTTATGCTAGGTATTTTGATTGTTTTTCATCCAACCCTTGTTGTTATGATCATCATGTAGTTGGTGTGCCCACATACGAGCACGCGGGCATGTACTTGTTAGGTTCTTGCAAGACCCAAGCTCTCAGTTGCTTGTTGATTGAGTTATGTTCATTGTAGTTGGGTTGGGAAATTGCATTACCTATGGGCACAAATCATGTGATTAGCATGGGTGTGTAGGGTAGAAAAGTGGAGGGACTTCTCTCATATACCTCAACTATTTCAGCAACGTATATGTGAGGAATTTTCTAATAGGTGATAACTAAATGAATTCATGGGTAATTAACTGTGATAAGGAAATATTGCATACCTGCATGACTATTCTAAAGGTGTGTTGTACCTATTCATTTATCCAAGGGTTAATTGTTTGCATGGCTCATCCATGGACACAACACCTTGGCCTCCCAAGGGAGAGGTTCCATATGATGTTTAGCTTGGGAGCTCCAAGTGATCTACTCTCCACTAGATTCCCTACATAGTAGACCCATAAAGCATCTGACCAGGATCTATTGTATTACATTATATCATGATCTTGGTTTTAGTCCTTTTTACTATTTAGAGTGAGTGTTAGCCATCAATGACTTTATTGTGTGATTATGGTCAGATCATTATCTCCATCAACATGATGGTATGGGCCTATGGGTACCACATGGTTGGGAGGCATAGCTACCTATACCACTGCTGGGGATTGGTGTACATAGATGCTCTATTTCTAGTTTGAGGCTGATGTTGGATATTCACTTGGTACTTTGGTGTATCTGGAGTATGTTTTTAAGACCCCTCCTCATATGTACTTATTTAAATATAAATTTCTCTATTAAATCATTTATAGGATATTTGAATGGATATGTGAGCATGACAAGGCAATGGTATGGGGAAATACTATTGTTCTTGCTATAAACCATGCATAGGACATCATGATAAATTATGACAATCTTATGTATGATAATTATGATGATGGATATAAATTAATGCTTTATGGTTTAGGTGTCCTAATGGAAATTGAGATCAATTGATATGTTCATGTTTTGATACTCTATGATTCGAGACTTACTACATTGTTCGACTGTTTAAACATTTATTAGTACTAACAATGATATAAGGCATTTCACCTTATGACAATGATGTTAATTATGGTACCTCGATGATTAGGATACATGCATTTAGATAGTTTAGTATGCTTTATTGATGATTTTTATGATGTTTTGGGTATATGTATGCATTACAATGATTATTGCAGTATTTTAGTCCAAATTGATGAATATGTTATGATGATTCAATTATGAGATTACTAATGATTAAATATGTATGCAAAAATGAGAACGGTTATTCAAATGAAATATTTAATGTTTTGATCAATATGATTATGCAAATTGGTTTAAATATATGAATGTGAGTTTATCAAACCATTGATATTCAAATTAAGTGCGTAGGATATTTAACCATGGAATTAATCAAATAATTGATAATTGACTCTATGTGTAAATTGTAAGACTAGGGTTGAATCTAATAAGTGATTTGAATCTCATTGTTAAGTGTTTAATTTGTATCATAATCTGAATGTATGTGTATCACTCTATATTTTGTGATGTGTCAAATGTTATGTAAAAGTAAATCTTTTGTTGTCACTTAACACTCGTTATATGCATATATACATTGACATGTCAATTTAGGGTTAGCAGAATAATCTGTTAATCTAAGACTAATTTAGTTAGTAACCTAAATTAATCTTCTTTAATTAGGGTTTAGTGGAAAGATTACATCCTTAGGGTTTTTGAAGACTGTTGGCCAAAGGTGCCCTCCTACCAAGGATTGAATTCAAAATATTTAAACCAACCCAATAGTCACAATATTCAATGTCATGTTATATTTTAAGTCCTAGGGCTGTGACAGAATGGTATGGTTATGATCTTATGATAATTCATGTATCGGAGGATCGTCAGGAATCAAGTAGTGATAAGATGCTACGAGGATCCTATTAGTTGATGACATCAAAAATAGTCAAAGGATCATAATCCAAAGAAAAATCTTGCCCAATGTTATGACAGTAAATAATCATGAGGCCGTAGGTGCCACAAGGATGTCTTCCAAGGACACAAGGTAGAGCATTGGCATAGTGTTAGGTTGTTGTGATATCTAATATTTTATAAGATTGTGAACTAAAGGGATATGTGTTTCAACACCATGAAAGTCAATGATTGTAGGATCATGGAGTTGACTTCCCAGGTTGCCGATGCTATGAAAAGGAAGGTTGGCCATATGATCTTAGAGTCGTAAAATCATAAGCTAAGAAAGGGGTGGAGGCCAGTTTCAGATGAAAGTTGGGTGTTCTGATCTTATGATATTCCTCTATCATAAAGTCACAAGTACAAGCCAAGATGCCTCCTGAGGTCATGACAAAAGATAGTTAAATTGATCATAGGATCACAAGAGTTATTTCCATGACTGTTGATATTACGATGGATTGCTATCATAATATCATGAAGGTCAAATCAGCCGTGCTCGTGACATCACAAGGGGAGAATAATGGTACTACAAACTTACAACAAGGGTGTTATCATATCGTCATTCTATCATGAGATCATAGGTTTTGTTGCTGTTAAAGGATTGTAAAGAGATTGAAGGATGGGCTTGATGCTATGAGGTTTAGGCATTCATAATGTTATAGAAGTTAGGGTTATGAATAAAAGGTGACATGAAGGATCTTAACCACAGTTGATGAGCATAGGATCATCAGTTTTAGTGTTTGCCAAAAATATATAAGGAACTTCACCCATTGAGCCAGAAAAAAAGAGGAATCCCTGACCAATCAAGTAGCAGGAAGGGTACTGAGTAACAATTGATTATGGTTGACTTGTGTTTTTTATCTGATTTGGCAAGTTGATGACAAATGAAGAAACTCTTTGATAATAGATTTGAACTTTTTGATCTCTTGCAACCACTTTCATTGATCCCTGGGTTTGATAAATGCAAAAGAACACTCCATTACCACTTGTTGATCCATTTACTCAGTCAAAAGTTAATAGCCACTATTCCTGACCTCTCAGAGCTTTATTTCTTGTACAAGTCAATTTCCAACATCCATTTTTGTACCATGATTAGATATTTTTAGATTTGCAATAATGGTTGGATGTAGTGGTTGTAAAGTGGTTCTCATTTAGAAATACCTAGTTATGCTTAAACTATAAAAGCACATTTTGATAGCCCTTCTAAGGCTAGTGAGATTCTTCTCTATTTTCTTTGGCATGTTTTGCATGTGCATTGTAAATTCCCTTCACCTCTAAGCCATTGTAATTCTCTATTGTATCTCTTTTAGCCATTAACACACTGTGCAAGACTTCTTTGCCTCTAGTTAATATTCTTGTCTATATTCTGCAATTCGCATGATTGTATCTATTTTTGATATTTGAATAATATTGAACGAAGTTTCTTCCTATAGAATTCTTTTGTTGTCTGATCTACATGTGTTTATTAGATTAAACAAGGTCTGAATCTATATTCTTTGAGGATATAACTATTTAACTGTGCATTTATGGGCAAAGGTCAGATTGAACACCTTATTTTGGTGCATCACCTCCTTAGAATAGAATAGGTAATTTATTTCATGTATTGCTTCTCCCTTTTTCTCTACAAGTGCAATTTAGTTGCATCTTGATAGCAAAGGAAGCTGACCTTCTCCGGAGACTCAACCTCATTTTTCAAGTCCCATAACTTTGAGGTTGTTTCCATGTTTCACAAGGTTGTCCTTAGTTAAAAACTTTGGACAACGGTGCAAGCTTTTTTGAAAACAAAGATCAAATATTTTAAGCCATTTTTATAGGTCATAAATTGATCCTAGAAGCCAAATTTAATATAATTCAAGTACCTAAGTGGTATGTGTATGGACTAGGAACCTTTTCCACCCTTCTAGAACTTCTTAGAAACATTTATGACCCCTAAAATATCCCAATTTCCCTTTTTTTCTAAAAGGGTTAATCTCCATGAGGTTACCAAAGTTCTCACTCCTTCTAAGGGGTTGCCTTAGTGATAGGGGTAAGTGGGAAAATCATAGGAGGCTTAAAGTCAAGATTAGAGTTATTGCTATTTTGAATAGATAATTTTGGAAGCTATTTAGAGTCCCTTTGAAGATTTTAGGGTTGTTCACCCATTCTCTACATTTAGAGAAGTAAAGTTTGGAATTGAATAAGGAGAGGATTTAGCTCATCTCAAAATTCATTTCCATAACCTTTGTGAAGGTAGGTTCTCTGTTTCCATGGTTATGCCCTTTAGTTCATTGCTTGTATGTATAAACTTCTTACATATCATAGTATGTGTGTATTTGTATCATTTGAGAGATGGGTATTGTGGGATTCTTATTTGCATTTTTTTTTCATCTTTGTTTCCTTATTTTTTTGGGGAAACTATAAAGGGAGTGTTGTATTACTCACTCTCGGATAGGGAAGAAGTGGCCATGTATGGGAGAAGGGCTTAGTTGGACTCTAGTGCAGAGTCTCTTCTCATCTTAGATGGACTCTAGGTCAGTACAAAGTCTCTTCTCATGATGAGAAGAGGGGGGAAGAAAGGTCTTATGGTCCCTTTCTTGTCATTGCAAAATTGAGTTTGTTTTGGGGAAATAAGGAGAGAAATAAATAGAAGTTTATGTGATTTGGTAGCCTTGGAAGAGGCATATAATTTGTGTTCTTGATTGACATTTTGTACCTAGAAAAGTCCACTTTTTCTAGTCAAAGGTTCATTATGAACCCTATTGTGCATACCTTGGATGGGAATTATATGTTGAGTTGTGTCATTGTGATTGGTTTTGAATGTCACACACTCAGTTACTAGTTCTCCTAGCTCGATGGGTGGCCTTTCGAGGCCTAGGATGGGAAGTGATCTCCCCATGGTTGTTCTTTGTGTTTTGTAGATTGCCTAGATAGGTTCTCATGATGGAGCAATCCTAGTTTTCTTGGGTAGAATGGTGTTCTTGATGTCATGTCATTAGAGGTTTCTCCATTGTTATACCACCTATTGTATTGTATCTCCATATTGAGAATGATCATGAAAGAAATGGATTTAATGTTGTAACTTCAATATTGATAAATCAAACATTCAATTATTTTATGGAATAAGCAAGTTATGTGATCAAGTATTATTAAATTATAAGTCATACCTTACTTTCAATTATATTGCTTTCAAAAGTTCAAGTTGAAAACTCTCTATTGTCTCCATAAAATCTTCATGTCAATTCATTGTATTCAAAAGTTCTTATTATAGAATATGGATATATGATTTATTTAATTGATAGATGTAATAATTCATCCTTAAAATCATGTAATATAATTAATGATCGATTTAGATACTATCATCTTACTTGCATCTTAAAAACCTTAGCTTGTATAAATTTATTTAAATCAATGAATTTAACCTTCTATTGCATTGTTGTAAACTACCAAAAAAATATCATTCCTAACTTGGACAAAAAATTAAACACCAATATTATATCCACAATTCACTCAATAAAATGAACAAAACATTAATGCACTATATCACTATAAAATTTCTAAAGAGGAACCTAGTACTTTGAAGGATTAAGGGCAAACTTCCAATTTTCATCTAATTGGGAGAGCCAAAATGCTCTTTGGAAAATGTATGGGAGAGATTTCAATTCCCTTTTGATAATGAAGAATATTCTCTATGAGATTCCCCATAAATTCATTAATAGACACTTTTCAAATATGAAATATATTCTATTAAACAAAAATAATAATAAAACCTACCTTATCCTACACTTACCTTTCTCTCTCAAACACTACCTACAAACATTTAATTCATAACTTGCCCCTTCTCCCAAGCATTTAGGGATGCTGATGTCATACCCCAACTTCTCTCCACCTCACCTCATCTCACCTCTCCTCTTCCCAAGTTGAACACAACATATATTAAAGGAAGCAAGTACTTAAAAAAAAAAACATTAAATTATAAACTATGCAAACTCAAAGTTCATCTTTTTACCATCCCACATTTCCTTACTTTGAGTGATGCATTCAAGAAAGGGGGGGAGGGGGGGAAAAAATTGCTACCTTGGGAAGAGTGGGGGAATCCTAGGAAACCACCCATGTCCTTGGGTAATGGAAGTATATGAGGTAGGGTTAGGTGTTAGGGGATGGTTAGTTAGGGAGTTAAGGGAGTAAGTGAGTGTTATGGGTTGTTAAGTTAGGATTAGTTAGTAATTAATTAGTGTTATAAATTCTTTAGGAGTTAAGTTAGTAGTTGGTAGTAAATCTTAGTTAATTAGTTGGTTAATAAATATATTATATAGTTAGTTCTTATTTAATTTATTAATAATGGTAGTGAGTTAGTTATAGTTAGTTTTGTTTAGCAATTGTGCGTAAATTGATAAGTAGGGATTAGTTAGTTTTAATAAAGTTAGAAATGGATGTGATGTATAAGATTTAATTAATAATATTTATAATTAAATTAGTAGATTTTTTTAAAAGATAAATTAAGGTGAAGTACAGTAAGGGCTCATTTTGTGTGTTAGATTTATATGTTAGATTTTAGGTGAGTCATATTGTTAAGAAAATAAAATTATGTAAGTTGGTTAAATCATTTTATTATATTATTTCATTAAATATTTTATAATGTTTTATTATGGTTACTTTGACTCGAATTGCTTAGATCATAGGAATCAAAGGCAAACAAAGAAGTCTTATACAATTGACTTGATAGTGAAATAGGAAGGTGTTGTAGAGATGTAATGAATGTTGAAGGTAATAAAATAATGAATAATAATGATTTAATTAGTTAAATTAAAGTATGAATCTAAATGAGATCAAGTATTAAAGCTCCATATCACTTCCTAAGAGGTGCAGAACTAGATCACCTAATGAAATTGTCTGACTTAACGAAATGAACATATAGATCCATATCAAACCTAACGTGTATTATATAATTAGTTGAACATATTAATTCAATTTTAAGGAACTATGAAACCCTAATGATTTCTTGAATATGATGTCACACTTTAACTAGAGTTTTATCAAATCAAATTGTGTGACCTGAATTAGGTGTACTTGGAGCAACAAAACTTAAGGTTTTGTCATGGTGTAGTAGGGTTGAGATGTCAACTCTGCACTATTATGAATTGCAACTAAAACTAACTTTTGTACCATTTAAATTTTTTGTAACATATTCAATTTAATATGTGTTAAACATGGTGTTATTTAATTTTAAAAAGATAATTATTCTTGAGTTTTTGCCACAATTTTTGGGCATGACAATGTTCTCTAGTGATTTATGTTTTACTTTGGATGCATTTGATATCATGTTTAAATGATGTTTAGTATGTTACTTGATGCATTCCCTTATCATGATGTTGTATCATATTGATAGATGATGTTTCTTAGCATTGCTTTGGATTAGTGATGCTATTGGTAGACTAACATGTTGGATGTACTTGTTCTTATGTTGTTATTTGATGATTAGTGGTAAGAATGATCTTATGACACAAATCCAACTATCTTGTTGGAAATTTGAGGTTCATGCTTGGGGATGGCTAGGGCTTTTGAGGTCTCATGATGCTATTATGGATAGGAGGAAATGAGCACAGTTGTTTTTAGTTTGGTTGGTTTTTTACTTGAGATTTCCTTCTTGTGATAGTTGACTTATGCACATGTACATTCACTACAATGTTTCTTTTCGTATGATTACATTAGATGCTATGGATAAATGTTAGAGTTATTTGATCTCTTTTATGCTCTTGAGTGATCATTCCTCAATTTATGTGGATCCAGTACTCCCAGTGTGGAGGTTTCATATTTTTATGAATTTTACTCTTGCCTTGTTGTTGTGCTATTAGTATTCCTCACATGAAATGGGCATTTTCTCGTGCAAGAATGTATTGCCTCACACAGCAATAAATTCTCTCACGTGAATGTGTACTTCCTCACATGAAAAAACAAAGTCTCATGCCACATGATGTGAACATGAACAAAGATATGGAATTATTCTTTAACCATGATATGTCTATAAAGCTCAGATTTGAACATTTTAAAGAACTAGACCAATTCAAATATCATTTATATTGAGAATTGGACATCGATGAATGGACACAGATCATACTAAGTAGAATTCATGATGGAAAACTATGGATGGAAGATAATGTAGTTGATATTTCAGCCGACCTTATTCATGAGGTAACTAGTCTTAGCAAACAAGATGGTGTACCTATAGGTGAGAAACTAGTTAAGAAGAAAGTTGAGAGCTACACAAAAGTAGTTTATAATGGGAAGGCCATGGTGATAAACACCATTAAATGAGATGATGTAAGATTCCTCAGTAGAATCATTGCCTACTTTATATGTGCAAGTTCTTAGATTGATGAATTGTCATCCAAATTCATCTCTGTAGCCTATAAGATTCATGTTGAGAAGGAACAAGTTAACCTTAGTGAAATTCTAAGAATGCAGCTTCTTGAAAAATTGGAGAAAATAAAGAGGACCAAGAATGGTGTGTTTAGATTTTAGTCACTAATCAATCATATATTCTTTCATGTACTTAAGAGATTTCCATATTTGTTAGTCACAGTGATTATGAGTAGTGAGAGATGTATAATGGAGAAGATCATAGATGTATGTAGAAGACATCCAACAGATATAATCTTGGATAGTGGGAAGTTGATAATGAAAACATTTCAAAATGAGATGAGACAAAGATTCAAAATTGCACCTACAATTGTAGAAAGATTTAAAGAAGATATATGGGTTATGGTTGATATAAATTTTACTTATATTCAAGTAGTAGAACCTTGGGAAACATTTCTTGATCCCTTAGGTTATGAGATAAGTGATGATGTAGTAATTGGATATATTGATTTATTGTTGAATTTTGAGAAGGACCGAGCTAAGTATAGATTTGGGACTTATGAAGAAATTACCCAATTAGCTCATCAAGCATCCTTAGAGAAGGCATCTCACAAGAAGATAGAGACAATAATGAAGAAAGCTTTAACATAGGTTGATATGATAGAAAGTGAGTCATAGGCAGTTAGGTAGACTATGAAACAAGGTATGATTTATGTGCAACCTTTATCAATGTTTATTGCAGAAACATCTTTAGAAAAAAGAATTCCTTATGCATTAGTGTTAGATGTACAACCAAGTGAGCAAAAGAGGAAATCAGAAAGATTAGTGGAAGCTGTGACCACCAAGATAAAGAGGGTCAAGCAACACACCACTGGACCATGAAAGAGATAAAAGACATTGTTGACAATTGTAGAATCTAGTGAAGAAGAAGAAGAAGAAGAAGAAGCTAAACATAGAGAAAAAGTAATTACTCCTAAATAGTTAATAGGAAAATATTAGCAACCTTGGAAGTTGAAGATAGAGAAGATTAATTTAGCCATTTCTAATGAAGGGAACTTTGTTCAGATGAACAAATTTTATGACTTGTATAATAATATTGAGAAAGATTAGATTGATATCTCTATAGTGAGATATATAATAGCTAACAATCTGAAAATTAACGATATCGAATGCATGGTAAATCATAATGTCTATGATAGACTTATTAAGAAGAAGGCACTAGCTTGAGAAGAGGACATAGAACTTTGGAAGTCTATGATAAGGACAATATGCAAGACTGATGACGAAGAAGAAGTCAAAAGATTTTTAAGCAATCTAACACCTTACTTGAGAAATAAGGTGAGACTATTTCTATTTATGGTGGGTCAGAAGGACAAAATAAGATGTGAAATAGTGGCAGTTATAAGTAAAATGATGATAGAATATAAGGTATCACCTTCACTAGCACCTAGAACCTCAGAAGTGTCAGTAAGTGGTGACACAATGCAAATTGATCAAACCAATGTTACTATTAATATTGATGATACTAACCCTTTTGAGAGTTTCAAATAACCCAAATCTCATACTAGGGATATTCAAGACCAATTGAAACAAATTGAAGAGGAGAAGAGGCTATTAGAGGAAGAAAAGAGGAAAATAGAAGAAGCCAAGAAGAAATTGCTTCAAGATGAAATGAAAAGAAGAGTTGGGGAAGAAAATAAGAGGAAAGTATGGGAAGAAAAGAAGAAGAGAATAGAGGAGGAAGAAAAGAGAGAAAAAGAAAGAAAAGAAAAAGAAAGAAAAGAAAAAGAAGAGAAAGAGAAAGAAGAAAGAAGAAAGAAGAGTCATAGAGGTAGTCAAGAAGAAGCAAAGGGAAGATGAATCTAAACCATCTAGTTCATCTACTCCACTTTTGCTTGCTATCCTAACAAGTGATGATGATGATCAAATTGACTTGGTCTCATCTCTGACAAAATTTATTGGAAGAACAAGAAAGTGAGGAGCATACAAAGAACCTTAATGGAGGTTACTGATAGATTACATAGTACTTTGGTAATTAAGCATACAGAGGCAGATTTTGAATAGAGGGCATAGGTAGTATTTAACTATTTTGATGAGGAATTTACAATTTTTTTGAATGTTGCAAAATCAAAGGCCCAAATTTTACATGATGCTAATTTGTTTAGCACTATTTGTCAAAATATCAAGAAGGATTTTCTAAGTCTTGATACTTGTATCAAGGAACTTTAGAAATATCAACAAGATGGAAAGGTACTATACATTAAGTTTACCTTATCTTACAAATTGACCAAGGACTTTGATAGAAAGATTGAAGGAAATCCAAGTGAGCTAAAGGCTCTATCTAATTGGATACAACAACCTTCTAGAAAAATTGATGACTTTGAAGGACAAGTGGCCAGTATTCATAGTGATATTAGGAAACTAGAACTTTAGAAGGAATATATTTTGAAGAGATTATTAAGTTTTAGAGAGTCTATTGCTTTTAAAATATCTATTGTTGAGAGACAGTTGGAGGAGTGTGTCAAAGCCAAGGACACCTATTTAAACTTTTTATTCTCCAATCTTAATGCAATTATGATTTCATTATATGCCTTATGTGCAATTCTCACCTCTGTTGAATTAGCCAAGGATACATGGATAAAAGGTTTAACCAATCCTAAGGCAAGTTTTGATGATTGTATGAAGATACTATTAGTTTAAGGTAGAAGAATAGAGTTTGTGACAACAATTTTTGACATTGTGACCTTTGTCATTGATGTCAAAGGGGGAGAATATGCATAAGAAAATTGTAAATTAGGTAAAGAGGAGAAGATCAAATTATAAGGTATGAAATCATATTGTAAGAAGGAGCATATGTAATATGGACAAGTTATAATAGATGACTAATGTAATGTTACTATATTATTTTTGACAAGTTTTTGATACTTAGCCAATTTTCCCTATTTGTTGTCATCAATGCCAAAATGGGAGATTGTTGACAATTGGCTAATGAAGATATGTAATTGTTGTCATTTATGGCATCACATGATGTACATTCTTACAAGAAACCTCAAAAATAAAGATACTTAGCTTTTGGTACTCAAAAAATTGTCTAAGTATGAATTTGGTTTATAACAGTGTATTATTTTGTATGTAACTTGTTACTGATGTTATATTATGACTAGCAAAGTTATATGAAGATAGTATAAATTTTGATGATGGCATGTATAAACATAGAAGTTAGTATGGACTATATGGAAAAGAGATATTTGTGTTTTACCAGTAAAATAGAACAATAGAATTAAAAGTAAAGGAATTATTTTGTTTATAAAAAATTACTAGACCAATTAGGGCCGAAATCCTAGATGTTTACTCTAGGTTGGAAAAGTATATTATGGTCTTAGTTGACCTAGTAGCAATTTGTGTAAAGATATGGTATTTATGCAAAGTACATCTTGTGAATTCAAGCATGGTAGTTCTGTAAGCAAGTGATGTATTGTGATATGCGAACTTTATGTGAAAGTGATGTATGCAAAGTTTCTGTAAAGATATTTTGTGATCTGAGGTTGAGTTGAAGATTAGAGATTCGTTAAGAAAGAAGTTACAACACCTATATACCAGAATTTTGATTACTTGATTGGGCAATGAGCTCTTATTGTAATTGGAAGTACATGTTTGGGCAGTGGGCTCATCTTGCATCTATTGTAATACAACTCCTAACAGGGATTTAGAGTCTCCTAACAGGGACTCTCTATACTAAATTTTTTCATTGACTCCTAACAGAGTCCATCCTCTAACAAGGAACATATATATCAATATATTGTCTAGTGGGTGTCATCGCCAATGAGGTTTTCCCTAGTTAACAAAATATGGTGTTATGAGTTATCTTTGTGCATGGTTACTGTTACTATTTAACATTACTTGTTTACTTTGAAATGTATGGTTTTAAGTAATAAACAATATCCAGTTGGTGACTAAAGTTTATAGATTACTGATTCACCCCCCAAGTAATTCCTATTTCTAACATGATGTGTGTGAGTGTGCTCTCTAGCATTGCTAGGATGATGTATTCCTTAGCATTGTGTGGTTATTTATCCCTCTTATGTGACTATTCTCAATCATTACATGTAATGTGATTTGGTTGATGCCTTATTTTATTTGGCTAGAGGCATCTTTCCTCATGGTGTTGGGCTAGTATTGGTTTTTGTCATTTTCTTTTCTTGGACTAGTCATCAAATTTCTCTATCACTTTACTTGTTACTATTGTCACACTTGACTTATTGTTGAAATGAGATCTTTGGTTATTTACTATTGGAGTTTACAATTCCCCCATTTGGGCTTTTTGGTTTTTGGTTTCACGGTAACCATTCTACATGTTTTCTACTATTGGCTAGTCTTGTGTTGTGACTCTATCACTTTCATCTCAAACCTCTGGTAGTACGTACATATGATGATATCATAGAGAACATACTAGTGTGTTTGTGATAGATGTAAAGTTGTTAATATAATTGAATGGTTTAAATGATGATTAAATGTAATGTTATTCTTGAAAGAAATTTGAAAAGATATGTACTTGTTTTATGGTAAGTGACTCTTGAACCCTTGCTTTGAAAACCTTTCAGTTTCATTGTGCATTAATTCTTGTGTTGTAGTTAACTAATAAAATTATGAAAGATAAGTAATTAAATTTTAACTATGTGAACTACCTTTCATTTTTATATCTTATGTCAATATGAGCATGCTTTCTCTTTGGTTGTTTTGGACGTTCTATCTGTTGCTCATCTTGGTAGTCGAGATTGTCTAATTTTTCATAAGTATTTTATCTCAAGTGTTGAATCAAACTCTTAGGTTTTAGTAATCCCTAAACTCCATCAAGTTGTAGGTCTTTTCAGGAGATTTCTAAGACATTTGGAATAGAGTTAATCAGAGTCTGAACATGAAAGTTATGGCCTTCTGAGTGAAGGTAATTTTTGGGCTCATTTAGTGGATAGGTTGAGAGAGACTCCCTCTTAGTCCTAGTCCTTTGTATTTTCTTTATCCCTAAGCTTGTATCTTCAAGAGGTTATCTCACTCAAGTTACTCATTACAGTTGACTTGAGGCTTGAGATTAAGTTTAGTAGTAGGTTGAGTGTATTATTCCCGACATGTTGCTAGAGGAACATGGTATTGTTGGACACATGTTACCATCTTATGAGTTGGTATGAAGTTATTAACTAATTTTGTCCACTAATAAAATTAATTGTGACCTTATGGAAAGGTGATAAGTTGCTTGGTTAGTTTAAGTAATCCTAATTCCTAATAATAGGTGAAATTTTGTACCATAGAGACTAAGTGCTCCTACGCTTGGTGCTTAGTTGTGGAGAGTATCCTTTTAGAGTGTATATTTTTGGTAGTGATACATCATCCTTTGCATTCAAAGGGAGAGTCTACATGGATTAAAGGATGCTCATGTGGCACATGATAGTATTTTTGGGAATTTTGGGATGGTTATTCCCCATGATTCCAACTCTTGATGGAAGTGTGTAATGTTTTGACCTTTTTTTGTGGTGACGTGGTAGGTGCATGTTGCAATTGGGCACATGTTGGAGAGGTAGAGTGAATTTTTCCTTACCTTGTAGTGTTGGCTTTGTGGCTAGATGGTTTCCCTAGCATTTAGGAATTTCAGTGTTGAAGCACCTTTTGTTAGTGTGACATCTATTATCTTGTGGTTAACCTATTTGGGGGTTAATAAGATGGTTTATGAGTGATGGAGTGATTTGGGTTTGACTTTTGGAGAAGTCAATGAGTCATTCCTATTGTTCAGTTTTGATTTTTCACTTGGTGTGTTTGGTCTCTATTCTTGGGTTGCAGGCTTCCAGGTGTAAGCCTAGTATTTGGGGGGGATGATGTAGTTCCTCTCCCATTTGATTTTTATAAGTCATCCTGATGGATGCAACCTTGATGATCTTTCTTTGTGAGTGATTATGATTGGGACCATGAGTGGTCTATACCCTTGGGCTGATTAGATTTATGTTATTGTATTGGTTAGATTAATTATGCTTATGGCTGATTTATGAGATTATGATGTGTTAGATGGTTTCACGGAGGTTTGTGCCAATGGTTACTAGGATTAATGTGGTATCATGATGTTGTTCCATGATTACCCTGAGATGTGTGCAGAGATTGCATAATGTATTATTATCCTGCTAAACTTGACTAGGTTCCTGTAGTAGTGGTTAGTCTTATATTTGACCATGTTCACTTATGTGTGTTAAGTGAATTTTTATGTTTTTTAGCAACCATTATTAATTTCATTATTAGAAGCTTAAATAATTAGAAATGAATTTTCCATTTTGGATTCATTGGTTATGTGCTATGGATATTTACCTTGTTCATTTTGGTAATTTATGAAAAATGGGCTATTTAAATGATAATTTAATTAAAATTAGTTAGATGCTTTAATTATGCAATTTCTCGTAATTATCGCTTCAACTATTATTATTTTATATCTACACTTGATTTTGTTTGTTTATTGTGTAGGACTTATATCCCTAGTAGGCACATGGAGTTACTGATTAGACCTTTCATGCTGAGCCAATATCCTCCCTATATGGGCGATGTATCTTTATTGTCCTTTTAATCCTCAGGTAAATGGTAAATCCAAATTCATAATGAATTATGTGATTAGACCTATGAGCATTTCTGTGCATTTAGGATTTTGTGGTGGTCATGTAAAAGATTAAATTAAACGATGTGTAATGGGTTAGAAGGATTTTAATTATTTGATTTAATCTTTATTTTATTACCGACTAATTTGGTTGTGATTGAATTCCATGCAATTGAAATTGCTTGATTTATTTGGGTTAAGGGGCTAGTTGGTTATTAAGTCATTTTAATAACCTAATTTATAAGTCACTTTGGAAAAGTTCTTATATTGGCAAAAGGGAACTTTATTGTTCACTTTTCACTTTGTTATTTCTTGCTTGGAGAGAAAATTGTCAAAACCCTCTTCATGATATTTTCTTTTGTTGCTCGTTGAGTGAGATTGGCTTAGTGGATAATCACGAGGTTGGTCTCATTGGATTTGTAGAGGGGAGATCTTGCTATGTCGAGTGTTTCAATGTATTCAATAGGCCTATTATTTGATGGCATCATTTCTTGTTTTAGCCCTTTTGGCTGTGAGATAGGGCCTTCTAGTTTTAATGGTTCTGCTCTGCTTTAGCTTATGATTATTATTGCTAAATGTTAGGGAGTGGAGAATTGGTTTTCCCCTTCATTTTTATGTAATTCCATCTCTCGGTTGGATGGGTGTGAGCATTTGATCTTTTTAAGGTGTGGGTTTGGGGCTTTTTCCTACTATTATGTGGCTAGATTTTCGTGAAGTGTCTGAGTCCATGATTTAATTTGAAAAGTGTGATGTTGGGTAGATATGATCAGTGGGTTTTTTATTCTCTCAAATTCTAGAATGTTTTAGTTTTGGGTGTTTTGGCATTGTCTCATTTTGTGTGCCATCGAGGTTTTCACCCATTTCTTTGTTTGGCTCATTTAGAGATTTGATCTTGTAGCCCTTGCCTTAGTGATTAGGATTGTGGAATCAGAAGGGTTATAGGAAATTCTATATTATTTTATTTCCTAATCCAAACTTTTGTTTCCATAGAGGATTTTATGGACTTGTTTTCTTTGCCAAATTTTCTAGTTTGGGAATCTGCGTATGTTTCATGAATTTTATTGTACCCTTGGTCTTGTGACCCTATTCTTGAATTGAGGTTTTAGTTTCATTGTTATCTGAGAACTTTGAGTTTCAAGATTTTTATTCTTGCCTCAGTTTGTGTGCCACTCATATTTTGTTGGGATTTTTGCATTATTTACTTGGATAGTGGAAATAGATTGTATTCATGCTTCCTTGCATGTTATGTTTCCCCTTCATGGTTGTTGGGATTCATATAGAAACATACTCCCAAATTTAGGCTGGTTGGGTGAGTTCATGATGCTTGGTGATTTATTTTTCATTGGGATTTGTGTAGAATCTAGACTCCCATATTTAGGCTGGTTGAGTGAGTTCATGATGTTTGGTGATTAATTATTCATTGGGATTCATGTAGAGTCTATACTTCTTGATATAGGTCAGTTGAGTGATCTTGTTATACTTGGTATTTTGATTTTTTCTTATCCAACCCTTGTTGTTATGATCATCATTTAGTTGGTGTGCCCATAAACAATCACATCATCGTGCACTTTTTGGGTTCTTGTGAGATTTGAGCTCCTAGTTGCTTGTCAATTGAGTTATGTTCATTGGGATTGGGTTGGGAAACTGCATTGCCTATGGGAACTCATTGTGTGATGAGCATGGGTACGTAGGGCTTCTCTCATATACCTTGACTATTCTAATAAGGTATACATGAGGAAGTTTATAATAAGTGATAACTAAATGAATTCATGGGTAATTAACTAAGATAAGAAAATATTTCATACCTACATAATGATTTTGAAGGTTGTTGTGCCTATTTGGTTATTCAAGGGTTAATTTTTTGCATGGCTCATCTAGGTACACAACACCTTGGCCTCTCAAGGGAGTCCCAAGGGAGAGGTTCCATATGATGTTTAGCTTGGGAGTCCTAAGTGATCTGCTCTCCACTAGAGTCCCTACGTAGTAGACCCATAGAGCATCTGACCAAGACCTATTGTATTGTAGTATCTCATGATATTGGTTTTAGTCCTCTGTACTATTTGGTGTGAGTGTTAGCCATGGACGACTTTGTTGTGTGATTATGGTTGGATCATTATCTCGATCAACATAGCAGGAGTGGGCCTAAGTACCACATGGTTGAAAGGTGTAGCTATCTATACCACTGCTAGAGACCAGTGTACAAAGATGGTCTATTTCTAGTTTGAGTATGATGCTAGATATTCACTTGGTACTTTGGTGTATCCATAGTATGTTCTCTAGTGATTTATGTTTTACTTTGGATGCATTTGATATCAAGTTTAGATTATGTTTAATATGTTACTTGATGCATTCCTTTGTCATGATGTTGTATCATATTACTAGATGATGTTTCTTACCACTGCCTTGGATTAGTGATGTTATTGGTAGATTAGCATGTTGGATGTACTTATTCTTATGATGTTATTTAATGATTATTGGTAAGAATGATCTCATGATACAACTCCAACTATCTTGTTGGAAATTTGGCATTCATTCTCAGGGGATGGCTAGGGCCTTTGAGGTCTCATGATGCTACTATGGATGGGAGGAAACAAGCATAGTTGTTTTTAGTTGGGTGGTTTTGTTGCTTGTTCTTTTCTTCTTGTGATAGTTCATTTATGCACATGTACGTTCACCATGATGTTTCTTTCTACATGATTACATTAGATGCTATAGATTAGATGTTAGAGTTATTTGATCTCTTTTATGCTCTAGAGTGATAATTCCTTGATTTATGTGGATCCAATACTCCCCAGTGTGGAGGTTTCATGTTTTTATGCATTTTACTCTTTCCTTGTTGTTGTGTTGTTAGCATTTCTCACATGGGAAGGGTAGTTTCTCACACAAGAATGCATTATATAATGTGAGCATACATTCTCTCATGAAAGTGTGCAATTCCTCATGCAATGAAATGAAGTCTCGCATGGTGTGATGCAAAGCCTCACGTGCGGTATTGAGAAGCCTCACGTAAAGCAATACAAATCCTCACACATAGTTATGCAAAATCTTGCATGGAAAAATCAAGTCTCAAACGAGAATGTAAGGAAGAGTTTCCTTGCATGAGAAACAATGGGCATTTTTTCTTGGCCAACAAAAGTTTGAAAGTTAGTTTTGGACACTATGTTGGATTCCACACCTTCCTAGTTCAAAGAAAATTTTATACGAGGTAAAAAATATATTGTTTAAGTTGACGTACATTTTATTCCTTATAAGTTGATGAATATTTGATTCCTTATATTTAAGTTTTTTTAATATATGTGATAATTCATTTGAGATATGTTCTAGACCTCTTCGAGTTAAGATAAAGGTTCTAGGAAATTTTAGGGCTTCATAAATTTGGATAACCAAATTTTAGGGCTTTAGGATCTTACACTTAGCTAAATTTCAAGATTCAACATTTTTCTTTCAGCATGGGTTTCAGTAGATGAGTGGTTGTAACTTGAGCCCTCAGCTTGTGCATGACCATTGTTGGTCTCTGCTTGTGATTCTTGATTATGATATGATTAGTGGAAATGGACTTGTATGTCCAACTATACTATGAACTTCTACTCTGGGTTTTAAATAAAAGAATGCTCCATTGGTATATTCTCATGATTTGTGTGATCTTTGGTTCATTAGTTGGTTGTTGGACATGTTGGTAAGTAGTGACTCTTGGAGATCATTGGTTGCTTGGATGGTTTGATTAAGTTTGTCATTGCAATCTCTTGATCAGAAGCATGTTTATGTTATCTAAATGCCTGCTTGATACTTTAAAAAAAAATTTACTGGCTTTTATTTATCCTTGTTCCAAGGATCTTAGGGTAGGGCATTACATCTAGCATGAAAGCCCATGTTCAAACATTGGGATCTCTATGTACATGTTTCCCATATGGTCAATGCATCACTCTAGCAGGTAAAAAGGTACAAATAAATGTGATTGGGCAACAACATATAGCATCACTCCAATAGTCAACACCAACCAAGTCACCTAAGTTTGCAATCTAAGTTGCAACCAGTACAACATGAGTTGGAGAAAATTCAAACTGAGTCCCAAAAAGAGGAACATGAGTCATATATTATGGGAACTGAGTCTCAGGCAGAGTAAAGTTTAGACTTTTATAAAACTTTTGTAGTCCAGAATCTAGAAGAAAGGAAATTGTACTTGCTAGATATATCAGAAGGCATCATGTACCTGAAAAATAATTGGAGATTAGATAGAAGGCACAATGACAAGGAACAAATTAAAATTTACATGTTTGCTTATTGAATTTGAACCTAGAACTAATAAAGATGCATTGAATAATGAAAGTTAGATAGAGGTAATGAATGAAGAGATTGAGAAAATTGAAAGCTCTTGTTCCTAGACCTAAGGACAAAAATGTAATTGGAACAAAGCGGGCATTTAGAAAAAAATTGAATGAAAATGGTGAAGTATCAAGGAATAAGGAAAGAATAGTGTACAAAGGATATGCTAAGGAAGAAGGTATAGACTATGGAGAAACATTTTCTCATGTTACTAGACTTGAAGGGGTCAGAACACTTCTTGCATATGTTGCATTTAAGGATTCAAAGTGTGTCAAATGGATGTAAAATTGACTTTATTGAATAAAATTCTAGAGGAAGAAGTTTGCATTGATTAGCCTAAATGTATTTTTGGTCCAAATAAAAGAGACATGATTTGTAAGCTATACAAAGTTTTATATGGTCTAAAATAAGCTCCTAGAGCATGGTATAAGAGACTACATGGATATTTGGTAAAGATTGGTTTTCAGAGAACCAATGATAATAGTAGTCTATATATTAAAGAAGGACCACAAAATAAGATATTGTTAGCATAAATATATGTGGATGATATACTATTTATAGGTCATGATGACTTATGTAAACCATTTTTTGAAGAAATGAGGAAATAATTTGAAATGTAAATGTTTGGAGAGACAAAATTCTATTTTGGTTTACAAGTTCATCAAATGAAGGATGGCATTTACCTTACTCAGTCAAAATATATCAAGGAAATATTGAAGACCTTTGGAATGGAAGATTCCAAACTAGTTGGAAAACCTATGTCTATGAGACATAAATTATCCAAGAATGATGATTCAAAAGAGGTAAATTAGACTACCTACAAATCTACGATTGGGAAACTTCAATATGTTGTTCACACAAGACCTAACATTGCATTATTAGTTTGTATAGTTGCAAGGTTTTCTAAAAATCATAGAGAAAATCATATGATGATAGTCAAAAAAATTATGAGATATATAAAATATACTCAAGATTATGGTCTATGGTACAAGAAAGGAGGAAACATTGAGTTGAAAGTCTGTATTGATGCAGATTGGGCTGGAAGTGTTGATGATAGAAAAAGCACTAGTGGAAGAGCATTCTTTCTTGGAAAGAGGATAGTGTCATGGACCAACAAGAAGCAAAATTGCATCTCTTAGTCTACAACAAAGGTAGAATATGTTGCTGCAATAGTTAATTGTTCCAACACAGTCTGGATCAAGCAATTATTATCAGGAATAAAAGAAGAAATCAAAGACCCATTAGTTATTTATTGTGATAACACAAGTTTAATCAACATAACCAAAAATCTATTAATGCACTTTAAGACAAAACACATTGTAATCAAGTATCATTTTCTAAAAGAATTAGTTCAAGATAAAGAGGTTAGATTGGTATATGTGAACACAAAGGAGCAAATTGCTGACATATTTACCAAACCATTACCTAAGGATGCTTTTTTATATCTCAGAGGAAAGATAGGGGTCATTCCCCTATGTGATGCTCACTAGAGTACATATTAGTGATGCATCAACCAAACCGCATTAAAGATCTATCAAGTTGATGCAAAAAAGTCAAAGCTCAGTGCATATGAATCAATAGATAAGGTACATTATAAAATCATTATGAAAAGTCTTTGGAATTTGATGTCAAAGAGGGAGAGATTGAACATGTCATGTTTATATCAAAATAAAAGAGGGAGAACTTAATCAGATGGAGTCTGAAGATAAGATGGTAGATGGAGAATCTCAAAGGGAGTTCTCATGGATGAGGAATCAGAATGAAACTAAGGATATTATAAAATCTTATAAATCATTTTGATTGCTCTAAATTTCATTTTTTTATTACATGGTATGTTGCCATCAATGCCAAAGAGGGAGATTATTGAAAATAATTATTCAATTATATATTGTCATCGATGTTAGACAAATGTTACACTCTAATTGAGAATTGCCAATAGTAACTAAGCTCAAAAGACTCTAGTATTAGTCAAGTAGAAGTTTATAAGAAGCCAAGTTCAATTATCAAGTGCAAATTGAGTTAAAAGTCATTGAAGGATTCAAGTGTTAATCGAGTCAGGTTAGTTACCAAAGGGGTTCAGTGTAAGCCAAGTTAGGTTGGTTACCAAGGAACTCAGTGGTAACCGAGTGATCCAATTTCAATTTTAGCCAACCTACAACATAATGCTTTTTTTTATTATTAAATTTTTATGTATGTCAACTTAGTGGATGTTAATTTTTTATTTTTAAAGATATTCAAGCTGACTTGACATTAGGTTTCATATATATGAAAGGTCAAGTTGTGGATTGAAATATGGAAGTTGTGGAAGAAGATAAGATGTGAATAAAGAAGGATATCTAATTAAGACCATAACATCCAAAGAGTTGCAAAGAATATTCTTATCAAGGAGGATCCAAAGGATAAACTAGAACAAAAATCTAATTTTGCAAATTAGTTTCTTCATTAATCAAGTCAATCATTGTTACTCTCTAACAATTGTAGTAGTAAAAAAATCTCTTAATAGAGTTTCCTTAACATTCATTTTGTAAATCCTCTAACAAGGTGGTATTTCTAGATTGAAGTGTCTTAAGACCTCTAATCAGGACACTCCTAATAGAATGATTCAAATCCTTTAACAGGGTCACACCTAATAGTGTGTTTTGTAACATTTAACAGGGTTAGCTTCTAATAGGGCTTATTTTAGAAGAGTGAAAAGATGTAATTAGTTGCATTGGTGGTTTCTACAAATTGGGTTTTCACGTAAAATCTTAGTGTCTGATGTGTTTATGCTATTTTCTTACTGATTTATCTTTCTACAACTAAGTTACTAAAGGTTAATACACATTAATATCTTAATATTTCTTTGTTAACTGAGTTGTAATGAATATCTAGTTCTAAAAAAGCTTTGCAAGGATTTGAGTTATTAAGAAGTTTTGACATGTAAGGGATTTGGCATTATTTTAGTGGTAACTAATTCACCTCTCCCCTCTCAATTAATCATTTTATAATTCTAATAGAGTTAACAAGAGAACCTAGAGGAAAGGTTGAGTTATATGGAGTCATAATGGGCACTTGATCTGTTGGACTTTGGCAAGGTAATGTGTTGTTTAATCATTACACTAAGTGGCAAAGGTAGTTATGTGAAAGCTTAGAATAGATGAACAATGAAAAAAAAATACTTAGGATTAACCAAGCTTCAAGGCATAAGAGTAAGAAACTTACAATAGAAGTTGAGCTATGCGAGTATCAACCAAGTACATAGTAGAAGCTGAGAAAATTTACTGTCGACTAAGAACCAATAAATAGACTGAGTGAAAATAATGTAAGTCAAGTAAGTCATTATAGTGATGATCAAGTTATGTAGTGATGACATAGTTGAATTCTTGGAATATGGAAAGTGTGTTGAAGATGAGAATTGATGAGGTTGAACATTTAATATAAGGGAAACTGTGTTTGAGAAGTTATATGCATGGATTCAAAGAGAATTTTAGAGAAGTTTCTAGAAGAGAAAGGAGGAAACAAAAAGATAGGAGTCGATGAATCTAACCTAATCATAAGATCAATAGTGGTGTTTCAGAGGTAAAAGATCAAGCTACCTATTTATGGAGGCATAAAGGCCAATCTAAGAGAGGTTAGCAGAGCTGGTGAAGACCTTAGAAATGTTGAGTTATTTGTTGATGCTATTGACTAGTGAATTTGAGAAGAAGGTTGAGAAGAGTTGTGAAGAGGTGAAGGGTGATTTCCTGAAGGGTTTTCAAGAAGATAAAAGATAAAGATGATATGGAGCTTAGTTAGTGAACCAATATATGAGCTACATTGTGATTTGTATTTGCAAAGTGAGTTATATTTATCAGATCAACTTGTTATTACTTTCTAACCATTGTATCAATATGAATTACTTTAATCAAGGTTGACATAGCTATCATTTGTAAATACTTTAATCAATGTGACATTACAATAGAATATCCTTAAGCCCTCTAACTAGGCCAAATAGGGTCACACCTAACAATGTGTTCTATAACCTTTAATAGGGTTGGCTCCTCATAGAGCTCACTTTAGAAGAGTGAAAATTTGGTAGCATGTTACTGGTGGTTTTACCCAAATTGGGGATCCATGTTAAATCTTGGTGTCATACTTGTGTGACTTTTGTTTGAAATGTTTTACATTCTACAAGTTTTTAATTTTTGGGATAGTGATCTACAAGTTTTAGGTTATTGATTATTATATAGAGATTGAATGAATTAATGAATAGATCTAAGTTGGTTTAAGTTTCCAAGAGTTGTATTGGTACAAATGGACCTCAAGATAATTGATTTACACCCCTCTCAGTTATTCTAAATCATTCTAACAATTGAGCAAAGGTCTATTCATGGTTGATAAGGTCACTAAAGGACAAGTGCTAAAAGGTCTTAAATGATGGGTGCTTCCATTTTAAGATAGTAGATACTATATTGTCCATATTTTTAGATGCTTCAAATCATCCCAAACACTATATTAATTGATTTAATATCTCCCTTCACACTATAATTAATTAATTATTAATTAATTATATTTTTTCATGTTTCTCTACTTATTTAATTAAATAGGTTCACCTCCCTAATGTATTTAAATTTAATTTAAATACTGTTAGGATAAACCCATAGACAAAAATAAAAATTACATGCAAATATAAACAATATTAGAAAAATATTGAATTGCAAAGAAGAGAACACAAGACACTAAGATTTAACGTTGTTTACCCAAACCCTGGGATATGTCCACCAAACAAGAAGTCCAATATTATTATGAACTAGTGATTACAACCTGATTACGATCCAAAATCCCTTACAACTCAATACCACCACAAGAAGCAATTTTGGCATCAGCCACAATGAAACAATCCCTAACCCTAAGCCCTTTTATACAAATATTTTTGTTGCTTTAGGGTTAAAATTAGTTACAACATATCAGCCATAAAATGCTAATATAGTAGCCCCAAAAATTATGGGGTATGTACAGTACTTTTCTAATTAGTCACCACAATCTAACAATCTCCCACTTGGGGATTGATCAGGCTCCACACTAACTACAATCTCCCACTTGAAGATTGATCCTATAGCTATGCCACTACACCATGAGGCTCCCACTAGATCAAATCACCCTGGAATTTATTGTTATTTTATTCTTGTTTAGTCTAGAAGACCAACCCAAGTTGAAAAGGAGTTCAACTTCTCCCTTGTTACTACCTTTATAAGCATATATGTTGGATTGTCATATGTATATATCTTGTCTAGCTTTAACTTTTCATCATCCAAAACTTACCAAATGAAATGGTACTGCAATTGTATGTGTTTTGTCTTTGAATGTAGAGCAGAATTCTTCACAAGATGAATGACACTTTGGCTATCTATAAAAAAATAATTATCCCTCTAAGGGTGTCCCAATTCTTCCAAGAAGAACTAAAGCTATATCATCTCCTAGGCTACCTTTGTAGCAGCAACATACTCTGCTTTTGTAGTGGATAAATTGTTCACCTTTTGTAATCTAGAAACCTAACTCACTGCTGCCCCACCAACAATAAATACATAATGTGTAGTACTCTGCCTAGTATCAATATCCCCTACCAAATATGAGTCAAAATATCCCTATAAATTAGTAGTAGATCCCCCAAAATGTAGATATTTACTAGATGTTCCTCTCAAATATCTGAGAATCCATTTGACTACATTTGAATGCTCAATTCTTGGATGACTCATTTACCTACTAATGAATCCCATTGCATGGGTAATATCTGGCCTTGTATATACCATAACATACATCAAGCTTTTTATAACTAAAGCATAAGGTACTTGGGACATCTTATCCTCCTCTTCTTGTGTCTTGGGACACATCTCCTTAGTCAACATCAAATGACTAGATAAAGGTGTGCTGACAACTTTAGCATTCTCCATAGAGAAATGTTGCAACACCTTCACAATATAATTAGCCTAAGATAATACCAATTTCTTATTCTTCCTATCTCTTCAAATCTTCATACCAAAGATTTGTTTTGCTACCCCCAAATCCTTCATAAAAAATGCATGTGCTAACTAGCATTTCAACCCCTTAATGCGATCCATGTTAAACTCAACTACAAGCATGCCATCAACATATAAACATAAAATAATGTAGATGTCATCATCCAACCTCTTAAAGTAAGCAAAATGATTTGAATGACACCTATCATTTCCATGCTCATGCATAAAAATGTTAAATTTTAGATACCATTGCTGAGGTGCTTGCTTCAAGCCATTTAGAGTTTTCTTCAATCCGTAGACTAATTCATCCTTACCTTTGACCTCAAATCCCTGTGGCTATGATATCTACATATCTTCATCTAGATCACCATGAAGGAAGGCTATTTTAACATCAAGTTGCTCCAAATGAAAAACTTCAGTAGCTACAATACTTAAAACAGTGCAAATAGAAGTCATTTTAACAACATGAGATAATATCTCATCAAAATCAATGCTCTTTTTCTGTGAAAATCCTTTTACCATTAACCTAGCTTTAAGTTTTTTCTTACCTTCATCCCCTTCTTTCAACCTGCAAACCCATTTATTCTATAAAGCCCTTTTACCTATAGGCAACTTACATAAATCTCAAGTCTTATTTTTTAGCAAAGAGTCCATTTCATCTTTCATTGTAGATTCCTACTGAATCTTAGTATCCACCCGCATAGCTTCATTATAACATTCAAGTTCACCAACATCAGTAAGTAAAATAGAGTACAAAGAAGAATAAAATCTTTTTGGAGCTCTACTTAGCCTTGTTGATCATCTAACGTTCACTGGGTTATGTAGTATTTGTTGTCACGGTTGTTGCACCTCATGAGGAATTGTTGGAACATCATCTTTTGGAGTATCATCCAACACTACGTAATCAACTTCTTTCTTCTCATGTTGTTGCAACAGGTCTTTGTACAACACTTTCTTATTGAATATGACATCCCTACTTCTTACAATTTTATAATTTTCAAAATCCCAAAGCCTATAACCAAATTCATCAATGCCATATCCAAAAAATACACATTTCTTTGACTTAGCTTCCACCTTGGTTCTATTTTCAGAATCCATATGAGCAGATTCTTCACAACCTAAGGTTCTAAGAAAAGAATAAATCGCCTTCTTACTAGTCCATGCTTCCTCTAGAATACCACAACCCAAAGGAGTAGAGGGACCTCTATTAATCAAATATACAATAGTATTGGCAGCCTCTACCCACATGTTTAAGGGCAACCCAACATGCAA
Organism: Cupressus sempervirens; assembly: GCA_028749045.1. Lineage (NCBI taxonomy): Eukaryota > Viridiplantae > Streptophyta > Pinopsida > Cupressales > Cupressaceae > Cupressus > Cupressus sempervirens. The sequence continues at coordinate 560,133,306 of CM053792.1, forward strand.
CCTCATGCTCCTTGCATGCTCTATTATAGTCTTGTTCATGCATTCAACCACACCATTTTCCTGTGGAGTCCTTGGAACAATTATCTATCTATGAATACCATTAGTGGAGCAATAATATTCAAATTCATGACTGCAATACTCACCACCATTATCAGATTCTAGACATTTTAATTTCCTACTAGTCTCATTTTCAACCAAGCATTTTCATTTTTTAAAAGTTTGAAATACATCAAATTTCTGTCTAAGGAAATAAACCCATACTTTTATAGTTGCATCATCAATAAATGTAACATAATAATGAGAGCCACCAAGGCAAGATACTTGAGCTAGTCCCCATACATATGTATGCATAAGCTCTAATTTATCACATTGAGTTTCCTTCCCGGTCTTCACAAAACTCACTCTCTTTTGTTTTCCATCCACAAAACTTTCACGAAAATTGATATTAACTCATTTTAGACCTAGTAAAACTTGCTTTGAATGAAGTACTTTCATACCTTTCTTACTAATTTTCCCAAGTCTATTGTGCCACAACACTGTATTAGAATATACAACAACTACTTATGCTCCTTGCTCAACTGCAACAACTGTTCCTGAACATTCATTTTTCTCTGAAACAATCAAAGTAGAAGGAATAGTATGACCTGTACAAAGATATAAGGTGCCTACTTTTACACATTTTTCTACTACAAGGGAACCTTTTGAAACCTTACAATTTTTATCATTAAAAGTAACTACACAACCCTCATCACTGAGTTTCCCTGCTAAAATTAAATTCCTATTTAGCCTTGGAACATGTCTTACCTCATATAGTAGCCAATGATTCCCATTTTGCAACTTAATCTTAATTTTTCCCTTTCCAAAAATCTAAGAGGGTTCATTATCCCCCAAATAAACAAGCCCAAAATCCCCTTGGACATAATCAATAAAATAAACTCTATGAGGTGTAGCATGAAATCAAGCACTAGAATTTGAAACCCATGAATCATCAATACTTTTTAAAGATAGAAGCAAAGCACCCTCTTTGGATTTGTTACTTACCACATTTTCTCCTTGTTCCCTTCTAGTTTATCTCTTTCATTTTTCTTTCGAGTTCAACAATCTTTCTTCTTATGCCCTAGTTTTTCATAGTGCCAATAGTCATTTGGTCATCTCGATTGAGACCTTTTCCCCTTTGACTTTCCTCTTGATTTCCCACAATTTCCAAAATTGTTTCCTCTCTCAATCATTTTTCCTTTGCTTTTTGTATTCAAAGCACTTCTTGATGTAAATCCACCTGAGGTTTTCCTACAAGTTTCCTCACTCAAAATAACACTGATTGCATCATCATATTTTAGGGTATTAGATCTAGAAATAGAATTACTCACAACCATTACCAAGCCATTCCAACTTTCAAGCAAAGAACATAAAATCAATAGAGTCCTAATTTCTTCATCAAAATTAATATCCACAGAAATAACTGACTAGTAATAGTATTAAACTCATTTAAATGATCCACAATAGATCCACCTTTTGCCATTTTCATATTAAATAAATGCTTCATGAGAAATACCTTATTTGAAGCGTAGGACTTTTCATACAATTTTTGCTAGGGTTTCCATCAACTCTTCCATCGTCTTCACTTTCGTAATGTTAAATGTCATTGATATTGCCATGCATAATCAAATGTTTCTGAGTGCCTTTCTATCTAAAATCTCCCAGTCCTCATTTGTCATAGTTCCTTGGTTCTTAGTTTTTCCTTCCGATGGCTTCCATAAATCCTTATGATAAAGATAGTCCTCCATTTGTAGCTTCCATAACTAAAAGTTTTTCCCATTAAACTTGTCAACCCTTAGCTTACTCTCATTTTCCATCACTCCCACTCAACTATGAGACTTTCACTCAACTGTGAGACTTTCTTGCAGAGGATAACTAATAAAAAAAACAACCTTGCTCTGATACGAATTTTTGGGATAAAATCACAGATAGAAATAAAAATTACATGCACATATAAGAAATATTAGAAAAATATTGAATCATATAAAAGAGAACACAAGACACAAAGATTTAATGTGGTTCACTCAAACCTTGGGCTACATCCACCAAACAATTCCAATATTATTACAATCTAGTGATTACAACTTGATTACAATCTGTAATCCCTTATAACTCAATACCATCACAAGAAGAAGAAATTTTTTCATAGCCCACAATGAAATAATCCCCAACCCTAAGCCCTTTTATACAAGTATTTTTGCTACTTTAGGGTTAAAATTAGTTACAATATTTCAGCCATAAAATGTCAATATAGTAACCCCAATTTTTTTTGGATGCTCTACCCCTGAATCCTTGATAGTCATGGCCTACTAGGCCACCCTTGAACCCTAGTGAGGAATTGTGGAGTATGTATAGTACTTCCCTAATTAGTCACCACAATCTAACAGATACTCCCCTCTAAAGTGTTAAATTTATTTAATACACAGTGCTCCATAAATCCCCTTTTAAATAAATTCCAATTTATTTAATTCCCTCCACTTTATTAAATTCTATAATCCTATGATTAAATTAAATCCTACCTAAGACCTACCACCTATCAATCTCATCCTTCTAAGTCTACACACTAGTTAATTCCATTTAATTATCCTAAATACCTTCCTTAACACCTTTTAGTCCCTAAGTGTTTGCTCACGCATGTGAGCAACTCAAAATCCAAGAAAGTCCCCCTTTTATTAATTCTTCCAAAAAGCCTCGTACACTCTTACACATTTGTCCCCTTTCCTTTCTCCAAGGTTTCTCACACCTGTGTGAGCACACCTTGAGCCATCTTAATCACCAAAAAGGCTTATGTTAACCTTTGCATGACTTATCTCCTTAGCCCATGTGTCTTCCTTGTGAAAACTATGTGGATGCCACATAGATGCCACCTCCTCAAGGCCTCTCTCAACCTTATAAATAGAGCCCTTGTTTCAAGAATTCTTCATCTCCCTTATTTGCATTGTTATCATGCTAGTATAATTCTAGAGCTCTTAGTAGTTTTATAATTTTTTTGCTAATCTCTAGTAGTTGCTAGCTTCATTTCATTTGCATGGTTAGGTTAGTTTATTTTATTGCATATATATTCACTATCCTTGAATTCTTTGAGCATGGTTGCATTCATAACTATTTTTTGAAGAATTCTCTTCACATCTTTTTAGCATCATACATCTTGCATTTCATTTAAAATCATCTTGGTATTCAACCATTGTATTTGGGAGAGCACATCTACATCCCTCCAACTAGAGCACACAACCAAGGTTCACATAGGTGCCCTTGTTGAGCTACTATAAGGTTGCACAGGACTCATATCTATTGGTTGTTTAGCTTAGTAAAATGCAAGTAGTTTTAATTGTTTAGATCTTGATATATGAACATGTACAACTAACATTTACCTAGAGAATTTTTTTTATACTCTGTCAGTTGCATTGTAGGTAGCTGAAAGCCTATCATTTTTTATAAATTATTGCCTCTGTTGTTTTCATACTCTGTCATCTACATTGTGGGTGGTTGAAAGCTTGCCATTTTTATAAATTGTCATCTCTACAATTTTCATATTTTGTCATCTACATTATGGGTGACTGAAGCTTGTCATTTTTATAAACTGTCATCTTTGTAGTTTTCATATTTTTTCATCTATGTTGTGGGAAACTAAAGTCTATAATTTTATAAACTATCATCTCTACAATAAGTGTTATGCCATCTATATTGTGGGTAGTTGAAAGTTTATAGTTTCTATTGACTATTGTCTATGAGTATTCTGGCATCTATGAGATTCAATGTCTATCATACTATCCTATCATCTCTAATTTATGAATGTAAGTAACAGGTATATTGTACTTACTTGTGTTCTTTCATCTACATTATGTCATCTTTGACATTTTTTTTTGTCTTTGCCTACATTTCATCATCTTCAATTATTTACATATTGACTTATTTATTGATACTTAACTCACTAATTGTTTGATGTACATGGATTATTAATTGAATTTTTATTATGGGAGACAAACTTTGGAGAACTTTAGACTTAGGGGATAAATGAACTTGTATGGCTTAATCATTCATCCTTGGAATGTATATTCCAAGTGATACCAAAATCCAAAAAAATCTCAAATGTATTTAAAAGTAACATTACACAGATACTCTTAAATGTCCTACAGAGAATTTACAAACATTTCATTGGAATGGATGTTCAAACACACTCTTGAATAATTTAAAGGAATGAACAAGCTTTTTATTGGAATGGATGTGTAGAATTACAAAATGCAATCTTGAGTGCCTTAAAGGAATTGACAAGCTTTTCATTGGAGTGAATGGTTAGATAGCGAAACACACTCTTGAGTGCTTAAAGGTCAAAGAAGAATACGATAAAATATTTTGATTTGGGCTTAAAACATTCTTATACAATCTTGAGTGCTGAAGGGAAAAAGAAGCTTGATATGAAATATTTGGACATGGTGCTTAAAAGAAGCACATTCAATCTCGAATGACTTAAGTGAATTTGTTCTACCTTTATCAATTTTCTTATGTTGACAATGATTATTATTTTTTGGATGAATCCTCAATTTTATTATGTTGATGATGCTATCAAGTTGAAAAGAACATTGCATGCTATAAACACGAGTGTCTTCAAAAGTTGATAGAAAATCTAAAGCTTCATTTGGAAAAGAACAAGTTTCTTTTAAATCCCGAGGCCACTTACATATTCTCTCCTCTGGCACCTTTTGGTGATCTTGAGTGCACAAGATATAAGTAGTCTTATTTTTACTTTTAGGAGACATGCTTAGGGATTTCATCACACCTTGGGATGAACTCAACTCTAGTGTTCTGGAAAAGTATAAATATCAGGAGGTGAATCCAAAGACATCTCTCTTGGAAGTAAAATTTTGTCACTCTTGGCTAAGCCCCAATGAACTTTATACCTTTGGGAAGTGAAGGTGGATATTTGGGTTATTGTTTCCTCTTAGCCGTGTGGCACTATTTTCTTTCATCTATAGATTTGGGCCTCATGTACCTTGTGTTTATTGAGGATGCTCTCTAGTTTATTTTTTTACATCCTAGTTGAATCCTTCGTAGGATTGTTGATGTGTTCAGCGTGCTTGAGTGTTTAAATATGAAACCAATACAAAACATCAAAAAGGTCTAAAGGAGTGAAATGGTGAGCTAAACATTTAGTGAGAAAAATGGTTGTAAGTAGGTCCTCTTGACCTATGATTATTTACATAAGTCCTTGTACTTGGTCTAGCAATTGAGATTCATTGGGTCTTTTATTCACAACATTTTTCTATAAAATTTCTGTGCTTGGTCTTGTAATTGGGGTTATTTTGTTCCTGCCATATTCGACAAAGTCAAACTTAAGAAGGTGAAGTTATCCAAACCATTTTCCTACAAGGAAAGGAAATGTTTAGCACATAATGATAAACAATTTTGATATGCTATCAAAGACATCAAAAAGGAAGATGATGAACAAGATCATTATGAAAAAATATTATACAATGCTAAACTTTGAAATTGGTCTAGATAATTTGTCCATCTTTGGTAGGAGAAATATACTTTTATCCTATATTACACTTGGTTTTCTGAATCAACAAGGTCTTTTGCTCACATTTAGGTTGTTTGCCCTTCTATCATATAAGTTTTAGTTGTTCTCTTACATCTTCCACCCATTGATTTGGTTGCAATTTTATGGTACAAAAATGATTCAAAACACTCACATTTAACCCTATGTCTCATTTATTGGAATCACTAAGACAATAAGAGATGGAGAGTCCTTGTCCTGCTCAATTAGCCTCATTGGGGAACACATTTCCCTATAGTACACACTTTGGTATGCCTAGCTCAACACCCATACAAGAACTAGATAATCCCTTTCAAAACACCACTGTAGGTAGTAAAATACATGATGAGGAAGAAGTATACCAAGATGAAGACCCAATTGAAAATAATGATATTCCTAGTGATGCTCAAACATTTCTTGTAGATCCATACATCTTGGAAATATTGGAAAAATCTATTAGGGCTAACAAAACTGAGATCTTCATAAACCTTATCAAGGATGGTGTTAATGTCCCTATGATTTTTGATGAGAGTGTTGGAATGCAAACACCATTGAGAGGGGGGTGAATCAGTGGTTTAAAATACTTCTAAAAACTTGAAACAATTACAAGTTATAAAAATTTAACACATTAGCAAGATAGTTAATGAATAACAAAGTGAGACAATATTTTAATGTGGAAAACCCCTTAGTGTAAAAAACCACTTTGAATTTGAAACTTTATTGGACTCTTGGGAAAATCTTTTAGAGCTACAACTCTGGAAAGCACCAACACCCTATTTTAGAAACACCAATTTCAAGGAACACCAATCCCTTAAACGTGAAGCACCAACTTCATGAATACAAGAAGCACCAACTTCAAAAATGAATAAGTGAGATAAAAAATCAGAGAATCATCTCTGTTACAACACAAATCATGAATCACTAGTTTCAACTTTTTGTTGAAAACACAATGTAGGATATACTTCTATTCTCCTCAAAACATCCAATATCCAAATATATTTTCTTTTTCCATTAAAAGATCTGATCAAATACTAATATTAAATGAAGAAGAAATATATAACCCTTCTTCTATCTCTGTTAAAATTCTACAATGAAAATCAAATGAAAAATATGAAATAAGAAACATAAAGCATTACCCTCTTCTTTGCGGTTAAAAATCTGCCTACAAATTGTTCAGTCTACAAGGATTCCATACCAATTCTGCAACTTCTATCAAAACCACCTATTAGATGTTTTAGAGGAATGTATCCTCTACTTATAAACTAATAAAGTCAAAATTTTTGAGGCAGGTACATACCCCAAACTTCCATTAGACCAAAATTGTTCAAAACTACTAAAACTGTCATAATAATTTGGTAACGGTTTTTGATAAACAAACTTTTTCTCTTTCCATACATGTGTTATGCAAAAACTAACAAAGACCCATTTTAGCTAACTTTGAGAACTTTCCTAAAAGGTTGATAGTTTGGATCTATCTAATAAAAAAGCTTGTCAACTTTCTAATAGACAAAAACTATCTTTTTATATTCATTTTCAAAACCAATGTGAACATTAAGTGTTAATTGTATAACACTTTAGTATTTGTCTTGAATATGTTTTGAACAATATTGAAGGACATCAAATAAGATAATTACATGATGTTAGCCATACCATATGCTCATTATTGACATCAATGACAACAGTCAAAGATCAAATACTAAGGGTTCAACATACTCCCCCTTTGGCATTGATGTCAATACCAACTTCCACCTATATATCAATGTATACCTATACTTGTATATCCATCATGTAGACATCTTCATTTTTCTCCCCCTTTGACATCAATCACAAAGGAGATATACCAAGGTTTCAGTGTGATAAAAAGATAAGCAAAATATGCTCCCCCTAAAACCTATTACTCATTTATGAACTTATGCAAGAGAAGAGAGGGATAAAACCCCCAATCTTGTTCTTAACCCTTCAAATGTGGCTCTTGAGAGAGGTTTTGTAAATATGTTAGCAAGCTAATTTGAAGAAGGAATAAATTCTAATTCAACATTACCATTCAAGACATTTTCCCTTAGAAAATGATAACGAACATCAATGTGCTTGGTGCATGAATGCATAACTAGATTCTTAGAAATACTGATTGCGCTCTAAGTATCACAATAGATAGGAACTCATTTAGACACTATTACTTTTATATCTGATAAAGTTTGAACCATCCAAAGAACTTGTTGACAACAAGAATATGTGGCTATATATTCAGACTCTATAGTAGAAAGTGTAGTAGATTCTTGCTTCTTACTAAGCCAACATACTGGCTTGTTACCCAAGAAAAGTGCTGCTCCTAAAATACTTTTTCTTTCATCTAGACAACTTGCCCAATATGAGTCAGTATAAGCAACAAATTTGAAATCATCATGTTTAGGATACCAAATCCCTTAATCCAAAGTACCCTAAATATATTTAAAAAATTCTTTTAACTGCCATAGCATGAGATTTTTTAGGTGAAGATTGAAGTCTTGCAACCAAACATACAACATGCATGATATCAGGCTTTGAAACTATGAGATATAGTAAACTACTAATCATGGATCTATAAGTAGTTTGATCAACATCAAGAGAATCATCATTTTTAGTAATTTTACATCTTGTTATCATTGGTGTTCCGATAGGCTTACAATCTTCCATATGAAATTTCTTTAACATTTCTTTTGCATACTTAGTTTGGGATAAGAATATACCATTTTCCAATTGAGAAATTTGCAACCCAAGAAAATAAGATAGTTCCCCAAGCATGGACATTTAAAATTTAGAATGCATAAGCTTTAAAAAACCCTAACTTAAAGCATCATCATTGGATCTAGACATTATATCATCAACATAAACAAGAACAATGAGAACATCATCACATGTACCATATATGTACAAATTTCTATCAACACCACCTCTTCTGAAGCCATTTTTGATAAGATACTGATCCAACCTAGAATACTAAGCCCTTAAAGCTTGTTTCAAACCATAAAGAGCCTTTTTTAACCTATAGACATGATTAGGATAGTCTTTTTTTTCAAATCCTTCAGTTTGATCCATATAAACCTCTTCATCAAGATAACCATTAAGAAATGCTGTTTTAACATCCATTTGGTATATTTTAAAGCCCTTGAAGGCTGAATATGCAAGAAAGATTCTCATTGCTTCAATTCTAGCCATCAGTGCAAAAGTTTCATCAAAGTCCACACCTTCTATTTGTGCATAACCCTTACAAACCAATCTAACCTTGTTCCTTGATATCTTTCCATTTTCATCAAGTTTATTTCTAAAGACCCATTTAGCACCTATTACATTTTTATCTTTAGGTCTAGGCACTAATTCCTAAGTTTTTTTTTTTAAAAAAAAAATTTGACTTAGATCCTCTTTGATAGCATTAACCCAAAACTAACCGATACTAGCTTCTTTATATGATTTAGTTTCAATTTGAGATAACAAATGGAGATTAGCACATTCACTAAATGTAGTTCTTGTTCTCATTTAAATACCTGCATGTTTATCCCCTATAACTTGTTCTTGAGGATGACACTTCTTCAATCTTGTTCCTCTAGCCTTTGTACCTATGGGTTTTGGTTTTTCTATTTGATCTTTTATCTCTTCTTCAGCTTTAACAACTTTATTATCTACTTCTTTCAAGTCTTTATCAATGTCTTGTAGGAAAGTATTATCCATTCTTATTTCCTATTGATCCTACACAACTTCATCCACTTTCACATGTATAGTTTCAACAAGTTTATTTAACCTTTTATTAAAACATTTGTAAGCTTTACTTTGAGAAGAATATCCTAAAAAGATTCCTTCATCACATCTTGAATCAATGCTTCCTATTTTATCATTAGAATCCTTAATGAAGCATCTACTTCCTAAAATTCTAAAATGCTTAACAAATGCAGGATGTCCATACCATAACTCATAAGGAGTGTACTTAGTTTATACCATTAGTTATGCCCTATTAAAAAATATACTACTATTTGAACAACTTCTTTCCAATACCTGTTTGGTACTTTAGATTCATCTAACATAGTCCTTGGCATTTCTTTCACAGTTCAATTCTTTCTCTCAACAAATCCATTTTGTTGAGGTGTCCTAGATGCTGCATATTGTCTTTTAATGCCATGTTTTTCACAATAATCAACAAATTCATCTAAAGCAATTAACCACCTTTTTCTAATTGTAAGCATTTAATCCTCATATCTTACTCATTTTCAACCATTTTCTTGAAAATCTTAAACTGGTTAATTGCATCTAATTTATGCTTTAATAATGTTACCCATGTCATTCTTGTATAATCATCTCTAAAAAGCATGAAATACTTTTCACCATTTAATGATATTGTCCTTGTAGGACCACATAAATCGGTATGTACTAATTGCAATGGTTTAGAAGCAAAACATTCTTTTGAAGGAAAAGATGCCTTTGTTTGTTTACCTTGTTGACACCCTTCACAAATAACATTCTCTGGCTTACTTATACATAGCATACCTCTTACTATCTGATGCTAACTTTTACCAAGTTGTAAAAATTCAAGTGCCCAAGCCTTTTGTGCCATAACCAACTTTCATTCACCTGTCCCATAAGAAAAATATCTTCATGATTGATTGTTAGTATTTGTGATATCTTTTAAATTGTATGCATTCCCTTTAGATCTTTTACTTGATGCAACCAACCGTCCAAATTTTAATTTAATTTGACAACCATGGTCATCAAAAACAACTTCATATCCATAATCACAATTTGACTAACACTTAGCAGATTTTACTTTAATCCATCAACATAATACACATCATGAATGGATATTTTGTCATTCAGCATCAAAGAGCCCAAACCTTTAATTTTCCTTGAAGAATCATCACCAAAACTAACATTGCCACCTTTTTAGTAAATTAATTTGCCAAACTTCATTCTATCTCCTGTCCTATGTCTAGAAAAACCACTATCAATTATCCAAAAGTCATTTTCTTTAGAATGTAGAGCCATTTGAACAGACATAGACTTATTAATCTTAGGCCTCCATATCTTAGTAACTTTACTATCAAATTCTTTATCAACTTGTAGACTAGCATAAGATTGATCATTCTAAATTGACTTAGTTTTACAATTACTCATAACATGACCAAAGAGATTACATTTGTAACATCTTAGACTATTAATTTTAGGAAAGGAATAACCAAAATGAAACTTTGAATACCTCTTTGACATGTATCTACAATTACTTATTCTATGCCCATATTGATGACACATGAAGCAATATCCATCAAAGAAAGAAGTGAACCTATTTGAGTATAATTTACCCATGAATGAAGTGCTTGATATAACCTGATTTTTATCATTATGAATATGATTAAAATTTACATTTTTACCTGCATCTGAAGTGGTAGCATTTTGATTTGTATCCTTACTTTCAGATCTAAATATCTCAAATAAAGATTTATCTTTCTTGTCACTAGAACATTGTCCAAGTTCAAAATCAATTCCTATTAGATCATTAGTTCTTCTTTTTTTCCTTAACATATCATCCAAAGTAGTGTTCTCATATTTTTCTAACTTTCTTTTATATGATACTACTTCATTCATTAACCTTGTACATTCCCAATCTTTAGAACTTAAGTCTTCCTTAGTGACAAAGACAATTCTATTAGAATGGTTGAGGAATAGATTTTATTAAGTGGGTATCCCTTTATTAACATGTTCAAGGTTAGTTGTTTTGTGACATGTGTTAGTAGTTAGGAAGTATATACCTTGGGTTAGAAATATAGTATAGTTTAGTAGCACATTAAAGTAGGTTACTTAATTTTGGGTGTTTTGATTTTCTTATATTTGGTGTAGTTATGATTAGGGGTTAACTAACTATTAATGTATGCTATTAAAAAGAAATAAATGGGAATGCATTTTAGTAATTAGGATAATTAGTATTATTTAATAAATTATAAAGTAACTATTTTATGGTGAATAGACATTGGATTATAGGATTAATATAGTAATTATAAAGTGACTGACTTACATATAGGTATTAGATGGATAAGTACATGTAATGGTAATAATTAAAGTAGTAAGATGGTTGGTATTAATATAGTTTAGTAGGAAAAAAGAAATTTAGGTGTGGTTTTAAATTAATATTTGTAAGGAGGAGATGCGAATGTAGTTAGTAGTTAGTAGGATAAAGTCGATTAGTAGACGTTTAATGTTGTAAACAAATATAGATTCATTGATTGTAGTGAATCAATGTAGTATGGTAGGATTTATTTAGTGAAGGATTGATAAGTATATGTGTTAGCAATGGTTAGGTAGTTGGAAATTAGGTGATGCTTGCTAATCAGAAACATAAATTTGCTAAGTGGAGGAATAATCTAAGATTCATAATTCTTGATTGAATTTTCATATCACCTTATTTATTTTTATTAAACAATAATGGTATATTTTAAAGATAATAACAAGGGATTAGTAAATCGTATTACATCATATAATTTGGATAATGAATAAATGATAAACAATTTAAACCATCTAGTGGTAAAACATCTTCACAAAAATAACTACGCAACCATTATAACCACATGGATGTAGAAGTTTGTGGTTCACAATCACATAAGTAATGACTCGCTTCAAGGATGGGATGTGAATTTTAATATGATAATATTACCTAATTATTAGGTCACACCTTATAGTTTGAATAGAACATTCAAACAAGTAAAGATCGATACATAATACTTCTAGTTCACCTTTCAAAAATTTTAAAAATAAAAAAATTGTTGGTTGTGTTTTGTCTCATAAATTTAGGGCATGACATTCTAGTATCAGAGGTAGCTTATGAAACACTGGGTGTTAATGGGTCCATGAACGAGTGTACAATTTGAATGTTACCTTCAAAAGAGCATAACTTCAATAAACTCATCTTTCAAGCTAGTATCTTCTATGAGGGAGTCAACTGAAAGCATAACACCCTTATTATTTTTGACTTATTAATAAAATAACCTTTGACCACAAAATTTTTAAATGACCTTTAATCATATTAAATAAATTATTCTAAATGATACTAACCAATATAATTCCCCTAGTACTAGGTAAATTTTTTCATCATCATAATAATATGAATTTCATTTTTAAAATTAATACTAAAAAGAAAATAATTAACCTTAATAATACATTCACCAAACCCTTCTCTCACTACTTATAGATTTAGTACAAGCCATTCTCATAAAATCAATGTAAATAAGAACTTATATATTGATCTAAATAATTATATAGATAGCATCAATGAGCTAGTATTTTTATTATCTCAAAGGTGAACAATGATCTTTCATTAGTGACATTCTCAACTTCAAGATAAGACATAGATATTATTTTTACCTCTTAATTGTATCAACACTTTTAAAATATAATATATCTTAATTACAGAATAAAGATTATTCAATTCTTTTATAATTATTGATAAATATATAATATTTAGTAAGATATTAATACTAATTTTATTAATATTTTTTTTACCTCTAACATTTCTAGATGAAGGATCTTTTCTAATGCACTACTAATATAATTATAATGAAAAAAAAATGAAAAAAATAAATCAACAATAAACAAAAATTGAATTTCTATTTACTTTATTTTATAGATTTTACTATATTTAAAAAAAATAAATATAACCTTTTAATTTTTTAAATTGATTTCTTAAATAATTTTCATGATTAATTGAAGAAAATAAAAATAACCTATACATTTTTGCTTCTAACACACACTATAACTTGTATTTCTTTATTCATTTCATTGATAAAGGAATACTAATTTAATACTATGTGTCAAAATGTCCCTATACACATTTCACATTGTCACTGCATGTAAGAGAGCTCAGTGACCATAGATTGAACTAGAATGAAGGATTTGTAAAGAAAATAAATGCAAGATTTATTTAAGGTTTTCTATGCAAGTAAATGAATCTAAATTAGATGAAATACAAATTTAATCTAAGAGTTAGTAAGAAAACATTTAAGCTAGAACATGTATGCAATTTAACAACTAAAATAAAAGTACTGAATGAGAATGCAACAAAGCTTTTGAATGCACAAATGTGGAGTACTCAAACTAACAGAGTTTCTTTACTCACAAATTTCATCCTCTCAAATGAGAGATATAAGTTCCCAATTTATAGAGAAATTCCAAATAAATAAATGGTGTATATCAATTAGATGAATGGTGGAGATTGAATGAGTGTTCATTTTGAAATGGAAATTTCTGTTTGAGAGAGAGTTAATTGATTGGTCTCCTTGTTCTTTTCAAATTCACTCAATGTTTCCATTTTTTTTTAAAACTCAAAAAGAGATTTTGGAGATTTTGTTAAAATTGTGTCTCATATTTTGAATATTTAAATTCAAATAATAAATATGTGTAGACATTCAATTCAAATAATTAATAAATTCATTTGTGATGTAATTTTAGAAAATGTAAAATTAATTTAATCAGAGTATTAGGAAATTTTAATTAAATTAATTGATTTAGTGGGTTTGATAGCCAAGATGTCTATATTCATGAATTTATCATTTTTTAGCGATTATTGTAGATTAATGATTTTCTACAATTGGTATTTAAATCACGTAGAGTCAATTAGGACTAGAAATGCCTAATAAATTAGGACTTTGTTGATCATTTGAAAGATTAGGAGCAAATTAGTTTATAAGACCAATTTTGGGGTATTACAAATATACGAGTACAAGGTATAATATCCATTATATGTAATAGAATATATATTTTATGATCCAATTTAGCATTATTCCTATAACTAAACAACATTAACTATTTATGATCAATTGTATATCTGTGACAATTATAATTGATTATCATTAATAATAATAATGTTGAAGGGTCAGGGTGTCGTAAAAATATAGCATCTAAATTAGTGTGGAAAATGATAATAGTTGAAGGGCATATAACAATATCAAAACATGATGAAGTGAACTATATAGAACAATATCATGGATGTGAATACAAGTGTAATATTAAGATTTGTTACAATGTAGATAGAAGTGAAAATTGACCTCAAAACAATTGATATTAAGATGGTCATGGAGTACCTGATATATATAGTAGAGGAATTATCATCTTCTTATAGGGGCTACGATACTAAACAATAATCCATTCGAGACACCATGGTGTGGTATAGTCAAATTTATAAGTGTTAAGGTGTGATATTCCTATACTAGATATAGGATGTAATCGATAGTTGGATTCCTTAGTCTGATTGTTATTTATCACGCCATTGTATAGAACTCTTAACTTTAACTAGATATTATTCATCTAGGAGTCATCATCTCAATGTACATGTTGAATAATATGGATATCTTACATTACACAAATGAAAACTATATAATGTACAATGGTAAATATGGATAATTACTTATTCAGGTGCATCCATTTGGATACAATTTGAATTGGGAATCTAGGTTTTAGAAAGAACTTACATAATACTTTATAGATACAATGCTTACCCTCAAGGATAAGATGTTAAATTGAATAATTGGTAAAGGATATTTCTATGGCAAGGTTGCGTAAGCATACATTCCCTTTTGAGATCAACTATTAGTAGAGCCCAGTTTTATCACTAGGAGCCTAACCCATTACATTTCAACATATGCAATAAACTGCAACCTTGTGTAAGATGTAGTAGTGCACCCGATTAAACCATGATCTATGGATGAAGTACTCAGAGACATAGAGGATATGAGATTTCTTATTAAGCCATTAGTTATATAAAACAATAATCTCTCTTTTTCTCCATTAGGGAACCTTGGTATGACCATATTATTCCTATGAAATTGTTATTCAATGTGAATTATTGTTGGTTCTTTGTTGCAAATTTTGCATTTATATGTTTTTCCAACAACATGACATTTATTTATTTATTTATAGCTAGACTTCATAATTTTTGGTCTCATTGCACCTCAGGGACATGTCTTGTTTTAATTGGGATTTACCAATGTGGCCACATTTGTGTTGTTTTCTTGTAAAATTGTTCCTTTTATTTTAAGTTACTTATGAGTCATATTCTTGTGAATTATGTTGGCAAGAATATTGTAGTGAAATGGCCATACCAAGGAGGATCCTTGGAAAATCATCTAGAAAATTAGTACACTATTAAACCTTCATGTAATATACATTGCAAAGCTACTAGGCAAGACCCCTAGGATGCCACCTGTTCCTATGTCATAAATATGAAAATGGTCAAATTTCTTGAAAACTCTATTAGCACAGGCATAAATTGTATCTTATACTTGTTTAAATTATAGGAAAAAATTATGTTAAGAACATTAAGCAAGGGCATAAAAAATTTATTGGTTACACCCTAGTAAGGTAAAAAGTGGTTTATTAGCATCCATAAGTAGAAGACTTAGGTTGGGCCGAACGTGTTAAATGCAGCATAGATAAGATCGTAATACCTGCACCCTTTTGATGAACTCCAAGAGGAGGTTCATGCCTAGTGGGAGAGAATGTGAGGCCTCAATCAATCCATCATAGTATAGGTGACATAATTGCATTATGATGATACTTCTAATATGATGTTTTGATATACTTTTGAGACTATAGGGTTATGTTATTTTAATATCTGCATTTTGATGATCCGCACTTATGTCTACAAATTAAGACCTAAATGATATAAGTAATGATTTTGTTCATGTACTAACCCTTTCCAATTGCTTTGATAGAAGCTGAATTGCAAAAATGCTTGTAATGAAATTTTAAGTGGGGGTATGTTACTTGCTGTTGATATTCAAGATTTGGATATTTTGACATTATTCAAGACTTAGAAGGACCATGGCTTATTTTATCTATTGATTTTGATGTTTACAATAGTATTCTGCATCTATGATATGTACTATGCACCTGATATTGTGAATGGAATGATCAAACACATATGGATGCAACTTTATGACATGATAAAATTAGATTATGATATGATGATTACAATGATTTGTGATTTAATGTAATATGCAGATTTTTGGAAATTTAATGACTAAATGTTTTATAAGAAAATGTTGTGGAATAGGAAGTTAATT
Organism: Cupressus sempervirens; assembly: GCA_028749045.1. Classification (NCBI taxonomy): domain Eukaryota; kingdom Viridiplantae; phylum Streptophyta; class Pinopsida; order Cupressales; family Cupressaceae; genus Cupressus; species Cupressus sempervirens. Next base: position 560,149,947 of record CM053792.1, read on the forward strand.
ATGAAATGTGTTATATGTGAATTGTAGAATAACGAAATTATTATGTATCTTTACTTCATATGTATTTTATATGTGACTTTTCATTGGACTACTCATGCTCGAGTTTAGTGTGTAGGAAAGGAACCATGGAAACATAATGAGGAAACAAGGTATAAACACATGTTTATATGACATTGCCAAGTTGAATCTTTAGACGATTCATAAACCTCGTTGTGATGTATTTATTTTGTAAACGTGAGATGTATGTGTGTAATATGTATTTCATGAATAGATTTAGAACATGTCATGTGTGATGTATAGTGAATTTTGTGTGTGTCACTTGACACTTCTAATCGTTGTGTGAAGATGACATGTTCTCTGAAGATGGACCATGTAGCCACGTCATCTCAAGTTAAATTCCTTAATTAATAATTAGACTTATTGCCTTGAGTTAGTAAAGGAAACAAAGGTTACCACCATAGGAAATTTGAAATTGAACTTTACCTAGCATTGTGAGGGCCAAAAAGTAGCTCTAAGGTAAATTTGTGATGAGAATAAACCCTACCCATGATAATACTTTAAGTTAGGGGGCTAGTAGTGACCACTAGGGTACCCAGAAGACCTAGGAGACCCCAAAAAGAATGCATTTTATATTGAATCCAAAAATGGGAGTCATATATAGAGGCATGGCCAAACTAAAAACCCACTTACCCACTCTCTAACTTTAGAGACATTTAGGGTTTGGAGGAAGAGGATAAGGAGCTCTACAACAACTTTCATTTGCCATTTCTTGGAGTGAGGTTGGTATCTATGATCCATGGTGTTTCTTCATTGCATTATAGATTTGATATGGTGTTACTTCATTGCATTGTAGATTTGATATGTTGTAGATGTGGTTTTGTGAAGAATATTGTTGTATATGTGTGGAATGTGAGAGTTTTATGTGAGTTCTTGAATCTTGCTTTGTCCATGTTGTTTGTTTGTGTAAAGTGGGTGTGAGGTATCACTCACCCTTGGGAGGGAAGAGATGCTTGGGTGAAGGGGTTAGTTGGGCTCACCCATGTAGTTGAGAAACTCTCCCATGTGTGGAGATGATTTTGATTTATTTCAATGGAGTATGGACTTCATGATTACTTGTATTCTTGGGAGGTATAAGGAGGTGTCTGAAGAAGGGAAGACATTTTTAAGCCTTGACAAGGCATGTTACTTATGAGAAAATGTGAATATATGTGATTCATGGATTTTACATTCTCCTTATGGAGAGAGAGCCCACCTTCACCCTATATCTTGATTCTATTGTTGAATTTATGTGCAAGCCTTGAGATGGGTTGTATTGTGTTGTGTTGAGATGCACTTTTATGGTTATGCATGATATGTGAGCTTGAAGGTGTGCAACTATTTGTGCCTTCTTTTCCCAAGTTCAGTGGGTGGCCTCCTTGAGGCCTATGATGGGAAATGAGCCTCCATGGTTCCCCATTTTTCTCTTTCTTTTGCAGGTTTCACTTGATGATCTTGGAAACTTGGAGTTCATATAATCCTTTCCTTTGCATGGAAGAAGAAGATGCTATTATATTTGTATTGAAATAGAGAGCAAAATCCATTTTGTTATGTGATTATATTGTATTTGTGAGAGTGTTGTCTTTGTTCTATTTCATTTTTCAATAGAGGGGTTGTGAGTCATCTATGTATTGTGAAAAGGTATTTCCATTGTGTATATTTCAAAATATTGATTTCACCACCCTATGTTCATGTTTGCCAAGTGTGTAGTATGGAAGAAAGGAGAGGACTTTGAAAGAGAATTCTGTTGAATTGTAATTATAGTTTCATTTTCTTGGATATGAATGCATTGAAGAAAGGATTGAGTGTCATGCTAGACATTAGAAAGATGAATAGGAGATTATCATTTTGTTATTCTTATTTCCTCAAGTCTCAAATGAAAAAAATTTAGATGCATTGTGTTCAATCTTGAATCATATCAGGTGTAGATTATGTTTCTAATTGATAATGAACTCGTAGCCCTGAAGGAGACATCAACAATAGAATTGGAGTATTTGAAGTTCATAAAATTACATGTAAAATATTGCATTGTGTCTCATATAAGAGTATCTTGCAATTTAAGTTTGATAGTAATAAGCTAGTTGTCATGTACCAACCATAGATTTCACTATATGGAATAAGCATTGAAATACACAATGCAATGTTCAAATTATATCAGCTCAGTTATAAGTAACCATAGAGAAAACTGTAAAGAAAACAAGGCAATTAGCTCAGCTTAAAAATAATGTGCCTGTAGATGCATATTCATTATCTAGAAAATGTATGAGTAAAATCAAATAATGTCTCTTGCCAATATAGGTCAATAAAATAATAGGCCCTGAATAAGATAATAATATCTTGAAAATTATAAGTTAGAAATAAATAATTTTAAAACCACCCCCCATTAATAAGGTGTCGGCCTTGAGATATGATGTCCTTAGATCATGATAGGACCTTGTAGAAAACAAAATAATAAACTAAAGTTAAACAAATACACCATAGGTACATGATGGGATAGGAGGATGGAAAAGAAAACAAGAGAAAAAAAAAGTAATAAAAAAAGGGACAACACTTAGCATATTTGGAATTGTGCAAAAAGTTAAAACTTTGATTTCTTTCACCACATCTCACCTAGAAAAGGAGGAGTTAGGCATTGGGAAAAGTGGGAGAGGAAATAAAGTTTGGGGAAATATGAACATGGCAGATTTGACACCTTGGGGCTGATGTGACTTATCCTTGTGAATAGGTGCTTGGTGGGGGAGGTAAAAACATCATTATCAAATTCCTTGGAGGGAGAGATAAGGGTACATGAGATTTGGGTGAGACTTTGGAAATTTTTTCTTAGGGATGCTATTAAATTAAGTTTGTTTCTACTTCCATGCTTATGTAATAAATATAGGGGAAAAATGTATGTTATAAAATGGAAGTATTAGAATGGTTGAGGAATGGATTTTATTAAGTGGGTTTCCCTTTATTAACATGTTCAAGGTTAGTTGTTTTGTGACATGTGTTAGTAGCTAGGAAGTATATACCTCGGGTTAGAAATATAATATAGTTTAGTAGCACATTAAAGCAAGTTACTTAATTTTGGGTGTTTTGATTTTCTTATGTTTGGTGTAGTTATGATTAAGGGTTGACTAACTAATAATGTATGCTATTAAAAAGAAATAAATGGGAATGCATTTTATTAATTAGGATAATTAGGATTATTTAATAAATTATAAAGTAACTATGTTATGGTGAATAGACATTGGATTTTAAGATTAATATAGTAATTATAAAGTTACTAACTTAAATATAGGTATTAAATGGATAAGTATATGTAATGGTAATAATTAAAGTAGTAAGATGGTTGGTATTAATATAGTTTAGTAGGAAATAAGAAATTTGGGTGTGGTTTTAAACTAATATTTGTAAGTAAGGAGGAGATGTGAATGTAGTTGATAATTAGTAGGATAAAGTCAATTAGTAGACATTTAATGTTTCAAATAAATATAGATTCATTGATTGTAGTGAATCAACATAGTATGGTAGGATTTATTTAGTGATAGATTGGTAAGTATATGTGTTACCAATGGTTAGGTAGTTGGAAATTAGGTGATGCTTGCTAATTAGAAACATAAATTTGTTAAGTGGAGGAATAATCTAAGATTCATAATTCTTGATTGAATTCCATATCGCCTTATTTATTTTCATTAAACAATAATGGTATATTTTTCAGATAATAACAAGGGATTAGTAAATTGTATTACATCATATAATTTGGAGAATGAATAAATGATAAATGATTTAAACCATCTAGTGGTAAAACATCTTCACAAAAACAACTTCAAAACCATTATAACCACATGGATGCAGAAGTTTTTGGTTCACAACCACACAAGTAATGACTCGCTTCGAGGATGGGATGTGAATTTTAATATGATAAATGCACTTCAAGAACATCAATATCTTCTAATTCTAAAGAGATTTGCTTCACTTTATTTTCCACCTTGAATGTTACTTCTTTGCTTGTGGATTCCTATTTGCCAAACTTTCCCATTTCATAAGCTACAAGTGCTCCATGAATATCTTCCATTGTATACTTGTTAATATCTCTAGTTTCTTCTATAGAACATATCTTAGAATCAAATTTATTCGGAAGAGATCTCAAAAATTTCTTTACAACATCAATATCATCAATTTTTTCACCAAGTCCTCTTATGCCATTTATAGTTTCATCCATCTTAAGGAGATAGTCTTCTACCTTTTCATCATCACCCATCTTAAGGTCTTCAAATCTTGATTTCAAATGTTGTATCTTGGCTTCTTTAACCCTATCATTACCATGATATGTGTTTTTCAATTTGTCCCATACTTATTTAGAAGAATTGCAATGCATTACCTTAACAAAAGCATCTTTAGATAAACTGTTAAGTATAAAAATTTAGCTTTCATATCAGTTTCATACTTCCTTTTTTCATCAGGATCTATAGGTAAAGTATTAGGAACTTTATAACTATTAAAAATTGAAGCCCAAACATCAACATTAGTAGATAAAAAATATGTTTGCATGATTACTTCCCAAAAATCATAATCTAATCCATCAAAAATAGGAAGCTTTGAAGAACTATCTTGAGCCATAAAAGATAAGTATTCCACTCGACCAAAATCTACCCAAAGTTGTTAAACTTGATATAAGGAACCTTTCTTTGATACCACTTTTTGGAATAAAAACACCACTAAGAGAGAGGGGGGGGGGGGGGGGGGGGGGGGTGAAGTTGGGTTGGGGGGGTGAATCAGTGGTTTAAAATACTTTTAAAAACTTGAAACAATTACAAGTTATAAAAATTTAACACATGAGCAAGATAGTTAATGAATAAAAAAGTGACACAATATTTTAATGTGGAAAACCCCTTAGGGTAAAAAAACCACTTTGAATCTAAAACTTTATTGGCCTCTTGGGAAAATCTTTTAGAGCTAAAACTCTGGGAAGCACCAACACCCTGTTTTAAAAACACCAATTTTAAGGAATACCAATCCCTTACACTTGAAGCACCAACTTAATGAATACAAGAACCACCAACTTCAAAAATGAACAAGTGAGATAAAAAAATAGAGGATCATCTCTGTTACAACAAAAATCATGAATCACTAGTTTCAACTTCTTGTTGAAAACAAAATGTAGGATATACTTCTATTCTCCTTAAAACATCCAATACCCAAATATATTTTCTTTTTCCATTAAAATATCTGATCAAATATTGATATGAATGAATGAAGAAGAAATATATAACCCTTTTTATACCTTTGATAAACTTCTACAATGAAAATAAAATCACAAATATGAAATAAGAAACATAAAGCATTACCCTCTTCTTTGTTGTTAAAAATCTGCCTACAAATTGTTTGGTCTACAAGGAATTCTACATCAATCCTATAACTTCTATCAAAATCACTTGCTAGATGTTTTAGAGGAATGTATCCTCTACTTATAAACCAAGAAAGTCAAAATTTTGGAGGCAAGTACATACCCCAACCTTCCATTAGACCAAAATCGCTCAAAACTACTAAAACAGTCATAACAATTTGGTAAGGTTGTCTGATAAATAGACTTTTTCTCTTTCCATACATGTGTTATGCAAAAACTAACAAAGACCCATTTTAGCTAACTCTAAGATCTTTCCAAAAAGGTATGATTGTTTAGGTCTATCTGATAAAAAATCTTGTCAACTTTCTAATAGACCAAAACCATATTTTTATATCCATTTTCAAAACCAATGTGAACATTAAGTGTTAATTGTATAACACTTAAGTATTTGTCTTGAATATGTTCTGAATAATATTGAAGGACATCAAATAAGATAATTACATGATTTTATCCATTCCATATGCTCATTATTGACATCAATGACAACAATTGAAGATCAAATACCAATGGTTCAACAGAGAGCACTTTATTTATTCAAATTACCAAATATGGTGCTCCTGTATTGCCAAATACCACCATAGTACAAACATATGGCAAGGGAAAAGAACCTATAGTGGGAACTATTTCTATACTGGCATCAACTTCAGTGTAACCCACGTTCCAATTAAGTGCAGATACATTCAAAAAATCATTAGTGCTATGCCCAACACAACTACACATGCTAGCATTCTACAGTCAACCTTGACAGGTCCACCTGCATGATGCTTAAACATTGGGCAAGTGTACCTATCCAACAAATGACAGTCCCGACACAACCAATGTATTACTCCTATTTACAAATGCCAAAAAATATGATGAAATCATTTGTGCTAATCCCAACAACTGCATATCACTACATTAGCCAAGGTGGCACACTACCACCTCCACCACCTCATAATCCACCACCACCCTACAGTCCATTTGGGAATGAGCTTTGAAGGTAGATTCAACATCAATTTCCAACCATCATAGATGTAGCCAAACCAGGATATAGCCCAGTAGTTACATGAACTCCAGTGTTTGGTCCACAATATGAACAAAAAAGGGATGAAATATTTCTCTTTTGAGGAAATTTGTTCCTTTCCATTTGACAAATCTATCAACATGATACCATTTTTGCCAAACTTCAAGATTGCCAAAAATTTGACAAATACATGGGAGAAACATGTCATATCACACATCTCAAAGAGTTTTTCATCTTATGTCAAGATGTTGCCTACAATGAGGATTACCTTAAGAGGCTCTTTACAAGAAGCCTTGGTAGCCATGCACTTGAATGGCTAATGAACTTACCCTGAGGATCCATCACCTCCATCAATGAATTGATAGGAAAATTTATAGCATAATACTCATACATATTGAACATCATGCCTCATTAAGTGACTTGTGCAACATAGAATAATGAACTAGTGAAACATTTTCCAATTTTCTACAATAGTGGCAACACCTTGCTAATCACATGCCCTAAAAAATTGAAGATTCTCACCTTGCAGACATATTTATCAAAAAATTGATTTTGGAGATGTCTTTCCAAATGAATATGGCTAGTCTTGAAGATTTTACCACATTAGTCAAGAAAGGCAAGAACATTGAAAATGGACTCTTAGACAAGGGTTCCATTAAACACTATAACTCATCATCCTCAACTAATGAAACAAACAACAATGGAAAACCAAAATTCTGGTCCAAAAATAAAGGTGTAACTCATGATGGTGTCATTGATGTCAAGAGTGTGCAAAATCTTCAAGTAAGAGACAATGAAAATAACAATAGCAACTATCATCATCAAAACAACAAAAATTCAAATCATGATGCTCAAAATATGAATAAAAAAAGCAATTAAAACAACCTACAATCCTGTAATCAAACACAATTCTTTTCTCACAACAACAACAATACCAATAACAACTAGAATCACAACTATGATTGGAATAGAAAGTTCACTAGATATCATGGACCCTTAGATGCCATATTCTGAAAACTAGTGGATCACAATTTGATGGTTTTCCCCAACACAATATTTTGATGAAAATCAACCTAAATCCAAGTGGTATAGGGAAAATTATTATTATAATTATCACCACATCAAAGGACATGATAGTAAGAAGTGTATCAAGCTCAAAATCTTCATCCAAAATCTTGTTGATGATGGGGAAATTGAGGTTGAAGGAGGACCACCCTCTAAAAATGCTAAATTGGATATCTTTCAAAAACCCTTCCATAACCAAAAAAATGATAATAACAATGGAAACAACAATACAAACAATTTCAATCAAGCTTCTACATCTAATGTGCTCCATTATGACTATTCTACTAACCACCTATCAGACTTTGACTCCTTGTGTGGCAAAATAGAAACAAATGATATGTGTGGCTTTAACCCCATGTGTGGTTGCATTGAAGAAGTAGAAACTCATGTAAATACCCTTGTCTTATAAGCAATTGATTTTTGTGAAACCACTCGTTGGGAAAGAATTACTTTGCAAGCTTCCACTCCCAATCCCACCAATCCATCTATTCCACATGCACCTATTGTTCCATCCATTTTGTAGAGAGCCACTTCTCACTATGATTTCCTATCCAAGTTAGGGAAGACTACTGCATAAATATCTATTCTAGAGCTTCTCGCCACCTCACCTATCCACAAAGAAATCTTTGAGATTTCTCTTTTAGAGTCTCATATCCATTAAAACATCAATGCATCCCAATTCACTACCATGATTGGAAATATTTCCAAACAACAACACCTTGTCTTCATAGATAAAGATTTTTAAGGTCTTGATCAGCACCAAAAATTTTCACTCCATATTGAAGTCCTCATACAAAGACAAAAAATAAAATGATTCCTTATAGATAATGGATTTTGTTTAAACCTTTGTACATTGAAGATGATTCATTGCTTGGGGCTCCTAGAAGATCTCCTAGACATCAATAAAACGATAACCATTAAAGCATATGATGAAAGAGAAAGAGTATCAAAAGGGGTTATCATGCTACCACTACAAGTTGGACTAGTCATAATCAATACTGAATGCCATGTCTTGGATTTGGACTTACCATATAACATCTTGCTTGACTGATCCTGGATATATACACTAAAATTGGTCCCATCTACTTATCATTAGCTTGAAATTTCCTCACCAAGGAAGAGAGGTCACCATTCTAGGAGATTCTTTTCCTTTTGATTTTTGTAAGAGATTGGACAGTGCCCCAACAATTTTTTTTTGTCAGTGAGTTTGCTAAGGTTTTACCTAGATCTCTCACCATAATGAAAACACTTTCCAAAACAATTCCAAAGTCATCCAATATTGATTCCAATTCTTGTAAAGGAAAATAGAAGGTTGAATCTATCAAGCTCAATACTAAAATGAAGAAGGTTACCTTTGCTGATCAAGGAATGGGAGAGTATAAGTTTGAGAATGCCTTGTGCATGGGACAACTACCACTCTCCCTTGATCCTTTCATAAACCTTCCCAAATACCTCCTTCTACAAATAAGGACATTATGAATGTTAATAAAATAATCTTTGAACATTGGGGTTCACTTAGTGATGAACACTTGGAGTCTAATATCTTAGATTGGATATATTTTGACAAAAAATATGATCCTATGGAATTCCTTGAAGATAAGTATGTCAAGACTCCTCCCATCATTAAAAACATGGGATATCACGGTACTAACCTTACACCTAAAGAAGATGGAATCAAATAACCCCTTGAGACTTCTAGCTATCCTAAAGGACAAGGTTTGGGCTCCATTAAACCCAAGGTGTCTTTTGCTGACAACTATTATATAGTTGAACCTAATTGTAAGACTGAAAAGGAGGAATTATTTGATGTATAACCTAGATAACTATTTCTATGCCATCACCATAGCCAACCTTTCATCCATTGACCTACCCCTCACTAACCCTGACATGATATGCTAGGACCTTCAAGACATGCCACCAACTCTCGATATTTGTAACTATGATGAAGCACTGATGGCTCTTTTTAGCCTCAAGAATCTCCTAGATTATGAATATGAGATCTAATACAATGAGGAAGCCTACTTTGGTAGCCAAGTCAACTCTCTTAGTCACAAATTTGGAAAAGAAAACAAAAATAATTTCTTTTTTTAGAAACATCCTCTAGTGAAAACTCTTTTAGAGAACTCTTGGATGAAAAAAAGATAAAATAAAGGACACATCTTCTGGTGAAAACCTCCTTGAGGCACTAGAAGAGGGAGAGATTGACTTGCTATTTAGATCTCTACCACTAGAAAATTCATCTATATTGAATGAAGACACAATTCCAGTTAACTTGAGTATAGTAGATAATCCACAAATCACCTACATTGATACTTCCCTAAGTCCAAAAGAACAAGAAGTAATGATTTAGTTCCTATAGAAGGGAAAAATCAATTTTGCATGGACATACAAAGACATGCCTAATTTAGACACAGATTTAGTTGTGCATCACATAGTAGTAGATCCAAAGATTAAGCCTGTTAAGAAAAAGTTACGCAAGATGCATCCTAAGGTAGCACTCTTGGTAAAGGCAGAATTGTAGAAAATGTTAGAAGTAAAGTTCATCCGACCTATTGATTATCCTAAGTGGGTTTCTAACATTGTTCCTATAGGTAAAGCCTCTAGGGGCATCTACATATGTTTAGTTTTTTGAGATTTAAATCTCGCATGTCCTAAGGATGATTTTACATTACCCAACATAGACACTATAATGGTTTTGACAACTTGACATGAAATTCTAATCTCTAATGGATGGTTTCTTTGGTTACAATCAGATCAAAATTTTAGAAGAAGATCAACACAAAACAACATATACTACCCCATGGGGAATTTTTTGTTATCAAGTCATGCCTTTTGGCTTAAAATTTTTTGGTGCCACCTATCAATGTGCAATGGTCACAATCTTCCATGATCTTTTACGTGTAATAATGGAGGACTATGTTGATGACATCCTAGGAAAATCTAAGACACATAATTTCCACATTCCTATTCTTACCACCATATTCAAAAGGTTGGAGAAATATAAAGTTCTCCTTAATCCTAAGAAGTGTGTTTTTGGGGTCCAATCTAGAAATTTGTTAGGCTACATAGTGGCAAGAATAGGTATTGAGGTAGACCCTACAAAAGTAAAAGCCATCATGGAAATGCCTCTACCTACTACATTGAAACAACTCTGCAACTTTCAAGGGTGTTTACAGTCTGTTAGACAATTTGTGTCCTAGCTAGTAGATAAAGTTCATCCACTCCAATACTTGTTTTGAAAATACACCAAGTTTTGATGGGATTTCCTATGTCAGAAATAATTTGAGCAAGTTAAGGTATACTTGGCTAATCCACCAGTACTAGTCCTTCCAATTGTAGGCTGACCACTAATTCTCTACATTTATGCCACTTCAATTTCCCTAGGTGCTCTTTTAGCATAGCCTAATGACAATAGTAATTAGCAAGCTATCTACTATCTCAGTCAAATATTAGTTGGCAATGAGTTGAAATATAGTGTTATTGAGTGAGCTTGTTTGGTTGTAGTCTTTTGTACATAGAAACTACACCATTACATGCTTAATCATACTACACACCTCATTACTAAGATAGATCCCCTCAAGTATTTTCTCTCAAAAGCTTCCCTCATGGTCATGCTGCAAAATGGGTCTTGATTTTAAGTGAATTCAACATTGTCTATAATGATTGCAAGGCCATTAATAAACAAGTCATTGTTGACCAACTTGTAGAAGCTCCTCTTCAAGGAGACCATCCTATCAAAGTTGACCCCTAGTACACAATGGAAGATTTATTTTGATGGCTCCTTCACATATAAAGGATCAGGGGTAGGTATTGTGTTTGTCACACCACAAGGAGACCTTATCCCTAAGTCTTATAAAATTTTATTCCCTTGCACAAACAAAATAGCTGAGTATGAAGGATTAGTATTAGGGTTATGTCAAGCTATCCGATGAAATATTAAGAGCCTACTTGTCTTTGGAGACTCTCAATTTGTCATTAGACAAGTTACAGATGAATATCTAATAAAGGATGAAAAGTTATTGCCATATTGCCAGATAGTAGAAGATCTTAAACAACATTTCACTAAGATAGTCTTTCAGCAGATACCAAGGACAAATAACAAAGCGTTAGGCTATGGCCACCATAGCCTCCATGATTTCCATGCTTGCATACAACCCTAAGTGTGAATTTCTTGTTGAGAATATTTTTCTTCCTACTTATGAGCAACCTAAAGCAAAGAGCTCTGGTGTGTGAAATTTTCAGTCCTGAGTCTCCATGGTACTACAAATTCTTTGCATACCTTCCTCACAAAACAATCCCCATAGCCCTTTCCACAAACCAAAGTTCCTATTGCACTGCCTAATACAATATCCTACGTGATACACTTTTCTAAAAACACTTTGATGGAACCCTCCTTTGATGTCTCATTTTAGATGAAGCCAGAATGACATTAGGAGAGGTTCACCAAGGAATTTGTGGTGCCCATTCTAGTGGCCTTACATTAGAAATAAGGATCCTTAGAATGGATTATTATTGGCCTACAATGGAAGTTGATACCTATCATTTTGTGAAATGATGTGTTCCTTGTTAGAAACATGGAGATTTGATACACACTCCCACCCAAGACCTTCAACCTACCATTATACCAAGGCCCTTTCCCTATTGGGCTTTCAATCTTATTGGTCAAATATACCCAAATTCTACAAATGGCCACAAGTATATTATTTCCACCATTGAGTATTTCACCAAGTGGGCCAAGGCTATCCTTTTAACCCACACAACCAAAAAATAGGTTTTGAAGTTAATCTTGAACTACATTCTCTACCATTTTAGTGTCCCCCAAGACATCATAACTGATAATGAGACTCCTTTCAAAAATTAGGAGGTCCCCACATTGTATCATAAATTTGGAATCAACAAACATTTCTCCACCAAATAATTTCCCCAAGGCAATGGCCAAGCTAAAGCCACTAATAAAACCATTTTGAAAATCATTGATGCAACTGGCTGTGACTCGCACCTCCAAATTGCTCCTGCCTTTTGGGCCTATTGCACCTCCATCCATAACCCCACAAGAGCCACTCCATTTTCCCTTGCTTATGTCTCTAAGGCTGTATTACCCATCAAAATTAAGCTCCCTTCCCTCCGAATCTCTCTCAAGAATCTAATGTTTGAAGAAGAATACTGAGTTGATTGCTTGCAAGAGTTGTAACTCCTTGATGATAGATGCGTCAATGTCTTAAACTACCTCCATGTGTATCAAAATCACCTTCAACTCTAGTTTCACAAAAGGATCATACCTTGGGAATTTGAGGTGGGTGATCTAGTGTTGCAGTATAACATGAGAAATCTCTAGAACTATGAAAATAAAGGAAAGTTTGAAGCTAATTGGCTTGGTCCTTTTATTATTACAACCAAATATGGTTCTAGGGCATATTATATTGCCACTTCAAAGGGAGATCTACTCCCTAAGCCTATAAGTATCTAGCACCTCAAGAGGTTCTATGCGTGAGTTCTGCAGTTCTTGTATGGTGTTGTTAAAATTCCACAAAAATAAAATAAAATTTAAGAAAATTAAAAAACTACAAAAATATTTGTAAAATGTTCTCGAAGAAAAGACTAAAAAGAGAAAAAAGTTTTTGAAAAAATATTTTTTTCAATAAGGTCCATTATCTATAAGGCTCATCTCACTTCACCACATTTCCCTCATTTCATCCCATATTTCTGCAAAAGTCCTATTTGGCTTGCACTTTTTCATGTATCCAATAAAAGACCTCTTGTTTGTGAGGTCTCCATCCACTTTCATCTTTCAAAATACCTCTAGTCCATAAGACACTTTCCCATCAAATGTTTACCCTATTCCTATTATCCTGAGATTTTTTCCTACAATAGTGACTTCAATAGAAACTAAACAAAATCACCATTGAGACTTAACGATTCAAGAAACTTATTCTTTTAAACAACTATTGACAACAAACACTCATGACAACAACTTAGACAAATAAAATTTCCTAAGATGACTCCTTCCTACACATGGCACTACAACCTTCACTGTTGGACTAACATTCTTAGCAGGAACTATGGATTGAATGACTACTTGGTCATGCAATCTCTTTTGGTTGATTTCATCTTTGTGGGTTAGTAGTAGCCTTTTACTATGTGCCTCAATCTTCCACATCTTTTTATCACTTGAATGGTTCCAATTGGCTACATGTGTCATTTGTGGTATGATTTGTTTTTGATGCTTTAGTACATTTATGTTAGTTTTAGAGTTATGACTATGTGCTACTCACTGGGGGCATTAGGTTAGCACCCTTTCCACAAAGATCCTTCAAAATAATTTGGGTGTGCCTAGATCTCTACAGTGTGTATGTGTCATTTGTTACCTCATGATTATGAGATTACATATATTGTCCTAAAGTATCTATTTTTTTGTGAGTCTAGTCTATGCAAAGTAATCTTGTCATCTATGCTCCTATAGCATTTGATGCATAACTCCTTCTGCAAAATCAAACTTGGGTGTGCTCTCCCATATAAACAAAAATGAATCCCTTGGTATTATGTAGTTAGGATTCATGTAATATAGGATTTCATTATGCTCTACTTGAGTCAAGGGTTCTATTTTTCCCACCCCCTCCTATGCTAGGCTAATAGATACCTACAAGCTATAGTTTGACACAAGTCCATCAATTAGGTCTCATTTATATTAAATTTAAACTTTTTGTTTACATCATTTCATTTTGCATTTTTATCTCATTCATGATTAGTATGTTACTAAAATTTTCATTTAGGATACATTCATTTTTTATATATTGCATTCATTGCACCTACATTATGTGTCTCATTCGTTATTCATCATTAGGTTACATTATTTGTTCATTACATTAATCTATTAGGTATTATCATCACAATCATTACATTTTGTCACATACATATCCTGATACATCTAACACAAATCATATAGTAAGTCCATAAGTATAAAACAATAAAAAACATACATCTCATACATTGCCATCATATAGGACCTGCATCACCCACACATTAGCCATTATATATTCATCATAGGAAATACTACATCACATCACACACATCTTGCATCACCAATGTCAGTAGCAGTATCATAAAATCATGCATCACATATAGTACTCATAAAACCTCATAAACATCCATAAAATACCATCATACATACACATTTTAGATCATTGAATTATGTCATCATATATAAAAATAAGTGTCCATGTATAGTCCATATATAAAAAAATCATGTAGTACATCATGCATGATATATCATCAAAAACTTTCTACATCTACATATACATCACTATCAAAATTGATCACTCTAGGGATCATGTGCCTAGCTATGAGGGCCTTACCCCTCCTGTACCCCCTCCTCATGGAGGCCTCCCCTATCCAACCAAAGACTCTACTCTATGACGACCACCTATGGTTCATGAGATAGATGCCACCTACAACTCTGGCTTTTATTGCTTTGTTGGCATGGCATCATGATACAATTTCCTATAGTAGCTTGCCTCTCATAGAGCTCATGCCTTGTGTTGACATACATTCAGGGCCTCCTACATCACTGTGATCATCCCCCTATCTTGAGTCATCTTCCTTGTAATGTCTCACTATCTGTGATACTCATCTACTTGACATTGCAGGGTCTCCTATCCACTCCAAGGGAGGCCACATCTTGTCACAGAATATCTAACTCTGTTAGCTCCTCCACATCTACATGTTTGGTGAGATCGATGAACTCACCAACATCAATCCTCGCCTATAAGGCTACTAGGGCCTCTTGTGCCCTATCTGTCTTGGCTTCCTCTTCTTGTACCTCCCCCTATAGTTGGGCAACCTCTATTTGAAGGTTACCCCACTCAACCTTGACTATATCTACATCTCTCTACTGTATCAAAGGTGGCCCCTATGGTACTTGTGGTATCGACTGTGGTCCCTATACTGGTGGTGGCCCTATTGGTGCCTGCTCTCTACTCTGACAAACTCATCATCCCTATGGACCTTGCTATAGTCCCTATGCTGGTAATGGCCCTACTAGTGCTTGTTTGTCATCTCCCCCTCTAGCCCCATCTCCCCACCTTGTGCCTACTCTACTAGTGGAGGTGCCCCTAGTACTATCAATCTTAGTGGTTGATGTGTTACCCACCACTGTATGTATGTTGGTGTCATCCCAACATCTCCCTAGTCCTACCCATGCACCAATGGCACTAGCTACATGCCATGCCATGAGGCCCTTGCCAATCTGATGGTGGTCTCAAAATCCCATAGTTTTCCATACTCTTGGGACACCATTGGATATAGGAACCTATCAGACACAATATCTTGGACCCATTTGAACTATCTCTATACTCTAAAGGGCATGTAGTGCATCATAATGTGTATTGCTATGCATATTGCAAGTAGAGTCAATCCTCTATATCATCCTCTCCACCTGTAAGCAGTATAGCTCCCCAACTCTCATAGTCTGTGTATGGTGCCCAATCAAACATGATGATCTCATCTAGACATTGACAGAAGCATCTTATTGACTTGGTAGACATGTACTGGATAGGTGGCCTGTATTGACATGTGTACAACTCCCCAAGATATCATGTCTCCTTTCAAGTAATAGGTCACATCATGCCTATGTGTTCCCATGACCATACCATCAATAGAGTCAACCTTGGTCTTCTATGTCCTGTAGGAACACATATGTAATTCATAATATAGATGAGCCAAGATGGTGTGGCCCCAGTAGAAAACCACACTATCATCCTATAGAAGAGTACTATGAACTCATGCCAATCCAATTAAAAATCCATGCCCAGCATGGTTTGGTTATCTTCCATATTAGTGAGGCCAAGTAAAGAGCTAGCCATGATAGTTTTTTGGTATAACACCTCCCTCCATGTCAACCATGACTATTGAATTGGTAATTTCTATCTTCTACATCCAAAACACTCCCACATACATGGATATAATCCCTCCAACATGTATTTTGGGTATCTACCATAGATCGACACTCATAGTATCTATCATACATCTAGCAAGGTCATTGTCACCTCTCCTGTAGGCAGATGGAAGCTTAAAGTTAGTGTATGCCACTAGTCCACCAATGTCTATAGTTACACTAAATGCACCCTCAAGTATGGACACTCATGGACATGTTCAAGTCCACATAGTCATAGGTGTCCTTACTCTTCCTTTGTCAATCTCTCCCTAGCACCATTGTCATTGGATAGTGCTTCCATGATTGAAATGTCACTGTTAGCAACTGCAACATTGGCATGCAATAGTTAGTTTACCTTTGTTTCCATGCTCTTACTATTTATCAAAGCATGGAGCATCTTGCTCTATCTACCCCCTGATCATCACCCGAGTCTTCTAATTTATCCAAATTAGTGAAGACGTCAATCCACACAGATGTGGATTGGTAGAGACTTTGATTTGGCATCTCTGGTAGCTTCTTAGATGTCAGTTTCCTTGCCGACTATTACAATTTTATCATCTATAGAAATGATGACATGGAGATCGTCATCTCTAACTCGATCGTCACCTTGTTTCTTTGTTTGTGCAAATGATAGGATGTCCAATATCATCTTCAAAGATGACATGATGTATCTTGTCATCTCCATAGTGGAGGTTTCCCTAGTTCATCATCTATGAAGATGATGGAGTGGAGAATTGTCGTCTCCATCCCGATCCCTTTTTTCCCAATTTCCCACCCTAAAAATGCATATTTTTAAATGTGTAATAAAAAACTTGACAAGTTGGTATAGTCAACTTACCGATGGTCCCATGTTGGTTGGTCTCTAGTGCACTTGAACATGCTCTCCAAGCTATAATCTCTTGATCAGATCCATCATTCGCTCTAGTTCTGTGCTCTCTAGGTGTGTAAATGGCTCTTCTAAGAGTCCATTGTAGGCTTATATAGGCCCTTTGAGGTCCCCTTTTGAGCCCATATCCAATCCTTGACCTTATCTACCCTTTCTTATCCCAAGTCAGGCAAAGTGTTCATCTATGTCTTTTTCCTACCCTTTCTTTTCTTTTTGGGTCTTTTTTGCGAAAATTGCACAAATTTTTTTTTTTGTTGTATTTTCATGAGGGGAATCCTCCTCCCCTATCATCACTATACCTCTCCTTTTTGGGGAAACCTATATTTTCTTTTGTTTTATATAATGTCATCTCGACATCACATCAAAGAGGGGTAAAATGTAGATGCTTAAAATCATCTCAAACACTAGATTAATTGATTTAATATCTCCCTTAACACTATAATTAATTAATTATATTTTTTCATGTTCCTCTACTTATTTAATTAAATTTATTTAATTGAATAGGGTCACCTCCCTAATGTATTTAAATTTAATTTAAATACTCCCCTCTAAAGTGTTAAATTTATTTAATACATAATGCTCCATAAATCCCCTTTTAAATAAATTCTAATTTATTTAATTCCCTCCACTTTATTAAATTCTATAATCCTATTATTAAATTAAATCCTATTTAATTTAATCTTAATATCACCTATAACCTAGCCTACCACCTATCACTCTCATCCTTCTAGGTCCGCCCACTAGTTAATTCCACTTAATTATCCTAAATAACTTCCTAAACACCTTTTAGTCCCTAAGTATTTTCTCACACATGTGTGAGCAACTCAAAATCCAAGAAAGCCCCCTTTCATCAATTCTTCCAAAAAGCCTCTTACACTCTTACACATTTGTCCCATTTCCTTTTTCCAAGGTTTCTCACACATGTATGATCACACCTTCAGCCATCTTAATCACCAAAAAGGCTTATGTTAACCTTTGCATGGCTTGTCTCCTTAGCCCATGTGTTTCCCTTGTGACACCTATGTGGATGCCACATAGATGCCACCTCTTCAAGGCCTCTCTCAAGCCTATAAATAGAGCTCTTGTCTCAAACATTCTTCATCTCCCCCATTTGCATTGTTATCATGCTAGTATAATTCTAGAGATCTTAATAGTTTTATGCATTTTTTTTCTAACCTTTGGTAGTTTCTAGCTTCTTTTCATTTGCATGGTTAACTTAGTTTATTTTCTTGCATCCATATTCACTATCCTTGAATGCTTTGAGTATGGTGCTCATAACCATTGTTTGAAGCATTCTCTTCACATCTAGTTAGCTTCATACATCTTACATTTCATTTCAAATCATCTTGGGATTCAATCTGTGTGTTTGGGAGAGCACATCCACATCCCTCCAACTAAAGCACACCAACAAGATTCACATGGGTGTCCTTATTGAGCTGCTCCAAGGTTGTGCGATACTCATATCTATTGATTGTTTAGCTTAGTAAAATGCAAGTAGTTTTAGTTATTTTATTGTTTGAATCTTGATATATGAACATGTATAACTAATGTTTTCCTTGTTTAAGCATGCTCCTAACAGGTAGGTTTTTCACGTATACAATATTAACATGTCAATTTAGCTTTATATTACAATTAATTATAATCACTATAGGTTCACTAACTTTTTAATGTTAAATTATATAAATTTTATTAATACACTAGACACCATTGATGTTAATTAAATAGTTATTCATATAAATAATTATTACCTATAATATAAAAAATATATCGTCCATGAAATCTAAAGTCTAAACTAATTTAACATATTCTTATAATAAGGCAAGAGCCTACAACACAATGATAAATGATGAGCCTCTTATTTAGGAAGTCTTGGGTTCGAGTCTACTTGAACTTAACTAATAATAATAATTAATCACAACAAATAATAACAATTAATCTTGACTTCAAGCTATTACCCATCAAAGATATATGTGTGTGTGTGTGTGTGTGTGTGTGTGTGTGTGTGTGTGTGTATATATATATATATATATATATATATATATATATAGACACACACACACACACACACACACACACACATACATATATATGTGTGTGTATGCACACACACTCATGCGCACATAGACACACATAATGAATGTTTTAGAGTAATTAGACATTTTCTAGTTAACTCTATTTTACTTGAGCTAAACTTTAGACATATAGTAATTAATTGTTTTATTAATTATTATCATGCTACCTAGGTTTTACTTTTTAAGGTTTTGATCTCCTTTATAAGGATGATTTCTCTTTGTAATCATATTCATTCAATATAACTTAGAATTCTTTTTTACACATCAATAATGTCTCATCTTATGTGGATGCTATTGAAATCTCAGTCAATTTTTTTTTCAGCCGAAGGTCGTATGACCTTGGACTCTAAAATTGAGGTAACCATTTTTCTTTAAAAAAATAATTAAATCAATTATTTTATGGTTTTACAAAAATAATTTGGTAAAATTTATTTATTAAACAACACATGCCCTTTATTAAACAATGGATATTTATAAGGCTTGTACACTTTTTGGGAGAAAGTTTGGCACAAGTTTCTAAGGGATCAACCCACACCTTTTGGTTTCTACACCTGTTAGTGACAAGCTTGTCGACCACCTTGGGAGCTATTTCAGGCATCATATGGTGTTTTTTGTGGGAGTCCATTATTCTTTCTACCCACCTCAAGCTTTATGTGTCCCCTCTTGCCCTATGTACCCTATCAAATCATGCTCCAGAAATTGGGCATGCCCATGAACTGTGGGGTTGAAGCTTTTGTTTTGAGAAGTAGGCACATTTGTGGGTGTACATTCTTTCCCACGTCAGTGATAACTATTCTTTGAGACCCATGTAAACCTCTTCTCTACCAAAAGCATGCATTTTTTGAGATTTCCATGGAAAATTTGGTGGGAATGACAATTTTTTGAGCATGTGCTCCTTGGGTCCTACATGGGTGTCTATGTTGTGAGTGCATATATTTGTAGACTATGTGCAAGACTTAGGAACCATGTATTTTCATGCATGTGATTCTTGGGAGCTATGGGGTTAATCTTTCATTAACTTTAACATGGTATCAGAGATTCAGATTTCCATGCCCCTATTCTCTTCATAAGAGGTTTGACTTTAGTTTTAAATTTGTATTTTTCAAAGGCTCTTTGTATTAGATCTAGGAGGTCACTCTTTTTGGTGCACTTTGAGCCCAAATGGACATCACCATTCTGATTTGAGCAATGTCATCTGAGGACACTCATGTAGATTATTGTATCCTTTGGATTCACTATATCTTGTGCCTTGTTGTACATACACTACTTTAATTAAAGTGTCATAAGGGGTTGATATTTTTCCTTTATTTTTCATCTTCCTTTGTCAAGTGAGTTTCCCTTCTATGACATTAGCCTCATGATGTGTCTGAGATTGATTATCTTGGTACATACATATGTATTATTTTGTGCATATTGATCATGGTTCCTTGACATACAATTCCTTTGGCCCACTTTTTTAGTTTCCTATCACCTCACCCTTGTCTACATTAGGGGGGTTCTTCTATTATTTCTCATGCTTCCTTAGTTCAATAGAGTGATATATGTATTCAATATTTTTTCCTATGTACTAGGTGGATGCAGTGGTTATGTGCCACTTTGGTTGCAACCTTCTATGTTTAATTGATCATCTCTTCAAGATTCAATATTTTATGCCATTTGTATCTTTGAGTTGTTTGCCTTTCTATTCTTCCTGATTCGAGTAGTGTTTTCTAAGAGCATTTGTGAAAATTGTAGTCTTCTCTATCTGGTTAGGTTTTATTTTAGTGGAGGTTCTTTATATTAGTAGTTACTTTTGATAGAGCTTTGTAGCATCTACATACTTCAGCGATGTTCTTCATGATCATATTTTGTTCCTATCTACTAGGGCATTCCCTAGTTTGGAGGATTATTCACTTCTTCACTAGTTCTTTCAACATTCTTTCCATCTCTTTTTGGAGTAGGATTTTTTCCATGTGGTTTTCCTTATTTCACCTCTTTATAGAGATTTGGTTGTGCTTGGGTACCTCATCAAGCTTTTTTGGTGGGACCCAATTTACTTTTAGTAGTAGTTTCTAGGTTTTTAGATACTCCCTATGTTTATCTCAAGGGGGGGTTGTTAGAGTAATTAGATATTTTCTAACTAACTCTATTTTTCTTAAGCTAAACTTTAAACACATAATAATTAATCCTTTTATTAATTATTATAATGAAACCTATGTTTTACCTTATATGGTTTGATCTCCTTTATAAGGATGACCTTAATTTGTAGTCTTGTTCATTCAATACAAATTGCAATTCTTTTTTGCACATCAAGAATGCCTCATATTTTGTAGAACTTTGAATTCGAGCCTCAATAGCCTTGCTCATCTCTTTCTGTGATAGCTGTTTACATGTAGTAATTCTTGGGAGATATAGGGTTGAGCTTTCATCAACTTCAATAAAATGAAAATCTAATACTAGCAAACTCTTACAAGCTAAAATAAAAAGAAATGATTTTCCATCAGAACACTAAATTTATTTTCAACTAAAGTTTGAAGTCACATTTTTATCAAAAATAATAAACTGAAGCTAAAAGACAATAGATTCTTTTAACAAAGGGGATAAACAAATCAACTCATCAAATACAACCAATTAGAACACATTTATTAAAAAAAGTCAATTCAAACATTTTAAACAACCCTAATTAGGGTTTCCACCAGAGCCATTTATGGGGGAATTAATTCCTCATTTCTCTTTTTATTATCTTCTTGTACATGCCTTCTCTAACCCTAATTTAAAATTATGATTAGGGTTTATATCTCTTTTTTCTTTCTCTCTTTCTCATAGCTTGAACGATGCTTGTTTTCCTTTTGATGTATAGGTGAAGGAGATGCATTCCTCAGGCATGCAATTGCTTGTAAAAACCTCTTGTGAGGGTTTCCTATTTCTTTTATTTTTTATTTTCTCTGTTAAAGTCAACTTCATTTGTTTTTTTCTTGATCCACCACTAATGACGGTAACTTTTTATTGCAATCCTATCATATTTACTAGGCGACATTTTTGGAGGGCGAAACGCTTATTATTTTTGTTGTTGTTTGGAATGAAAGTTAGCATATATATATTTGGTTTTTTTTAGTAAAAATAAATAAATAGAGGAAAGGGGCCACAACCCCCTTGTCCTCTCATTCTTTGTGGTATTTTTCTTGAAGTAGCCCAAAGAGGTGACATTTCTCAGCTCTATCACTAGCTCAATTTCTAGTGTTGTGTGGTTGATGTTTGAAAGACCCATAGTCTGTGTGAAGTTGCACTCTTTGGGGGTTTTGCACAATTGTTATTTTGTTATATTATACACACACACACACACACACAAACACACATATATATATGATTTTCTTAAATTACTATATATAATTTTGTTTTTAAAAGAACAACATCAAAATCATGGTGAGCTTTGTATACCAGTGTGAAGATACATTTGGCTTTATAATTTTCCTTCAAAATAACCATTGTTGAACTTTTTAATTTTAATTTTAAAGGAACTACAATTGTTTTATTATTTTGAAAGCTTCTTTCTATAATACACATGCATAAAATTTGTAGCAAGATACATGGTTTTTTTTTAAATTAACGATAGAAATGATTTTCTATATCTAACTTATCTTTTAAGTCTAAACTTTTATTTCAAGTATATAAGGTTATTTTTTAAAACTTAAAATATTATAACAATACATTTTAAGGAAATAGCCTTCCTTATTTATTCACTATAACTAATTCTCTTTCCAAAATTGAATATAACATAACGATACATTTCAAAGGAACACTTTTATTACTTACAATAACTTTTTTTTTCCCAAAATTGAAAATTACATCACAATGAATTTCAAGAACTCAATACATTAATATTCCCTCAACATTATTATACAAAACTATGCAACTTTATTGCTTTCATTTTCATTAGTCAACACAAAAAGGACATCATACAAAAGATAATAGATTATTTTAACAAAAGGAATGCAAAAATCAACTCATCAAACACAACCAATTATGACATATTTATTAAAATAAAAGTCAATTCAGACATTTTAAATAACCCTAATTAGGGTTTGTACCAGAGCCATTTATGGGGGAAATAATTCCTCATTTCTCTTTTTATTGTCTTCTTCTACATGGCTTCTCTATCCCTAATTTGAAATTATGGTTAGAGTTTATATCTCTATTTTTTCTCTTTCTCATAGCTTGAATGATGCTTGTTTTCCTTTTGACGTACAGGTCAAGGAGATGGATTCCTCAAGCATGCAGTTGCTTGTAAAAACCTCTTGTGAGGGTTTCCTATTTCTTTTATTTTTTATTTTCTCTATTAAAGTCAACTTCATTTATTTTTTTCTTGATCCACCATTAATGATGGCAACTTTTTATTGCAATCTTGTCATATTTACTAGGCGACATTGTTGGAGGGAAAAACCCTTATTATTTTTGTTGTTGTCTGGAATGCAAGCTAGTAGATATATATTTGGTTTTTTTTAGTAAAAAAAAGTAGAGGAAGGGGGCCGCAACCCCCCTTGCCCTCTCATTCTTTATGGTATTGTCGTTGAAGCAGCCCACAGAGGTGACATTGCTACACACACACACACACACACACACACACACACACACACACACACACACACACACACATACATATATACATATATACATATACATACATACATATACATATACATATACATATACATATACATATACATATATATACACACACACACACACACACACACACACACACACACACACACACACACACACACATACATATATACATATATGTATATACATATATGTATATATGTATGTATATATATATGTATGTATATATATATATATATATATATATATATATATATATATATTTAATATACATATAATTATAATTTTCTTAAATTACTATATATAATTTTATTTTTAACATCAAAATCATGGTTAGCTTTAATATACCAGTGTGAGGATACATTTGACTTTATAATTTTCCTTCAAAATAATCATCGTTGAACTTTTACATTTTTATTTTAAAGGAACTACAATATGTTTTATTCTTTTGAAACCTTTATCCAAACAATTTTTTATTTTCTTTCTATAATACATTTGCTTAAAATTTGTAACAAGATACATGGTTTTTTAAATTAACAATAGAAATGATTTTCTATATCTAACTTATCTTTAAAGTCTAAACTTTTATTTCAAGCATATGAGGTTAGTTTTTAAAACTTAAAATATTATAACAATACATTTTGAGGAAATAGCCTTCCTTATTTATTTATAACTAATTCTCTTTCCAAAATTGAATATGACATAATGATACATTTCAAAGGAGCACTTTTATTACTGACAATTTTTTTTTTCCAAAATTGAAAATTACATCACAATGTATTTCAAGAATTCTATACAATAACATTCCCTGAACATTATTATACAAAAATATGCAACCTTATTTCTCTCATTTCCTTTAGTAAACACAAAAAGGAAATCATACATAAAGTTAATGTTATCTCTAAAAGTTGCACCTATGACTAGATTCTAATTCAGTCAACTTTAAGTAACATGGAAACACTCCATGTAGTGCGAAATGCCTAAGTTGGGATTGAATCTCTAGATTATAGGCCATCTCCTCTTGATGTCTCACTGATTTTACTTCTTCAAATATGAAAGGAAACTTTGAGGGGAAAAGGGATTAAAGGATTGCTTGGAAAGTAAATATTGAGAAAGTAAAGTGAGGTGATACATTGAATGGTAAGATGGATATAATGCTGGTCTGACTCAATGAATACTTCTGGGTAGCTAACAATAACTCAATAATGCAAAGGATCATTCACATATAAATATTTCACAAGAAGGATGCAATCCAAACAAGATGTTAAAGGGAATGCTACCATTCACAGTGTCACAAACTTGAATGGAAACAAAGTATCTCGACTTGTAACCTATATGAACAATCAAATCCCACTTATAGTTAAAATTGAGACAAAATCAAGGGATTCAAAGAGAAAAATCTGAAGAGATCCTATCAAATCAAAAACTTAAACCATAGGCAGACACTATAAGGGTTCTGAGACTATTCCTTCATTCAGATACTAAATATCAAAAGCCATTGAACAACATTCATCCAGATTGACTATAAAAAATAAAGTGATGTGTTGAGAAGAGCATGAAGGACTCCTAAGGGATCTCGACAATGCTATCTTACGTAAGACTTAAATAATGCAAATCCTTTCTCCACATCTTCGGAATCCTTAAGTAGGCCAAGATTGCAATAAGATTTAGATGGGAGAGGCACCTATTAGAAAATCAATGGAAAAGTATAGATATCTTAAAGAATTACATTCACCATTAAGTCTTACACCTCTTGTCTTGGATAACACCAGGAGAATAATCATAAAAAATTAGGTGCCACATGCTGCAAGAGTACCTTAACTACCCTTTGCTCCTTGTGGCATTCAAACATCAAATCCACACCCCTGCCAACATAGCATTAACAGTCAAAAGTTATTTAAGAAAAGAACATATATTTCTTGGTAATCATCCCATGAAAGCAATCTAATATGATCTCCAACATCCCCATACTTAAATGTAGATCAAACATTCATTAAACTAGGCCATCTGGATCACCAACTCATCTCCTTGATTGATGCCAACCCACACTGCTTCATTTTTGCAATATTTTTGTGTCACCCTAGGGAAAAATCTTAACTAACTACAAAGATGTGTCCATGTGTTGCAACGTGATAGGCCAGGTGCACTACCTTTGGTCGATTTAGAAAGGTGATGTACATAATTAAAAAGTCAACCTTAACTTTGACTCTTGATCTCAATATTACAACCTTATGACATGTTGGGATGAAGACCCCTTGCAATATCTTTTCATGAAAAACCCTAGCCTCACGATCTGACGATCACTGGAAATTATCCTTGTATCGTAGTTTCGTGAGCCCCATGAAAATAGCTCTATGACCATATGATAAATCATGTGCCATAGCATTGAAACATGTTGTTTGGCCCCTTACAACCTTATGACTACTCCCTTCCTTTACTAGTGTAGCATCGGTGGCTTGATACCTAACCTTCATGATCTTATGACAAACCATGCATCATAAAATTGCAAACCACATGAATGGTGGTTGAGATATTATGGCACACTATCTATCATAGGATTGGGGCTTAAAACTAACATGTGTAACTTCTTTTTCTTAATATTCTTGGGCCCACCTTACCCTGTCACTTATAGTCTTATGACAATGCATTGTCATGCTATTGAGCCTCTTTTTTTTGACATTTGTGATCCTATGATAAACTACAATTATAACATCAAAACTTAGACATATGTCACCTCCTTACCTTGTTGTTATAGATAAGGGCCTTGCAGCTTCTGTTGGCCATAAAGTGATCACCATAGATTTTCCAAAGATCTACAATAGAAAATATCATTGAATCTCCTCCGTGCCTTTCAAAAACTTTGACCAATAGGAATGTGTCTATATGTCAGCATGTCTTGATAGTACTTTTTTCATATTGTGGCCCACCTTTTGAAGTTGCCTCCCATATATCCATGTGGAAAGCACTCGCTATGTTGCTTTGGATAAAGATATTACAACTCCCCAAAGCGACAAAGTGACCACCATTGATCTAATGAAGATCAAGGGCCACCACAATTCATTTGATTTCATGGAAAAAGGGGGCTCAGAAGCATTAATAAATAAAATTTTCCTTAACCGTAGGACATGTAGACTTAGAAGATTAAAATCTAGGTTCCTACTAGACATCAAACCAATAGCCTTATCAATTCATTAGGTATAGAGTCAAACTAGGAATGATAATGGACTTAAAATAGTAGTCACACATGCTTAAATATATGCACTTGGATTAGGTATTGCTTAGGGAAGATGTTGAGAAGAGAGACACCCTATAATAGTGAGTGTGTGATAGCTTACTTGCTTGGACCTCTGGGACCTTAGGAACTTATTAAAAGTAGGAAAAACTACAACTAAACACATTGTGTTGGACTACACTTAGGGAAAATAGAACTAACCTACCCTAGACTAACAAGCAACAAGGAATGCTTAATGAAGCCATTCATTGGTTGGCTGAAATATTTGCCTTTCCTTCTTAATTTGCAATGGTAAGCAAGCATATTGGCAAATATGTAAAGATGGAAGAACAACTAGTGTTCAACCATTTGGTGCAATACTTCATGAAGCATTAAATTTTCAATACTTACTTCATCAAGCTAAAAAAAAAAAACAAATTTCTTGGAATGATTCAACACACTATATTTTTTCTTCTTCATCAACATCCTTAGACATGGGTGTTGATATAGATGATGTTGTCTTACCTATCTCAAGTTGAGACAAATATCTGACTGGGAAACCTCTCAATAATATGAACTTGGAGTTCATTTTTCTAGTGAAGATATAAATGCTCATGCTGGATATTTCTCTTTCTAGCTATTCATCATAACTCTCCTACATAAACCATCTTTCCTCCATGGTCAAAGGGGCATCATCTTCTATTATCACAACTTTCAAACCGAATGCTTTATCATCAACATACTCCATAATATGACTCTTATCCTTAATAGGAAAATGTTTAGGCATTAAAATATCTTTCTCCATGGTGCAATAATTTGGCACATGGAAATCCATACTCTCACAAAAATCCTCAATAATATTG
Organism: Cupressus sempervirens; assembly: GCA_028749045.1. NCBI lineage: Eukaryota > Viridiplantae > Streptophyta > Pinopsida > Cupressales > Cupressaceae > Cupressus > Cupressus sempervirens. Next base: position 560,178,003 of record CM053792.1, read on the forward strand.
TCAAAAAGAGCCTTCATACTTTAATTAGTCCCCATTTATCTTGTAACTATCTTCTTCACTGCAACTTCCTTATATGGCTCCACAAAGGATGGCAACTCATCAACCCAAGCCATGACATCTTCGATTTGATCTTCTGTTATTACAACTAATTAAGAATCACAACCGCTAGGAACTGTCACTCTCTCACCCTCATGCTCAAAATATGTAGGGAGCATAGCCAAGGGATCAAAAATAACAACCCCATCATCATTTTGTCCTTGCTTTCAAAGCCCCAAAATTGGTGCTACCAACATAGAGTCAACAAGATTATCTTCCCCTTTAGCCTTTTGACCTTGCACTAGGTTAGATGGTACAACCTTAAAAAGGTTTGGCATTTTGTAACTGGGGTCTTTTGTTCAAGAAGGCTACCATGGTTGCTTGATACTTTTCCTATTAGGTTCGTGCTGAACTTGAGGGTTAAGAGAGTGATTTGGATAACCTTGTTAATTTAGAGGCTCATGTAGGGGAAGTTCCATCTATTTTTGTAACACTATCACCCTTAAAGCTTGGGATCTCAAAGATAGAAGTCCTATTTAAGGGTTGTAGGGGCTCAACATGCTTGAAGCTTGGAATAGGGTTCTGGGAAAGATCAATTTTCCTAAAGCTAGGAAACTTTCTCTCTAAAAGTTTTTCCATTATAGTCACTTGCAACGGCTGCTCTATCTCTTTATGGTATTCCATATTTATGGGTTGGTTGGTAGAATTAGGGGACTTAGGTTTGAGAATAGGGACACAAGAGGTTTGGGCCCCTATCTTTTGAATTTAAACAAATAGCTCTCTCAGTTGAGAAAATGCCCACCTTAGTTGCTCCTCCTTTTCATCTATCTCTCTTTCAAGATATTCATCCCACTCTCTTTGTTTTCAATCCATTACCTACTGATTTTGGTCAGCTTGGTAAGCCCACTCTTCCTACTACATGATGTGCTCTTGATGTCTATCAATAATTCTCTTCTCATTTTGATAGTTAAACCAAATTTCATCCATACATAAGGAAAAAGGTTGATTCTCAAGGGGTTATTGAGGCATATTGGTAGACTTCCATGAGGCTGAAATGTCCCCTTTATGATTTTATTTGATGTTTAAAGCCTCTAATCAGATGTTTAAAATCAAACAGCCAATATTTCGAAGATCCACCAATTTCTCAATAAAACCCAAATCGGGTATGCTCGAAATAGTGCCAAAAACTTCACAGCTTCACATATTATTAATAATCTGAAAATGGAAATTTTTATAGAAATTTCACCAGCATAAAAGCCTAAAAAATGACATTTCTAGATCTATATAGCATTTACACAATAGCTCCCAAGCAGAGGACAAGAACAATGCTCATTGGGCTCCCGAAATTAATACAAAATAGCTCGAAAACACCACAAAAACACTAATAATCTATCACAAAAGTATAATCATGACCAAATACATATATTCAGCTCTATTTTAACATCTAAATGTCTAAAATACTGTAGCAACCCAAAATGATATGAAATACTCAACCAAAAACACCAAATTCTTACAAAAAATACACCCGAAAACCCACAAATTTGCACTGTTCGGCACAAGGGAAAACTCTACATGAGCTTGCACATGGAATGGATTTAAACTCCCATCCTTATCCTTCCTAGAAACTTGAAAACTCCCATCCTTGGGTCTCCTTCTCCACAAGTTTGGCATCCTCTGAAGAACAACAAAGCAATGAGAAAAAATCAAGTTCTGGAATGAGCCCAAAATGCCTCCAAATCCCTTTAAAAGAGGGCATAACCCTAACTCACGACCAAGAGGGGTTAATAAAATATATTTTAATTATAATTTTCATTTACTAGTCTATTGGTTTCCAAAGATTAGTCTCTTTTTCTGAAACTTCACCTTTTTGAGCCTGCCTGCCTTAGCAAAGATTATTATTTTTAATTATTTGAAAAGGGGACATGACAAGTCCTCCCCTCCCAAATATTTCTTGTCCTCAAGAAATGAAGGTTGGAATGCTCAAGAATATGTGCTCCTTCCCAAGTTGCATCCTCCAATGGTAATCCTTTCCATTTGACCAAATGCTCTATGATGCTCCTATTTCTCAATCTTTTCTCTCTTGTATCCAAAATCTCTTCTGGTATCAAAACTAATTTCTCTTCATCATCAAGAGGTGGTAATTCTATAGATACTATGGTTTTCTGGCCTAGAACCTTCTTTAGGCAAGATACATGGAAAACATTATGTATTTTTCTGTTTGGTGGGAGCTCCAATTCATAAGCTACCTCTCCTACCTTCTTGATGATCTTATAAGGCCCATAGAACCTTGGCTTGAGCTTCTCTGCCCCACTCCTCTTCAAGGTGCTTTGCTTATATGGATACAACCTTAAAAATACCAAATCTCCCACCTCAAAAGATCTTTCAGTCCTTTTCCTATTAGCATACAACTTCTGTTGGTTCTATGCATGTTGTAGATTATCCTTGAGGGACCTTATTATGTCTTGGCTTTGCTTGACGAATCACTTGCTGCAAGTACTTTGTTAGCTGAAAGTACTAGATCAACAAAGGAAAGGGCATCATAACCATAAAGAGCATGAAAAGGAGGCATACCAATAGACATGTGATGAGATGTATTGTAACAATACTCCCCTAGGTGCAACCATTTCACCCAAGCATGTTGTTGATTTGAAACATAGTTCCTCAAATATTCTTCTATCCATTTATTAACTATCTCTGTTTGTCCATCTGTTTGAGGGTGATAGCTAGTACTGGGAGTGATTTTAGCTCTTTCAAAATGAAAGAGCTACTTCCAAAAAGAGCTGAGGAATCTACTGTCCTGATCACTGACAATGTTTCTAGGCAAGCCATGTAATCTAAAAATTTCCTTGAAGAACAATTTAGCCACTTGTGATGCCTTGAAATTAGATGTCATAGGAAAGAAATGTGCATACTTAGTTAGTCTATCTACCACCACATATATGCAATCCTTACCTTGAACCTTGGGCAACCTAGTGATAAAGTCCATGGAAATACTTTCCTATTTTTGTTCAGGAATAGGAAGTGGCTACAACAACCTTGTAGGAAATTTTTTCTCACTCTTGCTTTGTTGGCATACCATACATTCCTTAATCTGTTTAAGGACATCCTCTGTAATACCCTTCCATGAAAATCACTCTCAAATTTTCTTGTATGTCTTGAAGTATCCCTGATGACCAGCCAAAGGTGTGTCATGAAAGGCTCTCAATATCCTCTCCTTAGTTTTTTATCCTGGCACTAAGAAGATCCTGTTCTTGTAATAAATCAATTCATCAACAACCTTGTACCTGTTATCATCCACTAACTTATCCAAAATCTTGGTGGCAAATGAATCTTTAGCATACTCTAAAATTATGGAGACTTTCCAATCAACAGAGATAAATGTTAAGGAACACAAAGTGGGCTTTCTTGAGAAGCATCATCAACCACATTATTCTTTCCTTTCATGTATTCAATATCAAAATCATAAGCTTGCAATTTTATTACCCATTTTTGTTGATGATCATTCAAATCCATTTGGTTCAAGAAGAACTTGAGGCTATTATGGTTTGTCTTTACAATGAATCTCCCACATACCAAATATTGTCTAAACTTATGAAGTGCATGCATGATTGCCAACATTTTCGTATCATAGATGGAGTAACCTTTCTCTGATTGATTTAATTTTCTACTCTCAAATTCTATTGGATGTCCCCTTTAAGTTAGGAAAACCCCTATACCTTCTCCAAAAGCATCACATTCAACAACAAAAGGTAAAGAGAAATCTGGAATTGCAAGCACAGGGCATGAACTCGTTACCTCCTTAAGCTTATCAAATGTTTTTTGTGCCTCTTCTATCCAAAAAAAAGCTCCTTTCTTTGTAAAATCAGTCAAGGGGGTAGCAATCAAAGAAAATCCCTTGGAAAATCTCCTATAGTAGCTACACAACCTGAAGAGACCTCTCAATTGTGTAAGATTAGTGGGTGGAGGCCAATCCAAAATTGCCTAAATTTTTTGTTGATCAACCTATACTCCTTTAGAACTTATAATATGTCCCAAATATAGGATCTCTGTCAAACCAAAATCACATTTAGATAGCTTAGCGTAGAAGGATTGTTTCTCCAAGATTCCCAAAATAGTGTCTATGTGCTTTATATGCTCTTCCCATGTTTTACTATAAATCAAGATATCATCAAAAAATACCAAAACAAATTTTTAAAGATGCTAGCTAAATAACTTATTCATATAAGATTGGAATGTTGTGGGTGCATTAGTGAGGCCAAATGGCATAACAAGAAATTCAAAGTGTCCATAGTGACATCTAAAAGCAGTCTTTTCCACATCTTCACTCCTCATTCGGATTTGATGGTACCCTGATCTTAAGTCAATTTTTGCGAAGCATACAACACCATGTAACTCATCAATGAGTTCATCTATGCATGGTATGGGATACCTATTTTTTATGGTCTTCTTGTTTAGAGCTTTGTAGTCTATGCACATTCTCATTGTACCATCCTTTTTCTTGACAAGTACCACAAATGATGCAAATGGACTAGAGCTAGGCCTTATGAATCCCATGTCCAAGAGTTCCTTAATAGTTTTTTCAATTTCTTCCTTATAACCTCTTGGATGGCAGTATGGGGCTATTATAACTAGTTTGGCACCCTGTTCTAACTCTATAACATGCTCAAAACCTCTATCTGGTAGTAATACTAGAGGAAAGTCATTGAAAACTATACTATGCTTATCAAGAATATTTTGAATTTCAAAATGGAAATTACCTTGATTCTTTGGAGAGCTTGTTGGATAGATTATGACTCCTGCTGCCCATGCTACTTGTCCTCTTCAAAAAGTCCTCTCCATCCTCTTTGTAGAGACCACCTTAGGTGCTCCATTCGTTAAGCCTCTAAATAAGACTTCTTTCCCATTGGAATGAAATTTAATCTCCATAGTTTGATGGTTCATCTAATAGCCTCCAATAGAGTGCAACCATTGAACACCCAATACAAGATCTGTCTCCCCAATGCAAACAACATAGAAGTCATCATATAACTCATAATCTCCTAAGGTTATCTTTAGTTGTTTCACCACCTGTGTGCAAGGCATAGTGAATCCATCAACTACAGTAACATTGAATCTCTCAAAATCTTCTACTTTAAGCCCTCTTTTCATGACAAATCCCTCATCAATAAAATTGTGAGTTGCCCCACTATCAAGAAAAATTGTCAACCTTTGCCCTGCTAATACCCCTTGAATTTGAAAGGGGTGGCATCTTGGGACTCCTAATAATGCTGCTAAAGTGCCATCCTTGCTGATTTCTTTTTCTTTCTCTTCTTCCTCCTCCTCCTTAGTTTCATAAAATTCCTCATGCTCATCTGAATCAGATTCTGAAGCAACTTCAATATAGTGCACTTGACCTTTCCCCAAACATCTATGTCCTAGAACCCATGGTTCTCTACAAGTGAAACAAAACTTTTTCCTTCGTAATTCACTCCTAGTCTCTTCATCTACCTTCTTTTTTGCCACATTTATCACATCTTTTGGTGGTAGTGTTGGAAAAGTCTTTTTTTAAAAATTCCCCTTATGTTGCCAAAGATTTGGGGGTTTTTTATTAGTTACTGGTTTCATAGGCACACAAGTTTCAAGTTGCAAGCTTTTTTTTATAGCTTCCTGTAAGGTTGAGGGTGAGAAAGCCTTAACCAAACCCTTAATAGAATCTTCCAAACCATCAAAAAAAAGATAAACACTCCTATTTTCACTCATATCAAGTACCATAATAGCCACTTTTTGAAACTCTTCTATATACTCATTAACTAATTTGGTTTGCTTCAACTTTGACAATTCTTTAAAATACTCTTCATCATCGTTGAGGTCAAATCTATCTATCACTCTTTGACTAAAATCATTAAATGTAGTTACTTGATTATGACCTTGAGTAGTCATTCCATGATACCACCAATCATAGGCTGCATCTTCCAAATGTAGACTTGCAAATTGAACAACATCACTCTCCTTCATGGGGTTAAGTGTGAAGAAGGTCTATAATTTTTGTAGCCATGCTCTAGCTGAAATTTTATTTGTTCCATCAAAAGTAGGTGCTGTAAACTTTCTTATTTTATTTTTGAGCTCTCTTCCACTTATGTCATGCTCCCTCCTATACTCTTTCTTGGGCATCAAAGTGTTCATCATATCCACATATTCTCTAAAAGGAATTGAACTACAAAAGTTATCATCTAAGCCATTTTAAGTAGCTCTTAATGCAATCAAGTTGCCTATAACCTCTTCCATAGGATTAAGGGCTAGATTTGGTACTAGTGGCTCATTTGTAGGCAAGAAAATAGTTTTTATTGATTTAGAGGGTATGGGTTTTAGATATCTTAGCTCCTCTGAAGTGCTCCCTTTCTCATTAGTAGATGCAACTCCTTGCAATTTTTCTATCAATATTCACAAAGCCTCTCTAGTTTCTGCCAAACTATCCACTATTTTCTTTTGAGTGCTCTAGATAACTTGGAAAAATTTCTTTGCCATCTCATCTGGGTCAGCCATAATTTTTCCTTCCTTGGATTTTTTACTTTTACTTTTAACTGGAGGTTTGATCAAAATTTCTTTATTCTTTTCTCACTGTGAATATCTCTTTTCTCTTTCACTTAGTTGCATGCAAACTTCTACAAACCCTCAGGCTAGCAAGATCATAGCTGTGATACCATTGAAATGTCCCCTTTCTGATTTTATTTGGTATTTAAAGCCTCTAATAAGATTTTTAAAATCAAACAACCAATATTTCAAAGATCCACCAATTTCTCAATAAAACCCAAATTGGGTATGCCCGAAATAGTGCCAAAAACTTCACAGCTTCACATATTATTAATAAATCTGAAAGTGGACATTTTTATAGAAATTTTACCAGCATAAAAGCCTAAAAAATTAAATTTCTAGATCTATATAGCATTTACACAATAGCTCCCAAACAGAGGACAATAATAACGCTCATCGGGCTCCCAAAATTAACACAAAATAGCTCAGAAACACCACAAAAACACTAATAATCTATCACATAAGTATAATCAAGAAAAAATAAATATATTCAGCTCTATTTTAACATATAAATGTCTAAAATACAGCAGCAACCAAACTGATATGAAATACTCAACCAGAAACACCAAACTCTTACAAAAAACACACCCAAAAACCCACAAATTTGCACTGTTCAGCACAAGGGAAAACTCTACATGAGCTTGCACATGGAATGGATTTAAAATCTTATCATTAGCCTTCCTAGAAACCTAAAAACTCCCATCCTTAGGATCTCCTTCTCCACAAGTTTGGCAGCCTCTGAAGAACAACAAAGTAATGAGCAAAAATTAAGTTCTGGAATGAGCCCAAAATGCCTCCAAATCCCTTTAAAAGAGGGCATAACCATAACTCATGACCAAGAGGGGTTAATAAAATATATTTTAATAATAATTTTCATTTATTAGTCTATTGGTTTCCAAAGATTAGTCGCTTTTGCCAAACTTTACCTTTTTGAGCCTACCTACCTTAGCAAAGATTATTATTTTTAATTATTTGAAAAGGGGACATGACAAAGGCTTAAGAATTTTGGTGGGGGGGGGGGGGGGGGAGGTGGTAAAGATATGGGACTTGCTAGGCATTTTCTAATAAAGGATCTCTAATACTTTGTTAGGTATAACTAGCAAAGTACGCTTCATGACATGGTTGGTAGGATGTGATATAAAGATTTTCATGGAAATGAGGATGATAAGGCAAACTTTCATTATATGAAGAAATGTTGAAACATTTGTGTAATATGGAAAATTCCTAAAATCATTGAAAAACTAGAAAACCAAATCTAATTTTCCACATACCAGCACTTAATCTACTTGAAAACAGTTGATATTCTTCAGAGTCACCAAATGTGTTAGAACTTCCCTCAAAAGGCAGAAACACTACTATAGATACCAAACAACAATCATGTAAAGTTTGAGAAGAATTGAAACATCGTTTCTGGTCCCACTAGGTGTGCCAAAATTGTTATCTCTAAGAGTTGTGCCTATGACCGGATTCTAATTCAATCAACTTTGAGTAACATGGAAACACTCCTAGGTAGTGTGAAATACCTAAGTTAGAAGTAAATCTATGGATTGTAGGTTGGCTCCTCTTGATGTCTCACTAATTTTACTTCTTTCAATAGAAAAGTAAACTTGGAGGGGAAAAGCAATAGAAGGATTGCTTGGAAAGTAAATACTGAGAAAGTAAAGTGAGGTGATACACTGAATTGTAAGATGGAGATATTGCTAGTTTGACTTGGTGAACACTTCTAGGTAGCTAATAAGTATTCAATATTGTAAAGGATCTTTTACATATAAATATTTCACAAGAAGGATGCAATTCAGACAAGATGTTAAAGGGAATGCTAACATTCATAGTGTCGCAAACTTGAATGGAAACATAGTATCTCGACTTGTAACCTATATGAATAATCAAATCCCACTTATAGTTAAAACTAAGACAAAATCCTAGGATTCAAAGAGAAAAATCTCAAGAGATCCTATCAAATCAAAAACTTAAACCACAAGTAGATACTATAAGGGTTCTAATATTGTTCCTTTATTCAGATACCAAAAAGAAAAATTCATTGAACAACATTCATCCAAATTGACTGTAAAAAATAAAGTGATGTGTTGAGAAGAGCATGAAGGACTCCTAAGAGATCTTGACAATGTTATCTTGCATAAGAATTAAAAAATTCCAGCCCTTTCTCCACATCTTAGGAATCCTTAAGTAGGCTAGGATTGCAACAAGCTTCATATGGGAGGGGAAGCTATCAAAAAATCAATGGAAGAGTATAGATATCTTAGAGAATTACATTCACCATTAAGTCTTACACCTCCCATCATGGGTAACACCAAGAGAATAATCATAAAAAACTAGGTGTTACATGCTATAAGAGTACCTTAACTACCATTTTATCCTTGTGTCATTCAAAGATCAAATCCATAACCAACCCCGTCAACATAACATTAACAATCACAATTGTATTTAAGAAAAGGTCATATATTTCTTGGTGGTCATCCCATAGAAGCAATCTAATCAAATCTCCAACATCCCCATACTCAAATGTAGATCAAACATCCATTAAACTGGGCCATCTGGATCAGCAACTCATCTCCTTGATCAATGCCAACCCATACCACTTTATTTCTACAATGTTATTAGGCCACCCTAGGGAAAAATCTTAACTGACTACCAAGATGTGTCTTTGTGTTGCAATGTGATCGGTCAGGTGTGCCACCTTTGGTCAATTTAACAAGGTCATATACATAATTAAAAAATCAACCTTAACTTTGACTCTTGATCTCTTGATATTATGACCTTACAAAATGTTGGGAGGAAGACCCCTCATAATATCTTTTCATGAAAAACCCTAGCCTCATGATGTAATGATCACTGGAAATTATCCTTGTATTGTAACATCGTGAGCCCATGAAAATAGTTCCATAACCATATGATAAATCATGTATCGTAGCATCAGAACATGCCTTTTGGCCCCTTACAACCTTATGACTACTCCCTTCCTTTATTGGCATAGCATTGTTGGCTTGATACCCAACCTTCATGATCTTACGACAAACCATCTATCATAAGATCATAACCCACGTGAATGGTGCCTAAGATCTTATGAAACACTATCTATCATAGCATCGGGGTTTCAAAATAACACCTACACCATTTTTTAATTAAATTACATGGCCCCACCTTGCCCTGTCACTTATGATCTTAAAATAATGCATTGTCATGCCATCGAGCCTCTTCATTCTGGGATTTGTGATCCTATGATAAACTACAACCATAACATCAAAACCTAGACACATGTCACCTCCTTGCCTTGTTTCTATAGATAAGGACCTTGTAGCTTCCATTGGTGATAAAGCGATCACCATAGATTTTCCAAAGATCTATGGTGGAAAATATCATTGGATCTCCTTTGTGCCTCTCAAAAAATTTGGCCAATAGGAATGTGTTTTTATATTGACCTATCTTGGCATTACTTTTTTTTTTATAGTGGCCCACCTTTTGAATTTGCCTCTTGTATATGCACATGGAAAGCACTCACTATGTTTCTTTGGATAAAGATGTTGTAACTCCCCAAAGTGACAAAGCAACCATCGTTGATCTGATAAAGATTGAGGGCCACCATAATCGGGTTAATTTCATGGCAAAGGGGACCCATAGGCATTAATAAATAAAGTGTTTTGTAACCATAGGACATGCAAACTTAGAAGATTAAAACCTACAGATATAATGATAAGGCATGGTTAATGTTTTACGTATCCCCTAATTGTATGGGTATTTAATGAGTTAGAAAATTTATTCTCATCACCTTAGGAAATATGTTTGGTCAACCTACCCATTTGTGCATGGTAATAAAAATGGGTAACAATTTACTTTTCTTTTATATGACTCTTTGGATAGTGAAATATTATCACATCTTGAACATAAGAGACCATATCTCATTCCACAAGATATTTATTCCACAAATCTACAATAAAACACTAGCTAACTATGGAGAGCCCACCTTCTAACCTAAGTCTCTATGAGACCACCTTTGACCTTGGAGAACCAAGGTTAAATGGGATACAAGAAACAACTCACAAAAATAAAAAAATTACACAACACACAACAATAAATACCCTTTCTAATCTTGTATGAAAAGGTTACACAAAGACCCTTTAATGGGGTGAAGGCAGAAAAAATTCAAGAGGAGATGTAATAAACAATAATCAAGAATGTATGCCTTCACAAGGATCAAAGTAAACATATACTCATAACATACATTAATCTCCCTTTATAAACCCAAAGTATAATACCAAATAAAATGACAATAGGGAACCCATACTCTATGTCAGATCCCTCTTCTTCATGAGAAAATACTCTACACTACAAGGGCATGCCCAAATAACCCCTTCACCAACAAGGCCACTACTTCCCTCCCAAGGATGACTAATGCCTTTCACTCCCAAGAACAAAATAATAAAACAAGAAAAATAATTCAATCCCAACATGAATGCATACAAACCTTTTTACAAGATTATTTCTAAAGTGTTGGCTTCAAGGATTATCAAGGTTTTGCCTTCCATAATAGCACCTTAGCAATTTGGCTTTTTCCCAGGGTGACAAATCCTGGACTCAATTATGATTGTCCATAAAGTTATCCACTCTTTCAAAGAAGGTAAGAGAAAAGGTTTCCTATCGAAGCTCGACTTGTCAAAGGCTTATGATCATGTGGACCGATCCTTTCTTTTCAAAGTTCTTAGAGCTTTTGGGTTTAATTCTAGGGTCATCAAATATATTAACCAGTTGGTGACTACTACCTCTCTAGCTATTCTAGTCAATGGCTCCCCCTCTAATTTCTTCAAACCCTCTAGACAGCTCAAGCAAGGAGTTTCAATCTCACCCATTCTTTTCATTATTTTGGCTGAGTGTCTTGGAAGGATTATTTTTGCAATTAGAAATTTTGGAGCTTTGTCAAGAATCAAACCTTCTTTTGGTGCCCTAGTTTTCTATCACCAACAATTTGTTGATGACACTGTAATGAGAGGGAAAGCCATGGTTGGTGAAGCTAGGGTGGTGAAAAAGATCTTGAGCTCTTTCTCTAGGGTCTCATGGCTACTTATCAACTAGAACAACTAGACTATGAATTGGGAAGCCCCCTTCTATTTATTTGGGTATCCCCATGGGCCTTAAACCCCCAAATTCTTTCTAGAATAACCTAGTTGATAGTTTTAATAAAAAATTGGCTAGCTAGAAAGGAGACACTCTTATCGAAGCTAGAAAGAATCAGTTGGTCAAACCTACTCTTTAGAATCTCCCAACTTATGCTCTGAGTCTCTATGGGATTCCTAGCAAGTATGTTGATCTTTTGGAGAAGATCCAACAAAATTTTCTTTAGTCAGGGTCAGAAGACAACATGAGATTTCCCCTGGTGGTGTGGGCTAATGTGTGACTCCAAAAGTAGAATGGGGGGTTGAGTATAAGGAAACTAAGACCTTTTAATAAAGCTCTCCAAGATAAATAGATTTAGAGAATCTTCTCCAACAAGAGGGATTGAAAAAACATCATGTAAGACAAATACCTGTGAAGACCTTTAATTAGACACTTTCTCTTTGGAGGGTCAACTCAAAATGGATCAAATATATGGAATGATATTCTAAAAGAAAGAGAGATGACCAATAGTAGGGAAAAATGGAGTATTGGTAGTGGGAAGGACACCCTTTTTTGGCAAGACAACTAGCTAATCTAGGGGCCTCTTCTCAACATTCTTGATTATGAAAGATGGGCTTGTATTTGCATCCAGAGGTTTGGTAGATTTGTTTGTGATTACACACAAGGCCAGGGTTGGAGGGATTTTTTTCCAATATCCAGGAACCTAGAACCTCTAATGAATATTCTCCACTCTATGGCTTTGAATGATGATCGAGATCATCTTGTTTGGGAGTACACCTTAGATGGTATTTATTTGATGGCTTCGAGGTACCAAGCTATAATGAGGTAGGATTCAAGACTAGACTAGGCTAAGGCCTAGTTACTTGGTCTTATACCAAAAATTAATATTTTCTTCTGGCTTTTACTCTAGAATAGGATACTAACTATAGACAATCTAAGTAAAAGGGGTTTTCCTATTTCTAATAGATGTGTCTTTTGTAAAATCTAGATTGAGTCTATGGATCACATATTTGTACATTGTTCCTTCACTAGAGAGGTGTGGTCTAGTTTCAGTCAACCTTTTGGGTTGAGTTGGTGTGTTCCTATCATGACTTGAATTCTTTAGGCAAGGGGATGACTCTTGGAGGCAATTAGGGCTTCAAGCTATAAGTAAATGGGCTCTGCCTCATTTTAGATGGGGTATCTGGAAGGAACACAATAACCATATCTTCAGGGATGTTAGCCTCCTTGCTAATATTATGTCTAGTAAAATTCAAAATGCCCTTTTGGAAAATTATATTTTTATGAAAGGATCTAACCCATTTGCAGGTGAAAATGGTAGTAGTAATAATACTCAAAAAAGAAGAAAGGAATGTCAGTAGTCTTTACCCCTCGAGAAATGTTATAAAGCTAACTTTGATGGTGCAACCAAAGGTAACTTGTGGAGCAGCAAGAAGTGAAGGGGTGATAAAAAATAGTCATGGGTATGGAATAGTAGTGCTTACTTCCCCCTTGGGACACCAAACTAATCATTATGTGAAGGCTTGGGCTGCCCTCCAAACAACTAAGCTAGATAAAGAGGTAGGGGTGAAAAGCCTATGGATTAAGGGGGATTCATATAATATTATTAAATGCCTTAGGGGTGAATACCTTCCATCTTGGAGTATAATGAAAATGATGGAGGAAATGATAATAATTTTACATACCTTCAACAGGGTCTATGTATCATATGTTTACCGTGAGGGTAATGCGATTGCTGACTGGATGGCTAATGATGTGGTAAGTATGGACATGTCACATAGATGGAAAAGTGGTGAGGTGATATTGGCAACCACTAAAAGGTTAATAGAGATTGAGAGAATATAGGGGAGGATGAGGAACATAAAGTATAATTATGGAAGTTAATGCTATCAATAAAAAATTAAAGTTATGAAATCTTGGCACAGGCTGAATAAGAGGTATCATAATTCAGGGGCTTTGTGGCACCTTTTATAGGTGATTTTCTGGGCAAATAGTATTTTTTATTACAAATTATTTACCAAGGATAGAGGTAAGTACAATTTTTGTGAGAAAAAAACTAGTGTTCAGCTCATTGTATTAAGAGAACTTAGAGAATTTGTTCTTCTTTCTACAACATTATGGTGGGGGAAGGCATCATAGAGAGTTGAAGGGTGAAGTAGAGAAGTGGAAGAGGAGATCAAAGGTGTGAGAGAAGCTAAGAGAAGGCAATATCTTAACCTTCATCAAAAAATTGCATGGATGGGATCCTAAGATAACTAACCTTATGGTTAAGTCTTGGGAAGATGGGAAGGTGAAGATAGATGGTATATATTTCTAGGTAAATGAAGGGGTCATAGTGGAGGTCATCGATCCTCTTGACCAAGGCATAAAATTCTATAGGGATAAGAAAAATATCCCTAAATTTTGTGAAAGACTTTGCTAAGGATGCCAAGGAGATGAAGGACTTAGTAAAGATTGGTGCCTATTATGAGTGTGCATCTATAAAGAAACTTTGGAGGTTTGTCCTAAGGGTGATTATCTCCTACATAATGCTAGGCACTAGGTTTGATAGGATCTGTACCCATAATTTCCTTATCCTAAACCACTTTAGGTATGGAACAAAAACTTCCATCCCCTTTTACCTTTTATTTGCTACAAATAAGAGTATCATGGGTTTTAAGAAGAAGGCATATGCTAACCCTACTTTCCATGAGGGTTTGTTATTACTTATATATGAGCATTTTAAAGCTCAAACCTATGGAAGGGTTGCCCATAAGGTAGAATCCTTAGAGGAAACAAAGATCTCTTGCCTCCCTTCAGATATAGAGGATAGTGTAGGTCTACATTTGGAAGAAATAGAGGAGGTGGCTAAAATTATGGACATGGAAAAGAAGAAGAATGAGAAATTTGAGAAAGGAACAAAGAGAAGGATTAATCAAGAGGTCAATTTAGAGGAGGATTATAATGATGAGGAAGAGGGGATGGAAACAAAAGAAGAGGGCAATGTGAAAGAGGTGGGCACCAGTAAGGCTCAGGAAGGATGACAGCCAGGCCAAAAGGAGTATAGGTAGAGAGAAGGAACTAGAGAAGGCACATGGTAAGGGTAAGGAGATCAATCTCAAAGCTCAAGAAGAGAGTAAAGAGGAAGATAGATTGGAAAAAACCATTGTTACTCTTGACACTAAGGGTAGGAAAATTGCATGGAGGAATTTTCATTATAACAGTGCAAAAATGGGTTTGGTAAGAAAGCATATCCACCCAAAGGTAAGGAAGGGAAGAGATGGAAAAATTTAATTGGAGAAATTCATCGACCCGACTTTGGTGATTCTACATGATAATACGAGGGAAATGGAGATGAGCCTCCTAAATAATGCCCACAATAGTATAATGGATAATTTCTGATCCATTAAATGGATTTCCCATAAAATTAAAGAGATAAATTTTAGGATGTAGGGATAGGAAAGGATAGAAGGGGGTGATAGGGGTGTCTGAATTAGCAAGCTAGATGTGAGGGTTGCTGAGATTGAAAAAAGAGTGGAAAGGATCGAGAGCTCTCTCCATAGCTTAGCTAATCAGAGCCTCAACTTAATCAAAGGAATTAATAAATGACAATATCATTTAGCCACACTCGATGATGGAGGAAATAAAAAAGGGGAAGGAGGAAAAGGACAAAGAGGAAACCAAGGCTACTGATGAAGATGACTTCTTGCAGGTTGAGAGCCTGAGCAAAAGAAGGAGATAAAAAAAGATGAAGAGGGAACATGAAGCTTCTGTGGATGATAGTCATATGAAGAATGATGAGACAAGGACCATAGGAGAGTTGGAGATCAAGAATGTGGAGCTAGTCAAAGAAATGGTGCCCTAATTGTTGCTCCTAGTTTTTTGTTTGTACCCTAGCTTTTGGTTATTTTTAATTTTTTTAAGATCTGGTGGCTAGGAATGGCCTATTGTTTTTATACTGCTATGTTGCTAGCTTTGGACTTTTAGCAGTATTTTGTTGTTAACTGATGGGTTTTAGGAACCCCTATAAAAACCTATTTTACTTAATCAAAAATATGAATGCATACAATATTCCAAGGGAAGTCTATGCTAAAATATGAAATAATAAACAACTTTCCTTCCATGGCAAGGAGAGACAACATTTAATCCAAAGAAATAAGGAAATGAGGTACGATGAAGATTTTTCCCCATTTTTACTTGTTAAGTTTTCTCCAAAACTAAAGTGTCTCCAAAATTGGAGAGTGAGTGAACAACCTCTAAGTCTTACCAAGTCTCACTAAAAAGGCCCCCCATCCACTAGCCATTATTGTGAAATGAATTTTAGTCCTTCATCTTCCACTTTTGTTCCCTCCCATAAATGAGAGGTAAATCAAAAGTGTGGAGGAAGGAAATGGGCACGACATCTTCAATTTTTCCCCTATTAGAAAGTGGTACTTTTGGAGTTTCATAAATGTGATTAGAACACTTTAATGGTAACAAATTAACCCCCAACCCATGTACACCTATTGAGTTAGTAAATTTTGGCTTGAATAATCCCCTATAGTCATTTTTAGCCCTTTTGCAGTTCACTTCAAGTTAACCTATGAGTTTAACATGATGAGACCTAATTAAAGTCTCTCTAATCAAGTAGGTTTTTTGGGTAGTCTAATAGGTATTAACCTAGGTTAGAAATCTCCTTGCCAAAACCTAAGTTGATATATCATTTCCACATAAACATAGAATATGTATCAAGTGACACTACACAATACACCTCACAAATACACATAGCATGCCCACACACAAAATAAAATTGATTCTAATAAAAACCATTCACATTATGTTTACAAATATATTGTGATAAAATGAGGTTTTTATCTCTTTATTAGATTAAACATTGTTTTCACTAATTCACATAGGTTAAACCTTGGTTCTCCAATTTAAATTCCATCATTAATTTCTTGTACACTAAATCTGAGTATTAGTAGTTTAAGAAAATCATAAATATCAATGTTATACAGTCAAATTCATCATTAACACATACAGTACAATTTCAATAATCTTTCACTTTCAAAACAATTTTCATAATGCAATTCTCATATGGGGTTTTGCAGAATTCAAACATCATGCAATATTCATCAATATCAATTTCAACTTTAAAACACAAATCATACATCAATTCTAATCTAACCATTATTCAATTAACAAAATCAACATAAACATATGAGTATCTAAACATTAAAGAATATAGAATAGGTCATAAACATCATCATCATCATCATCATAAGTGTTAAATCAACAAAATGCAAATTGTACATAATAGAAAATGATATATATTCTATGTCTAATCAATCTAGAATGTACCCAAATATCACATAGTAAGATAAAAAAATATAAATACATCACTTGTGTTATGATATGTCAAGTAGGACCTCACATCATCCCTCCATAGGTATGAACTTCCTCTTTGAGTTTATAAAAAAGGTATGGGTATTGAGATCTCATTTGAGTGACATCCTCCCATGAATCTATGACCCCATCATAACAATCCCATTGGAATCTAACCTAGTCCAGCTCTTTGCCTCAAAGGACTAGGATTTGGTGAGCTAAAATGTGAATGGACTCCAAAGCTAGTTGTTTTTTTGACTCCACCTACAACACATCCCAATCTATAATGTGACACTCATATATATACCTCCACAATAATTAAACATGAATTACATCACGAATGCATGATAAGATAAGTAAAAATCCTCTCTAGAATCTTGAAAGATCTAACTAAATGAAGCACAAGCTTAGAGCCCTTTCAGAAAAGGATTGGACTCTTGTGCAGACACACTTTCAAAAAGGCTCTGTCTCTGATCATATACTCTCTATCAACTCTCTTTACATTTTCATACTTCATTTTCCTATCTCTAGCCTCTCTAAGGTTTTTTCTAATCAAGACCACCCCCTGCTCCATATCTTTGACTAATTGTGGTCCAATGGATACCCTATCCTCGATCTTGTCCCGACTCAATGGGGTCTTGCATGTTCTAACTTACAAATCATCATAAGGTAGGATGCCCAATGATGAATGGTGCCCATTATTATAGAAAAACTCAACTAAATACAATTACTCCTTGCACTTGACCGATTGGTCCATCACATATATATGCAACATGGCCTCTAACACCTAATTGACCCTCTTCATCTATCCATTTACCTGAGGGTGATATGTTGTACTAAAATTGATCCTAATACACAATTATTCTTGAATCTCTCTCAAAAAAGAGGATGCAAATAAAGAGTCTCTATATAATATAATATTACAAGGAATTCCATGAAGTTTAACAATGTTCCACAAGAATAATTGTGCAATGACTAGTATTGTAAAGGTAGTAAAAACATGTGAGAAGTGGGAATCTTTGGTCAATGTGTCAACCAAAACTAGGATGACATCATGGAAGTGAGAGAACATAGGAAGAGCAACAAAAAAATCCATATAAATAGTATCCTACTTCCACTCAGGTATCACATGTGGTTGTAGGAGCCCATCAATAATGTTGTGCTTTGCCTTTACTCTCTAGCACTCTAGGCATCTAGTTATGATACTTAAAAATTATAATCTCATGTTTGGCCAATGATACAACTATCTCAAATAATCATGTAACTTCTTATCCCTGGGATGTGTTGCATAAGGTGTTCTATGAGCCTCCAGTATAATGAAATCACACAAATCATTAGTAGAAGGTACACAAATATGTCCCCTATGACATAATAGTCCATCAAACTCAAATGAATACTTTGAATACTTTCCCTCAGGGGGTCACTAAGAATGGACCAACTAAAAAAATTCTAAATATAATTCATCCTCTATCAAATGGTGTAATATACCTGTAATCACCCAAAAATGGTCATCTTAACTATTAGCCCCCTTTCTAGCTTTTTTGTTTACTTTATTAATTTCTTTTTCTTAATCAAATCTTCAAAAATCTATTTATTCAATTATAACCTATGGTTTGGCCACTTTATCCTAAGTCTCTTATTTAATTAAAATAACACACTCCTTTTTAAATTGAATTTAAAAGCCCCATTTCCAACTTATCCTAAGTATGTACACATAAATCATTATTCATATTTTAGAAATAAAAGAAAATGGATTTTTGTCTACACATGAATGCACAACTTTATATGTGAGGGGAATATTCTATTTTTAAAATAATTTTAACTCTCTTCCACACATTTCTTTCCCTCTCAAAATTTAATTATTGATTGTGATTGGTGGAGATGCTTGTGCACATGGATCATCAAGATACATTCTCCTCCCTTGATTATTCCTATTTTTCCTCTTAATCTCTATTGTCCATTTTTCTTTAAAAGGGAGGGCTCTCTCTTCATTCTCTAATCTTAGACTCTTATGCTAACATTATGTTGTAGGATTTCTAGGTCCTTTTGGAGCTTTGATGACTTGGAGCATTCTTGCACTCTTGCATTTTTATCTTAGCTTTCATTCCACTTGCATTATGTAATTCTTTTATTAGCTTTATTTTATGCTCTAGCTAGATCACATAGCTTAAGTTGGAGGTTTTTAAACTATCTTTGTTAGCTTTCATTTCATTTAGAATAACTTGCATTTTCATTGCATTTAATTATAGATTCTTGGATATTGGCACTATTGCCTCTACTCTTTGAATCTCTCATTCTATGGTGCACCTTGCAAGGTTTGCATAGGTTGGTTAATTTGAGAGCCACCATCTCATAGTCTTTTCATGTCATAGATGGAGGTATATAAGCCACCTCTTGAGATGCCCTCTTTCATGGGTATTCTAAAAAATAATGGTTTATAGAAGTGTGACACATTTTATGCACACATTTTTGGTGCCCACCATATTATCAAGGGCACAAAGCCTTGGTAGACATAGTAATTGTATTCATCTAGTAGAAGTACTTGTGGGATTGTGACCATGAGTAAATCACTAAGTGATAATTATTAAGGTACTCTTGTGGTCGCAAGTTCATTACTTATCAAATGATAAGGTGTCCCATATTAGGAGCAAGAGGAGTGTTATAAATGGAAGCCCTTACTAAGAACCTAGGATAAAGGCTACCCTTATTTGCCACTTAATATATTAGTGTAAGGATTGATCCTAGTGGACTCACCCCAAGATTTGAATCACCATATGTGTCTCTTTAGATAGGGAAACTTATCTATGACAAAACCAATATCTCTTATGGGAAACTACTTGTGTGAGGCAATGAGGAATCAAGTTGTGGGAAAAGGTATTAAGTAATGAACTATGTACTTTAGGTAGATATTTCTTGATGTTTTTTTGAATGTGCTAGACTTGTGGAAATATTTTGAACATACACATGATGGTAGTTCTAAAGTTTTCCTCTTAAGACCTCACATATTTTTGCATCATGCAAGGCTTCTTTGTCCCTTTCTTGACTGCTTGAAGACTAATCCATGTGTCACTATCTTGCATGGAAAAAAATTTCTTTTGAACATCAAACTTGCTATGCTATCTACCATTGTCAAACTTTGTTAACCAAGTCAAAACATCGAGTCTAAAGATTTTTCTTGTGTTTCTTCTTAGAAAAAGTTCCACCATTTGACTTTTCTTTCTATGTCTCTAGTGTTTTAACTTGTTTAAAATGGCTCTTTGGTCTTATCACTCTTGGTTTTTTATACCTTGGTCTATGTCAACTTGCTAGGACCTTCTTCTTTCTAAAAATGTTACATTGATCTCTTGACTACATTCCTTGACTGGGAGATTTGTTCAATTTTTTCTTATCTATCAACTTGGATATTTGGTAGTCTTTCCTAGCTCTTGCCTTGAGTTAATAGTGTAATAATATTCTTGGACACTTTTCTTGACAAGTCACTCATTCATTGCTACCTCCCTTTGACAAGTAAACACTCTACCTTTCTAGTTTGGACATTAAGCTATCTTATGTCACCTTATTAACTTTCTCTAGTCTTCTTCATGATTGATTTTCTATCTACAGTTATGGGATTCAAACCTTGTTCTACCAAACCTAAACCAAGTACAGATGATCATGAGTTCTTATATTCCACTAGCAAGTTTCAAGATCTATATGCTTGATAAAAAGAACTAGAAGAAACAAAATATCTTTCTTACCTTCATCTCACTAGGCACATGATATAAATAAAGTCTAAAATTGAGAAAAGGTTAGAGGAAATAATGGAATCATCACATGAGCTTCCCTTAAGATCTCAATATGCACATGAATCATCTTATCCAAGATAACATTCTTCCTCTTTCTCTAAATCTATACACTTTGTCTCTCCAAGATATAAATTGACTTCATTTATTGGATCTAAAGACCTCCTTAGAGAGAAAGAAAGTGATACCTCCTTTAAGCCTATGCCAAGATTTCATGATAAACCTATCTTTGATGAAGATATTGATTCATCCTATGAACTTTTATGAACAACAAGAAGATCCTAGGAATACTTTTGAGAGAACTTTTACTCCCTTGGAAGATTCTTATGATGAAATTTTGCAAACACTTCTTGGCACTAAGCTCATCACATTGCCTAAGTCTAGATCATATGGAAACCCATTATTGGATATTTTTTGTGCTTATCATTAACACAATGAGAATATTCCTTCAGATTGAATTGAGATGAAACATAAGTCCAAGATCTTATTGGTGATGGGATTGTTGATACCTCTAATGACTCATGTGATGAGGATACTTCTCTTGAGCAAGATCATGTTGACGAACCTATGTCTAGTGTGTTTTCCTTGATATCTCCACTTCTTCCAAAACATATACATCTACCAAAACTTTAAATCTCTCCAACATGCATCTATCAAAAAAAGAACCTAATACTTTCCATATTGACTATGTCTATCCTCAAAGAATACCTCTAAAAGAAACTCAAGCTAACCTTCACTTGGTTGCAAACATTTTCCATGCTACTAAGAATAAAGATCCCCAACCTTCATGTGATACTATTACTACTCCATTCTCTCTTTATTCTCCTTTTTCCTTAGAAGTGGCTCCATTTCAAGAGGACTCTAAAAAATCTAAAGATATAAATGTCAAGGAAGATCAAGATCAATCACCCTTTCAACTCCTTCAAGATGTCTCTCTTCCATATCTTATATCTTACCCACCTCCTAAGTATAATGAAGACATCACTTCCACTACTTCCATTGAGCTTATTAAAAATCATAAGAAAAGTGTTATGCCTATGCTATCTAAAGAAATTTGTCAAGATCAAAGCATCCCATCATGTTCTACTTCTCCATATCCACTTCAAAACTTTTCCCAATCTTCAAATGCTCCTGTCAAAGGTGTTTTTCTTATCAAATATGTTCATGAGTCTATTGATGGCCTTGGCCATGTTTATCTCTCTAAAGATGTTGATATTCCTGCTCACTATCCCTTTGCATCTCCTAAATCTATCCTTGGTCCTTATCCATCAAAGCTAAATCCTTCAAGCCTTTCTTCCATATTGAGACCTTATGCTCCTCCATATCCTACTTTCACTCTTAGATCATCACCTACTTTTTGATGAGCCTATAAAATTTCATATCTAGATCCATTTTTTATAACACTTTACCCCATGGTTTTAATATATTTCCAAGCCATTTCCATACATTAACTTGGTTTATGAAGCATTAACTATGATTAATGATGTATTGATTAACAATTGCATGTATAGCTAGTTCATGCTAGATTTTGATGATTTATTGTGATAAATGGTTAACATTGAATAATAATATTCTTGAGATGGTTAACATGTTTCTTGTGAGTTATTTGGGTTGTTAATTCAGCTAGAAAGAAGGAGAAGCAAAGTTGACACTTGTCAATATTCAGCAAGTGTAGGAAATGAAGAAAAAGTTAAAAGCCAGTTCTAGAAAAATAGGCATATCTTACTCAATACTTAATGAAATTAAGAATGGCTTATGGTTTTGGAAAGATAAGACAAAGGAGAATAAACCATTTTGAGAAATTGAGTTGGTTCAAAGCAATTAATGAGCAACACGGATCATAAGTTGGTTGAGAAAAAAGTGGCATGTTTTTAGGCAGCATAAAACCACTTTAAGAAAAATGACCATAACTTCCACATTACTCAATAAAATTCAGATTTTTAAAATGATATAGAAATTTGAAAAGGAGGAGAATAACATGGTAAAGGCGTTTGAACTAATTTTTAATAATTAAAGAGAACCATGCGTTTGAAGTGGACTGCTAAAAATGTGGAACTAAAATTCAGCACACTTTGTCATTACTTTTGTAATAAGATTCTTCCTTGTTTAAAGGAATGATGGGAAACTTGTTAGATTTTTGTTAGGGAGTTATTAATATTATATATTCAAAATTGTAATAAAGTATTTAGGATGTAGAGACATAGAGGTAGAGGTAGAGGTAGAGATGTAAACATTTTAGATAATATACAGTTCCTGCAGCAACTATTGTGCAGTTTCATGCAGCCATTACTATGTACTTAGATTTATTTTCAATATTGTTATTTTGCAATGATAGATGGCTTAGATATTTTTATGGTGCACATACTTTGTAGACTTGTTTCAAGTATATGTCCTCGGGTTGACAATTTAAATGAACCTTCTCCATTAGAAAGATAACTACTCATTTTGGATGTTTAATCTATGAGTTGAGTTCTTAGAACCAAGTTATTAATCTAATTGTGAGGCAGTCAACATAGTACTTTGGTATTGAAGGATGTCCAATCCTATAGCTAAAAAGGTATTATATTGGCCAATCACTTTTCCCATTATACCTCAAGATCAACAAAGATACTCATCCTTGAAAAATATTTATTCATCTATCCACATGAACAAATCATATCAACCTTATTCATCCACAAGTCCCAAGTCTTTTAGAAAAAAATGGATGATCAATTTAAGAACAAACACAAAAATCTATTTTCAAATGAAGATCACTATATCCTATCTAATCGACATCTAAATACAAGGAAAGAAAAAATATTCAAGATACCGCATAGGTCCAATACCCAAAGAGCTAAATCGAAGAAAATATGGGTTCCTAAACCCATTATTGAATAATGTGATATAAAGTGTCCAAAGGGAAATCTAAAGCTATAAGGATTCCCAAGTCTCTCTTGAAAGACTTGAATATTGAACATAAATCTAAGTTGACATTCAAGCTTACAAAGGCTTCCACTCCATTTTCTTCCAAACATCTTCTTCAAAAGATTATAAAGGCTTCCACTCCATCTTCTTCTAAAAGTCTCCTACCACATCATACATCTAAACTTCAATCTATTTCCTCCATGATTCTTCCATCATTCCAAAACCCTCCAAGGTGTGTATCAATGTTGATCTTCCCCACTTCGTCACATAACCTTATGCAATATTTTCAAAGCTACACTTACCTACTATCCATACTCCTAAAATACTTTCAAGGCATAATCTCTCATCCTCCATATATTTATCATATTACTGTCTCTATTCCATCACCTTATCAACTTATTTGAGCATACCTTTCTATGGTCTTTGTTTACCATGACTTATCTTTCCTATAGGAGAACTATATAACTTTAAAAATATTGATCTATTTCTAAAAATCCAAAAATTAAATAAATAGAAAAAATAAAAAGAAAGAAAAAATAAATATGCCTTGGTGAAAACCACTTCTTGTGGCACCTTGGTAGCAGAAGTTAAGAGATAATTTTTTCCTATGGTGAAAACCAATTCTTATGGTGCCTTGGATAAGTACCATGATGAAAACCTAGAAAATAGACATCATGTGTAATTCTTCCATAATCTATCTATTCTATCTTTCCTTTTTATCATGACAATGTTGAGTTATCCTTGTTTATTGGCTATCTTATCCATCAGTCTCCCTATTTTTCTTTCGCATTCACTCATAGACTTCATATTAGCTAGCTTCATTCTTATTTCTATATCCTATCATTATCTTATCCAACTCAACCCATTAGTCATGATCACACAAATAAAAATATGGTTCTTAGGCCTCTTGACATGTCTACTCTTTTGGATTACATGATTTCATGCTATATTTCTTATTGGCTACCATTGCTTATCCTATGTATTAGCTTCCACTACTTATCCTATATGTTATCTCAGTAATTGGATTTAACTACTAATCCTACATGTTATCTCCTTTCATGACTTTCTTGGTTTATCCCAAATGTACTTCATATGGTTATTTTACACTTTCCCTAGCTTGGGTACTCTTTAGGAGTTAGTCTTTGAGGATCACTTTCACTTGCTTCATACTCCTTTCTTATCCATCTATGCTTATCCACTGGCTTGTTACTCCATCATGTCCTACCCCTTGCTCGACAATGGAACAAAATGATGTGATCTTTCTTGAGAACTAGTGATCTCTAAATCATTCTAAAAAATGAACAAAAAATATACATGATCCTAAAAAATTCTAAAAAGTAGAAAATGTCCTGAAAAAATGACCATCTTAGTGAAAACCTAGCAATAGGCACTCTGATGTATCATCAAAAAAATAAAAAATATTAAAAAATCCAAAAAAATTATTGAAGTCTTGAAAAAATGTTGCCAAGTGTTGAAAACTTGGAAACATGTGCTACTTGAAACCCTTGCACCTATATCTAATAACATTTTTCTTTGCACTTTTAACCATTCATCTCATCTTTCTTTTCCTTGCCTAGCTTGGAATTGACTATTTTCTAGGTCTAGGGGGCATGAGTTGTATAGCTTATTAGGGTCTTCTTGTTGCATTGGTGTTTCTTTGGCATCTTGCTAAATAAAATTTTCAACACTTCCCCTTGACATCAAGTGTTTTTCAACACTTATTAGATACTTTTCCTAATATAGGATGTTGTGACATTTCTCATTTGCATACTTGAGTCCTAAGAGATAGTCATGTGAATTCCACACATGCACTTAAACTAAAACTTGCTAATTCTTGTCAACTTATCTTCTTTGTAGGCTATCTATAATGATTTATTTTTTGAGTGTTCCCTCCCTAATAGTCTTGCAAGGATTTCGTGGATAAGAAGATCGAGGGGCATGGGGCATGTTTTCATTTTTTTTTGCCTATGGGTATACCTTATCAAGCTTAGGTGTCTTGAGTGTCTTTTGTGTCCCGCTTGACTCTTAGGGTCTACAGTGTATCATCATTGTCTATTTTGCAAGTGTTTACTTATGACCATCTTGACATTTTGTGTCTCAATATGAGCATAATCTCGCTACACTAAACCTAAGGAATCTAACTACATTAGTCATCTTGACCTATATGTCTTTGATGCATAGGTTGGGTTCCCACATTTTAATTTGATATAGATTGATCTTATGATGTCCCTAATAAGGCCCAATGATAAAAAATAGGACCTATCTATATAACCCTTGCAATTGCACCTTTTGCATGCTAGCTTAGGTTTGTATTTTTTAATGTTGAGAGAGTCTTCTTTATCTTTCATGGATGTGTTAGCTAATTGTGTTTATTATTTTATTCTTCTTGATAATATCTTTTCATCTTCTCTTGGCTTTTGGTTTCCTCTTTTCTATCTTATCATCACATCTATCTACTCTTTTGGATCCTTTATATAGCATTTTGACCTAGTTTTTTGAAATCTTGGAAATTTTTGTGAAAATTGCACTCCTACCTAATTTTGACATCTCAGATCCATTTTTGGAATCAAAATCAAAATCTAGGTTCATCTTGTTTTTCAAAATTGCATTTTAAATTTCTTTCGTCTTTTGTGTAATTGGCTGATTTTTGAGGCTTAATCTCTGAATCTTGTTGGGATATTCATCATTTCTTATTTTTTTTATCGTTTCTCATCTCTTCTACTTATCTTATTCATTTATTTTCACCATTCCTCTTGCATTGACCTAATGCTCATGCTGAATCTTTCTTGGTCAAACTCAATCAAACTAGATTATATCTTCATTTCTTGGTGGTCACTCCCTTGTATTAATTACTTATCTATCATCATGGACATTAATCTTGATTTGATTATATCTAGCTCATTTTTGCATCTTCTCTTTATCTCATTTCAATTTTGATCCTAAGGGGGCAGGAATATTCTATCATTGTTGCAAATTGCTTTTCTATGGCTATGTTTTTCTCAAGAGAATATGCTTGATTTTTCTATTTTCTCTTGATATATCTGTGTGCTTTGGGTACTTGGTTTGACATATTAGTGCTTGTCTTGACTATTGATGTTGTCTATATCTCTCCTAATGTTTATTACTACCACTAATAGGTTGTACATTCAAAATTTTATATATCTCTCTATACTTCATTCTTTAGAGTCAGAATTTTCTACTGCTTGTTTGGCTTCTTCACTCTTTGACATAATGTGTTCCCTGATCAATCACGCATTAGTCAAAGAGGGGCAAATGTAATCACCCAAAAATGGTCATCTAGACTATTAGCCCCCATTCTAGCATTTTTTCTTAATTTATTAATTGCCTTTTCTTATCAAATCCTAAAAAATATATTTAATTTAATTATAACCTTTGGTTTGAGAACTTTATCCTAAGTCTCTTATTTAATTAAAGGAACATGCTCCCTTTTGATCAAATAAAAAAGCCCCACTTCCCACTTATCTTAAGTGTGCACACATAAAACATTATTTCTATTTTAGAAATAAAAGAAAAGAGATTTTTGTCTACACGTGAATGAAAAACTTTCTATGTGAGGGGAATATTCTATTTGTAAAATAGCTTTAATTCTCCTCCACACATTTCTTTCCATCTCAAAAGTCAACTATTTGATTGTGATTGGTGGAGATGCTTATGCACATGGATCACTCGAGATACATTCTCCTCCCTTGATTATGCCTATTTTTCCTCTTAATCTCTACCATCCATTTTTCTTTAGAAGGGAGGGCTCTCTTTCATTCCGTAATCTTATACTCTCATGCTAATGTTATGTTGCAAGTTTTCTTGGTGGCTTTTGGAGCTTTGAAGGACTTGATTCACTCTTGCATTTTCATCTCATATTTTCTTTCTCATTCTTGCATTATGGCATCTTTAGTTTAGTTTTTCCTTTATGCTTTAGATTAGCTCACCTAATCTAAATAGGGTTTTTGTAATATTTCATACTTGTTATCTTGCATTTGTGTTGCATGCCCATTTGAGTATTCTTGGATATTGGCACTCATTGTCACTACTATTTGAATATCTTGTTCTATGGTGCACCTTGCAAGGGTTTCATAGATTTGGTTCATTTGAGAGCCACCATCTCATAGCCTTTGCATATAATAGATAGAAAGCCATAAGCCACCTCTTGAGATGCTCTATTTCATAGGAAATCTCAAGAATAACAATTTATAGAAGAGTGACATTTTTTGTACACATAAATATCCTCTCTCAAATTTTTACCAGTGGTCATGGATGATAGCTCATGTCACCTATTAGAAAGTAAAGTCAACCAAGATAAGTGTGGGAGGGGGGGGGGGGGGGGGAGACGGGTGGGGGGGAATCAATTATCAAATCAATATAACTTTTATCAACCTTATTAAACATTAAGCATGTGAACAATATAATTAAAAACCATAAGAAGATACACATATACAATAACACTAGATATGTTAACTAGGGAAACCCTTAGTCAGCGAAAAAACCCTAGTGGGAATGGTACCCACAAAATGATATACTAATATTAAAGAACTTTGTAAGAGGATGGACTCTATTAGGAGCCAATGAAGTACATTAAGTACATATCAATCCCTCTTAGGACATTCCAACCCTATTAGGAGTTGTAGAAGGTAGATGGACCCACTATTGAAATAGCTTCAGGGAAAGACCACCAAACACACTATCCAACTAATCTATATATTATTCCTTCAAAAATAATAGAAATTAAATAACTCAAACTCCTTCTCTATCCTCTTGACTAGACCAAACCTCTTCAAATATCAATACTAGATCTTCAAACTTGCATCACATCGATCCCTTTGATCACTCACATGCATTTACCAACTTCACATATCACTTGCTTAATTTACACTTGCATAATCACTCACATCTCTTATACACTTCACCATAAGGAAAATAACCTTCCTTTATACCATATCCTCAAAATAATTAATTGATTCAATTGTGAGGCTTTCCTAATTAATTATAATAGGACCTCATTAAGATATTACACTTTATTACATCTTTTTGCAATTACAAATCATTGTCAGCTCACAATAAATTAAAATTCTCACACGTAAAACATCTAACCTCATGCACTCACTAAAATCATCATCAAGATGTCTATTCTCATTATCTAACTTAACTCATCATGATTCTATCCCTATTAAGAGATATAATCCAATCATCAAAAACTACTTCTCATGCACTCTATTTGCACACTATCCTTTGTAACTCTTGAATAACTCTTGCATGTCTTTACCTCTTTGCACACACTTTTTCACTTCATCAAGATGTTGGAATATTCAAATGGGAAGAGTACTTCTAAGGGGGGGGTGAATAAGAAGTAATTATTTTTTAACCTTTAAAACCCTCATTAACACATAACTGAAAGTAATGTACATTCATGTGAACATATAAGAAAACATGAAATGAAAGCATGAATCAACACATAACACAAGAGATTTGGTAACCCAAAAACCCTCCAAGAATAAGAAGGTAAAATTGGGGTGGGGGTGACACCCACAAAAATTATTGCAGCAATAAATGTTCAACCACTTTTGATGGTTTGCCCTCTAAAAGACCTACCCTATTAAAGGCTTTACACTGTATCAATAGTGACTTGGTTAGAGGATTTACAAAAACTTACATGAAGTGTCACCCTATTATAGGATTTACCATAGGTTTTTAAAACCACCTAATACATAGGATTTTCAATCACCTTCTCCAAAGGTTCTCCTACCTAGTTGTTAAGCTAACCTATCAATATAAGATTTTAGCATTTAATACAATAGTGAGAAAGTATTAGAACATTTGACCTGATAGAGTGCAATCTTCAATTGTTGGGTTCAGGTACTAGATCTGCTCTTCTTATTCTAATCCTTGCTTGATCTGATCTTTGTATGTGTTCCTTGTCCCTTGTGCTATTCTGATCAATTGAATATGAAATTGTTGCTCTATTCCTCTAAGTCTTTCCTTCTTCTTACTAAAATTTTGCTATAATATCCCCATACATTATTCTCATCCACACATGCAGTGGATTTTCGACCTCCTTTTAAAGACTGTGAAGACTTAGGGTTAGGTAGGGATCTATGATCCACATTGAATCTCAAATTCCTGCTCATACGTTGCATTTTTCTCATTGGTTGCATGCCTTCTCCATTTTTCTGATTGGTTGCATGCAGATTCCATAGGGAATGTAAATGATTCATCCTTATCATTTTTCCTTTTTGAAATCTCTCTATGTTGGATCAAAAAATGATTTACATTTGAGTTTGTGAGGACACAAACTTATATGCAGATTCTGTGTTACTCGGCACATATTGGACTACTGGTGCTTGACACATACTATCTTGGATTGCTTGGCACCAATTACACTTTGTCTTGCTCAATACATATATGATTTTGGTTCACTCGACATATACTACATTTTGTCTTGCTTGACATCAACTATGACTTGACACTTGTACATCACTCCATACTTATATACTGCTTGGCACCTAGAGTCACTCGACACACACTGTGGCTCGGCATACATGGTGTACTCAGCTTCAATACAAGAAGTGCTTAAGTGTGTTGACACTCAAATGTCAAAAATATTGAAGGACTAACAATCTCTCCCTTTGACATTAGTGTCAAAAAAACTTAACTAATCATTGCTATTCTATTCTTATGAGTGTCTTATCCAAAAAATTTCAAAATTGTTCAAAATACCTTAACTCCCCCCGAGTTGATTTATGCCTTGTCATTTTTGCAATCAAAATTTTGTGCTGACTATGCTTGATACTCTTTGTCTTCTACCCTATACTTGTTTTATCAGAGCTTATGGAATTTCTACATTTGCATCAGAGCTATTTTCCATAAAAGTGCCAAAATCCAAAATTTCAAAATTTGCAATTTATAGGAATTCTCCCCTTATCTTATATCTTCCTTAAATAATATAACATTAATTCTCCCCCTTTTTGACACTGATGTCAAAGGGTTCTAAGGAGTAATACCACACTTAGCCAAAAAGGTACTATTTGCCTCCATTATTATTTTCAAAGCTGCATCCCAATTTTCCAATGCAATGTCCAATGACTTGTGCTGGATGGCATTCTCTATAGCAAGGTGTACAAGTCCATCTAGGGTATAAAGATTTGGATCTTTCTTTAGGACTGTTTCTACTTATGCTTGCTACTTGTGGAGGACCTCTAAGTGTGGGGTTATGGAGGATTGGATTTGCATCAATTGTGCCTTTATATTTGCCTCCTCTATTGTTAATACAACTAATTCCCTTTGTGTGTGAAGCATCTATGCAAAATGCTTCTCACTCTAAGCTGGATCTCTAGGTAATTGCATGCTAGAGATTTTCAAGTTCCTTTCTAAGCTCATTATTCTTTGATTGGTTTCTTGTGTGAAATTTGAAAAGTCACACAACTTCCTATACAACGAAAAAATGTTTTCAAGAACAATTTTGGCCTTATCTATTGTCTTGGCCAACTCTACCTGTTCAAGTGCAATTCCACTTGATATCTTCTCATTAACCTTTCCTTGAAACTTTCTTTTGGACCATTCCATTAATTTTACATTTGTATCATTGTCTTCATTAGTCACCTAATCAACTATATCTAATAGTTGTTCTACTATAGGCCTTGTTTCATCTGGTGACTGCAAGCTGAAGGCATCCATGAAGATTTCCTTTATCTCATTCAATGCTTGCCTATATTTGTATTCTCATCTCAATACTTCTTGTCTCTTTCTCCTATCCATGGCACCTTTTATTTAATTTATCTTTTCTATGGTGAGGGTGTTGGATTCATAGGAGGGAATGATGATCTCTTCATCAAGTTTAGGATCTCCATAGTGAAGTATCCTAGCTACCTTTCTAGAGCTTGAACCTGGTGTTTGAACTTGCATTGATATCATTTTAGTGCTTGGGTTTTGAAGAGTCTGAGTGGGAGTACTAGTTTTTGGTAATTCAAGCAATGTTTGTATTGCAGCTTGCTCCTCATCTCTTGTCTCTTTCGTCCTTTCTTCTGATTTCCCTTTATCTTTGAGAATTGTTAGGGGTGAACCTATTGACTATTCTTTTTTTCCTATTCCTTCCCTTGTTGCTACACTTGGCATTTGAAGTGCATCACTTGCTACTTTTGGTGGAGATGATGGTGGAAGTAGTAGGATTTTAGTATCAATGTATGTAAAAGGTTGTTCCTTTGGCTTCACCTTCTCTCTTTGAGGTGTTGTTACTACTCTTTGTAATTCATCTACACTCACCAATACAAGGCTTGAACACAACTGTGCCTATAGAGTATATTGGTGAAGGATCTTTGAGAGATCCTCTGCAGTTAAAGGATTGATGTTTTGACATGAAGTGTCAATAACATCCTTTATTTTTGTGGTCTTTGCAAGTGTGATGGTGGCATGAGGAGGGCTAGGAGGTGGCATTTGTGTGTCTTGCACACTTTTTTGTTCCTGTTTATCTAATGTCTTTTCCTTTCGTTTAGCTATATTCTCTTCTTCCTCCTTATTTACTTCCTCTTCTACTCTTCCTTCCTTACCTTTCTTCTCTTCTTCATCTTTCTTTTTTTCCACTTTATGTGCTATCTCTTTTGCTTCTTTTCTCTTTGAGCTAGCCTCTGCCTTGTATTCTTTGTCAAATACATCATCAATTGACTTGTATATTGACTTTCACAATTTTGTGGATTTATTTACAACATCCTCTATCTTATTTTAAAGAATGCAAAATGCTCTATTTTTAGGAGAAAATTTACTATTATGCCTTTTATTTGCCTTAACTACTTGTCCTTTCATCAGGTTTAGTAGTATTGTAGCTAGGGTTGATTCTATTATCTCCTTCTCCATTTGTAAACAAAAATGCCACTTATCTACAACTATCTTGTATAGCTCCTTGGGCATTGTACTATCTAATTCTAGACGTGTGTGTTTGTATTCAACCATCATTGCATACACTAATTCCTCTATTTTATTTTTCTCTTCTTTATTGAACTTATTAAAATCTACAGTCTTTAAACCATTCAAGTTTTCTTTTCTAATATTTACACATAACTTATCAATGACAGACTTTGTGGGATGACTTACCACTTTGAACTAGCTGATATCATCTGACTCTATTCTTTCTTCATATGAGTCATGTTGGGAAACATATTTCCTTCTCTTCCTTGGTTGTTCACCAGTCTACATTGTAGCTTTCTTCTTCTCTTTGGCTTCATCTTTTGCCTTTTGAGTTGTAGCCCTAGTGGTAGCCCTTGTAATAGGCTTCTTTTCTTTGACTTCAATAGGCTTTGTCCCCTTCTTTTCCTTGGGCTGGGATGCAGGCTAAGTTTTGGCTTTCCTTTTGGTGGCTTTGGCTTTAGTGGGTGCTTCTTCTTCTTTAGCACCTTCTTTTTTTTCCTCTTCTAGACCCTATGTCAATTCTTCTGGCTCTTGCCCTTGTGCACCTTCTTCCTTATTATCACCTTCTACTTCTTCTACCTCCTCTTCTCCTGCTTCACCTTCAATATCTGCCCCAAATGTCTTCTTTATTTTTCTTACCATTTTGTCCTTCTTCTTTACTACAAATTTTGTCTTCAAATCTGTTACCACCCTGGATTTGACAATATCATAAGTTCCAAAATGAGGAGCATCCTTGTCAATCTCTTTTGTAAGTAAAGCATTGATTGTAGCTGAAGCTTGGTCTACATCAAGCTCATATCCAAGTAGCCTAAGCCATCTTACTCTAGGTATCATGTCTTGGATGTAGGTGTAATCTATGTCAACCAAGAAACAAATGTTATTTACATGCTACTCAACCAGTGATATTGGTATTCTCATCCTTTATTTCATGGACTTCTTGAAGTCCTCAAAGTAACTTTTCATCTGAGCATCAAAATTGTCTCCCATTTACTCAGTAAACTCATTGACTTGTGTGACAATTGTCTTGTTTGGCTCCCATCTTACCTTTCAAACTTGTTGGGATGAAAAATTGCATGCTTCATTTTTAGTCCCATTTCAAATTTTGAGAAACCAAGCCCCATAAATGCCCTTTTGACGAGATTATACGCGGTTGTCAGTATGAGGCCTACATGGTGTTCAATGTTTCTAACACCTTACATTCAACCCATCTACCTGTTCCATGAAGATAAATTGTCGTTTTGAGCCATTTGGCAAAGTCTTGTTTTGAGTTGGTGCCAAATTTGCATTTTACCCCAAGTGTCAGATAGTGACAGGAGGCTGTGTTTGCATCTAAATATCTCACACCCAGAAAGGTTTTGTGACTCACCACTTTGGGAGTATCTAGTGTCCATATCTAAGAACTTATGTTTCAAATTTTGAGTCATTTTGAGTTTTTTTGATTAGGTTTTGAATCCCTCAAAGTTGGTTAGTTACTGTTTTCATGCTTTTGCAAATTGCACATAATTCTGGGAAGCCCTGTTTGACGTGTTGTAATTTTGACCCAGTTGACCTAAATCTTGAAATTATTTTTGAATTTCATTGTAGACATCAGAGACTTGTTATGTTTCAATTTTCAATTCATGAAGAATCTGTTTGATTAGTTTTCAAATGTGATTCCAAACGCAATTTCTTAAGTTTTACTGGTGTCAGTATTTGCATATTGATTAGCAGTCCTATTCATGAAATTATAACTCTTGATCTGTGATTGGTCAAGTCAAATGGATTGTATTCCTATGTTTTCCTCTGAAAATACTTCAAGTGTGTCAGTTTGCAAGTCATGATGAATCCATATGCACACTTTTTCAGGTCAATTCTGTTTGTCAAAATCACTTTTCAGTTAGTGTTCCTAGTTGCAAAATTCTGAGTAGCCTAGTTTGAACGTTT
The DNA here is from genome assembly GCA_028749045.1 of Cupressus sempervirens. Taxonomy (NCBI): domain Eukaryota; kingdom Viridiplantae; phylum Streptophyta; class Pinopsida; order Cupressales; family Cupressaceae; genus Cupressus; species Cupressus sempervirens. The sequence goes on from CM053792.1 coordinate 560,212,601, forward strand.
GCCATTTGTGCCCAGTTATTTTTCATGAGCCTAAATTGTAGATCCATAATGTCCTCATGATAGAGAATGAGTGTCCCAGTTTTCTTTTCCCCATGTGCTCATTTTCCTAGTTTTCCAAGCTGATTCCAGAGCCAAATTGTTGTATCCTGATGTGTTTGCTTGCAGGTAATTCTGAGAAGGAAAATTTGATGGTTAATATCTTTTTACTAGAAATTCATCATGAGATGAGATCTAACAGGTTAGATGTAGAGAAAAGATTCAGTGTCTCAGTTTTCAAATCCTGATCAGGTGTTTGGGTCAGTTTTTAAAGGCAGTCAATAGACCTCCTGGCATTAGCTTCACAGTTGGTAGAAAGTAACAAATTTAGTTTTTAACGATCAATCTATGATCAAAATTGTTTCCTATCAATCTGAGAAGGTCAGTGGATCTATCTGAGAATCCAATTGTTCGGGAATGAAATTTTTTTTTGAGCTGGACCCATTTTGGGGTTTGATTGTTTTCTCCAAATTAATAAAATGATAAAGGATGGTATTTGGTTTCATGAAATGATGGAGTGGACATGATTCAAGAACAGTGGGATCCCATTATAGTTATTCAAAGTGAAATCAAAATTTATGAAGGTGGAACCAAGCTGTGGTCAAAAGAGAGACCGACTAATAAAAAGAAAGAACAGAGCACAACATAAAATGCTATAAAGTAACGTGCCAAAGAACAAAAGTTTGAAAGTTACTTTGGATGGAAGATAGTTGTTGATGCCAGTATAAGCATATATCACTTCCTGATTGTTGTTGGTAGAGTTGACAATGAAATGTTAACGAATGAAGTTGGAATACAAGGCAACAGTGCACATGGCTCAGTAAGGAAATCATAATCAATGTGATAAAATATGCCAAGATAGAAGCATTTTCAAAGGAAACACACAGTAAGATAAGCAACTAGCCACACCTTCACACAGGCCATTAAAAGACAAGCCTGTGCATCAAAAAAGACAGTCAACATTGAGAAAGACAAGTCGGTGCAAGTATGATCAAATCCACATTCAAAGGAAGTTGCCAACAACAAGAATTGCCCACACATAAAAAGGAGATAGAAACTCCACACTGGTGTAAAAGGAAATAGCAACAAGCATGATAGGAGCATGCTAAAGAAGAACAAGCAGCTCACGTGGGAAAGGAGGGAACCGTTTGAAAAGTTGAGCTTGTGGCATAAGGAAATGAAGGGAGGGCAGGACAGAAGTCGATACCCATATAAAGATCTGAAGCTATGAGTAAAAAAACTCTCATGCAGAGAACAAGGAAGCTATGCCATTGAAGGAAAGGCATAGAGCATGGGAAAATACTAGCAATGTAATATCCCACATGCTTTATATGGATATCTTTGATGCCTTGTGAAGTTGCTAAAAGGCAAGTGTATGAACATAGAAGAATTTGGGAGACTCCACAATGCTATAGGGAGGCTTATGAAATGTAAGATCGGGACATGAAAATGAAAATTCTACGATCTTACGCCCATCGTGTGATCGGGATGTAGATGAAGGAAGTTTGATGCCCATACGAGATGAGGTTCAGCATAGGGGCAAAAATCAAATATTTTAATACCTTTGAGGATATGTTTGTACCCATATGAGCATAAAGCAAGAGGTTGATATCCCCGTATGAGCATAAAGAAAGAGGCTGAGTGGATGTGCGTAAAGGATAAGTGAAAGGCATTTTGATCATACGCAAAGTGAAGACCCCGTAAGAACGTAAAGGGAAATGTTCAGCGTAAGGACGTGAAGAAAATTTCATATGCTCACGATCTCATGAGAAATGAGAACATTGTGGATAAAGGAAATTAATTAATTAATATTTTCAAAAGTCACAGACAATCAGGATTTGACACATGGTGACAGCAGATTGAGGAAGACAAAAAAGTGGAAATTTAGATTATTTCAAATGCATGAATGGATTAAAATTAAAAATTGAAATATTTTGAATTGTTATATAGTCCAAACTATATATTTTTTTAAAATTTTCATTTTAAATGTTCTGATACAGTCATGGAGGCCTGTTTTTCAAACTACCATAACAGGGGTGATTTTTATGAGAAATAGGCAGTGTAGTATACCATTGGAACCTGGAAGAAGTAAATTTTCTGAATTTGGGGTCAAATTTTGCACAGGTCTTCACCAGTTTAGGCTATAAGAAGATTTTCAAATTTTCAGGGCATTCTCAGTGCAATGGTTAGAAGTCATCACAGAGCATCAAAGTTGGTTCCAAAGCAGTTTGGAAGGCTTGGTAAAGTCTGAATATGAAGAAAATTAGTTCCAAAAGATTTTCTTAGCTTTTAGAAGTCAAAATTTAACTGAATTTCACTTTTACCATGGGTAAAGATCAGGCATCAAATCAATTATTGTTTCTAATCATACTTTTCAGATATTTGGTGCTGGTAGAGCCAGAATAATGAAGATTTGATTTTCAGTTAAGGAGAGAAGGTAGAAAGATTATTTTCAAGCTTCTTGGAAAGGAACTCTGGGGTTACACATGTCAGTTGCAAATTTAATCCAAGAATTGTTTCCTTTGTCTATATCTTTCTTTCTTTCTTTCATTGTAGTTGTTGAAATTTTGGAAAGTTTCTCTGAATGGATACACTTAGCAGAATTGGCCCTAGAATTGATGAATTCTAGATGGAAGATCTGGGATGTGTTGGTTCCAGACCATGAAGCTTTGCTTTGGCTGTGATACCCACTTCCCATCCCATCAGCTTCTCATTCCCACCATTTTCTCTCTTGTATGACAACATATGTAATTATACAATCTGGTTTATTAGGTGATTTGTGAGTTAATTTCATGCATTTTCATGTATTATTTCAAAGAAATAAATACAAAGAACAGCAAGGGTTTAGTTTCAGTTTGAATCTTGTCTCCATTCTTAGTTGATCTGTGATGTTTTATGATATTTGAACAAAGAGCCTAGGTCATTTTTGCAGTCCCTTAAGGCTGTATGTTGTTTCATTGTTGCTAATGATTCAAGGAATTGTGTAAATACTTCATAGATTCAACAGGATTGTAGGTTTATTAAGAAGGATATCAGGTAAGAATGAGATTTGAAATGAACATTGATGTCTATTAGCAAGGTTAATGGATAGATCACATATCTAAATATATAAATAAGTATCAGATATCTAAAATGCATGAGGGAGATTCATAAGTTTTCCCAATGGATCGGGCACTGATCAGATATAGGGTCATTAAGTTGTTGTCTATACTTGGTTTTCATCTGTTTTCCCCCACCCACATAAAATCAAATCAAAATCATCTTTACATTTTATGTTAAAGGACCTAATTTTTTAACCCTCACTCATCTTGTGAATATTCTAGATCTGCATTTAGCTATTGCATATATGTGTCATTTCATGAGTTACTAGGAGATATAAGAGGTTTTTATCTACATTAAGTAGATTTAGGGATATGTTTTGCACTAGTATGGTATCAATTGAATCTTAGGTCTACCCACCTAGGTCTAGCAGAGCCTGAAGTAGAAGAAGGGTCAAGCCTTATAGTTGGCGTTGTGTCTGAAATGATATGTTGATAATGGGAGTTAGTTGCCCCTAGATGTGTCATATTCTCATGGGGATAATTGAAAAACCCGATAACATTTTCAAACACCAACACAACTGATGGAAATTCTGTCATGACATAGAAAAATATGTAGACCAACAGCGATCCAAATTTGCATTGAGCTCCTTTTGATTTCCTTATGGCTCCCAAATTTTCATTAATTTGATGTAGCATGAGCTCTGCTAGATCATATGTGTGGTCTTTCTTCACAAGTTTATATGCAACATCTACTGCTATGCATGGCATGCTGTTTAATCTACTTGATTGATAGAATTTATGGGATATGATTCTGATAGTGAAATCATTAGGGGATCAGTGATGGTATCAATGGTCATTCCCCTATCGTTCCATTAAGCACTAGTTTTTTTCACTATGGCCTTCTTTTTGTCACTTCTTAGTGTCTTGGGCCAATCTAGGGTTGGGAATCCAATAACCCTATGAAAAAAATTCTTTGTGATCTTCACTAGCCCTATTTCTAACCAAAATGACCCATCATGAATTTGGCTCAACATTATACAAATCCATTCAGTCTTAAATACAATGGGGAAAACTAGGGCTTTAGTTAAACCCTTTTTCTCAACAATTTGAAACTCATCCTTCAATATACCCATGTCACATAGCTTATCAAAGGCATTGAAAATTTTTAGATCACCTATGGCTCCCATTATAATTCATTTACTCGACTTCTATTAACATATCTCATTCGACATCAACTAGGCTTTCCAGCTCGGCATATACTAGAGTTTCACTCGGCATCCAAAGGTAGCTTGGCATCTTCTACAAAAATTTTATTTTAACTTGACATCTTTTCTCATGCAAATTTCTTCTTAGCAACACTTCTTTGTTCTTTTGGGCTGATGTATGATATATCTTTATATATATCAACCCCATGTACTTGTCTTGTGCTTAATTAGATGAAGTGTGATCACTTGACCTCTTGGGTGACGTGATCTCTCCATTGGATAAACTTGATCCATCTCTTCTTTGCCACATCTTTTTCATTTCTACCCTGATGTGTTCCACATTAACTTTTTCTTTACCATTGTTGACTTCTGACTTGGGTGCCTTGGCCTTCATTGGGAAATTCCTACTGACATGTCCTGTCTTCAAGCAACTAAAACATGTAGTTTGGCTTAACCATCTACTGTAATTTCCCTTGAAGTGTGTTCTTATGCAGTTCTGAGGAACATGACCATATTCGGAACAATAGTGACAACTTTTATTGGTATTGTAATCTCAATTATAGTGGTGTACATTGTTGTTTCTCCTTGCAGATTGATTAGGTGTCCACATAGGCTTTGATCTATATTCAAAAGCTCTATGTCCATACTTTTTGCAGTTGTAGCAATGACCTTCAAATCTTGGTGTCCTCATGGTTTTCGTTCTGTAGTCTTGTGTTGAGTGTCCTTGCATGTTACACTTGTGATAATAACCTTTGTTTTTGGATGTGTCCTACTGATTGGTCTTTCTACTCTTGCATACATTAGCAGTGTGCCCCTTTTTATTATAGAAATGACAAGTGGGTTTGGTGTTCCTACCTTTGTTGATCCTTTCTACTACAGTCTTGGATGATTCTCTTTGTTTACTGCTGGTGTAACCAAGTCTTGAAGTATCATTACTAGCCCTTGGTGATTTCAGTAATTGGTCAAAGTACTTGGTAGCCTCACTGGGTTTGTTGTAGATTTTTGCTACCTCCTTTTCTCTCTTCAATTCATTCTACAATTGTTCATTCTGCATCTTCAAGGTGGAGATCTCAATGTCCTTCATGTTTAGCTCATGATGAGCATTCATCATTTGGCTTAAGGTGTCTAGCTACATGTTTGAGATCTTTTCAAACTCAATTGTCTTCTCTTCTAGCCTATTAGTGAGATTTCTCTTGTCATCTTCTATGATGGCCTTGTCCTCAATAGCTTTTTTCTTTTGCTTAGTCACTTCACAAAGCATTATGGCCTATGGTTCTTGTTCAAGCTTGAGTAATTTGATTTCTTCAGCTTGTGCTCTATTTTTCTCCATCATTTCTGCTTTTGTTACATCAAATTCCTTGGAATCTCCATTGGCAAACACTTGTGTGGTATCAATATCCTTATAGTGTATGTCATTTTCAGCTATGGCTATCTCCTTTCTTCTTTTTAAGGATTTTCCCAGTTCCTCTCTAGATTCCTCTACTTTATGTAGAGCGAGATGCACATCAATCACTTGATTGTCAATAATCTTCCTAAGTTTGGGGACTTCCATCTTCTGATCTTTTTTTCTCTCTAAGCTGTTAGGCTTCTCCTGGTGAGAACATTAGCTCTGATACTAATTGTTGGAATATTCAAATGGGAAGAGTACTTCTGAGAGGGGGGGTGGGGGGTGAATCAGAAGTAACTAGTTTTTAACCTTTAAAATGCTCATTAACACATAACTGAAAGTAATGTACATTCATGTAAACATATAAGAAAACATGAAATGAAAACATGAATCAACACATAACACAAGAGATTTGGTAACCCAGAAACCCTCTAGGAATAAGAAGGTAAAACTGGGGTGGGGATGACACGCACAAAAATTATTGTAGCAATAAATGTTCAACCACTTCTGATGTTCTACCTTGTGAAAGGCCTACCTTGTTAAAGGCTTTACACTGTATCAATAGTGACCTGGTTAGAGGATTTACAAACACTTACATTAAGTGTCACCCTGTTAAAGGATTTACAATAGGTTGTTAAACCCACCTAATACATAGGATTTTCAATCACCTTCTCCAAAGGTTCTCCTACCTAGCTATTAAGCTAGCCTATCAATATAGAATTTCAACATCTAATACAATGGTGAGAAAGTATTAGAACATTTGACCTGATAGAGTGCAATCTTCAATTATTGGGTTTAGGTACTAGATCTCCTCTTCCTGTTCTGATCCTTGCTTGATCTGATCTCTATATGTGTTCCTTGTCCTTTGTGTTATTCTGATCAACTGAATATGAAATTGTTGCTCTGTTCCTCTAAGTCTTTTCTTCTTCTTACTGAAATTTTGCTATAATCTCCCCATACACTATTTTCATCCACAAATGCAGTGGGTTTTTGACCTCCTTTTAAAGATTGTGAAGACTTCAGGTTAGGTATGGATCTACAATCCACATTGAATCTCAAATTCTATCTTATACCTTGTATTTTTCTCATTGGTTGCATGCCTTCTCCATTTTTCTGATTGGTTACATGCAAATTGCATAGGGAATGTAAATGATTCATCCTTATCCTTTTTCCTTTTCAAAATCTCTCTATGTGGGCTCCAAAAATGATTTACATTTGAATTTGTGAGGACACAAACTCATATGCAAATTTTGTGTTACTCGACACATATTGGACTACTAGTGCTCAACACATACTATCATGGATTGCTCGACACCAACTACACTATGTCTTGCTTGGCACATATATGATTCTGGCTCACTTGACATATATTACATTCTGACTTGCTCAACATCAACTGTGACTCAACACCTATATATCACTCAGCACTTATATAGTGATTGACAACTGAAGTCACTCAACACTTATATACTGCTTGAAACCTGAAGTCACTCGGCATACATGGTGTAATCGGTTTCAATACAAGATGTGATTAAGTGTGTTGACACTCAAATGTCAAAACTATCTAAGGACTAACACAAGACACAATTTAGAATACATCCTCAACTAATTTGAACCTTTTCCTTAATACAAAGTCTATATGATCTCATTCTCTATTTACTACTATGCTAATCTTTATAGAAATAATACTATATTGACATCAATGATAAACATGGTCATGAATGTAACATGTCAATCATGCTAACAAACTCTCCAATTCTTAGGATACTTCCCTAAAAGAATACCATGAGCATTCATGCTAACAATCTCCCACTTTGGCATTGATTACAACATAGATGAAAATTATCTAAGTTCCAAGAATACCAAATCTAGCTCTACCACTACTACTCTCTTCCTTTCAAGTCCTCTTTATCAATCAAATCTAAAACTCACTAAAAAAAATCTTCATTTGTTCTATCTCATTCTTACATGGATGGGCATTAGTTGTTCACACTTCTCCCCCATTGATATAACTCAATATGCTTCTCATCTTCCTTTAGTACATCTCTCCCCCATTAATACACATCTCTCCCATAATATCAAAAGATGTTTTTCATGCGATAATCTCCCTCATTAACATCAATGACAAAGGCTTCATTATATCAATCATCTTCTCAAAGTCTTCAACCAAATCAAGTGTTCAAAGATACTATTCTATACCAACTACCAAGAGTCCTTGATGACTCTACTCATCAAAATACTCCCCATACATGGAGCATCAATATTTAGTCCAGATAAACAATAATGTTATATACCACTGGATTGATACACTCTTTGCATCATCTACTTAGAAGTCAACCTGGGCATAACCCCAAGCATACCTTGCCAACACTCAAATGTATCCTTAGTCAAAGACTTCATAAAAATATTTATAATCTACTTTTTTCTATTCACATACTCTAATTTGATTTCTTTCTCTACAAATTTCTTTCCCAAAACATGATACTTAATAGATATATGCCTAGTCTTAGAATATAACACATGATTCTTAGACATACTTACTATACTCATGTTATCAGAATGTATGATAACAAGTTCTAAGAACTCTATCCCAATATTCTTTAGCATCTATTTCATCCACATGATTTGATTGCAATTGTTTGTTGCTGCTACATACTCTTCTTTTTTTGTACTCTATGCAATACAATCTTGTTTCTTTCTTAGCCAAGAAACCAATCTTCCTCCAAGGAAAAATGCTCCACTACTTGTATTCTTTCTATCATCCAAACTACCTTCCCAATCCACAATAGTATATGCACACAAAGTAAATTCACTTGATTTGTTATACCACAATCCAAAATTAGGTTTACCTTTCAAGTATCTGAATATTCTCTTTACTATTGCATAATGTGATTATCTAGCATCTTCTTGAAATCTTGCAACTATACCACCTTCATTTGCTATATCTGGTCTAGTATGAGTGAGATATTGTAAATCTCCAATCATGGATCTATACTTCTTCTGCTCAACTATAGGTGTTTCATATTTTGTATCTAACTTGTGACCATTTATCATAGGTGTTCCAATGGGCTTACAACTTTCCAAGCCAAATATTTTCAACAAGTATTTCAAATACTTAGTATGTGATAGGAAAATATCATCAATGTTTTACACAATCTATAGACCCAAGAAATATTTCATCTCACCAATCTAACTCATCTCAAATTTAGTCTTTATTTAATCAAAGAATTTGTCACTTTCTTCATTATTATCTCCAAATATTATGTCATCCACAAATATCACAATAACTAATAAGTCATTCTCAATTTCTTTCAAATACATATTCCTATCTGTCATACCTTTACCAAATTCCAAAATTTCCAAATACTTGTCCAACCTCACATACCATGTTCTAGGTGCTTGTTTTAGTCCATACAATACTTTCTTTAGTTTACATACCATATCCTTTTCTTTTTTCAAAGGAAATCCTCTAGACTACTCAATGTAGACTTCCCCTTCAAGTTCTCCATTCACAAATGCTAAGTTTACATCTATCTAATACACTTTGAACTTTTTATTTGTTGCATAAGCCAAGAATGTTCTTACTGCTTCAATTTTGGAAACATGGGAAAATGTCTCTTCATAGTCTATACCTTCCTTCTATGAATATCCTCTACATAGAAATCTTTCTTTGTTTCTCACAACCTCACATTGTTCATTAATCTTGTTTCTAAAAACCCATTTAGTTCCTATAATATTTTTATCTTTAGGTCTAGAAACCAATTCTCATGTCACATTCTTCAAATTTTGATCTAGTACTTCATTGTTTGAATCTAATGATCATTCTTGCATGGCTCGTCTGCACTCTTTGGTTCAACTTGAGAAATCAAGCACAATTCTTCATGTACTTTTTTTCTTGTCATAAATAATTTTCCCTTGCTTCCAATAATCTAATTACCAGGGTGATTCTTTTTCAAATTCTTGTTAGGTGTAGGCGTTACTGATTTGACTCTTACTTCTTCTCTGCATTCAGATCTTAGTTCTTTTCTTTGATCAACAAATTGAACATTATTCTACAAATTATTGTTAGTCTCAAAGAAACTTTCAACATTTTATATGATAGGATTAGGATTAGCTTACTCTTTAATAGAATTATAATCCAACACTATTTCTTTGACTCCAAATTTTCATCCACTTTTACATTTGTGAACTCATCAATAGTCTTAATTATTTGACTAAAACATCTATAAGTTTTGGTTTTCAATGAATAACCAAGGAACATACATTCATCACTTCTTGCATCAAACTTACCAATATAATCATATTTGTTTATGTAACACTTACCTTCAAAAATTCTAAAATACTTCACTGAGGGTGCATGTCCAAACCATAATTCATAGGGAGTCATGTTTGTACCTTTCTAATCTACACTTTGCTCATTGCGTATACTATTGTATTGACCGTTTCTCTCCAAAATGTCTTTGAAACATCATTCTCAAACATCATGGCTCTCACTACTTCTATTCTAGACCTATTTATTATTTCAACAATTTCATTCTACTTAAGAGTCTTAGGTTTTGATAGTTGTCTCTTAATGCCATTCACTTCACAAAAGTGTTAAACTCATTTGAGGTAAATTCTCCACCTCTATATGATCTTAAAAATTTAATCTTCACTCTAGATTCAATTTCTTAACTCTATTTTTAAAGAACTTAAACTTCTCAAATGCTTCAAACCTTTCTTTAAAAAATGCTACCCACATCATCCTCGTAAAGTAATCAACAAAAATCATGAGTTAACTTTGACTGTAGAACCCTCTTATCTTGGTAGGACCACTCAAATATGCATGAAAAATTTCCAATTTTGTTGTGGTAGAGAAATTATTGCTAGAAAAGGAGCTTTTCTTCTACATAGCCATAACACATTCTTTCCACACAATGGTAGTAGGCTTCACAATTTTAGGTAAATCTATGAAATCAAATGTACTACTAGCCTTCACAATATTATCAAAGCTTATACGAAAAAACCTTCTATGCCACAACCAACCGTTATCCACTTTTGCAACCAAACATGTCATCTATGTAGGGTTTAGCTGAAAAACATTACCTCTAGATCTTGTACCAGTGCCAATCAACTTACCATCCTTATCCTTGATAATGCATGTCTTCTCTTTGAATTGTAACTTATATCCCTTATCAACCAAAAATCCAACACTCAATAGGTTATTCTTTAATCCATCAACCAAATAGACATCATTTGTGTTAGTCTTTCCATAAAGAGTAGTAGATCCTATTCATTTGATATGACAAGATGCATTGTTACCAACTCTGACAATCCCTACATCATGACTACTAAAATTAACAGATTTATTCATCTCACCAGTCAGATGATGTGAACAACCACTATCTATGATTCAATAATCTTTCTTTTCAACCTATAAAACAAGGTCTTTCTCTTCTTTCACTTCTTTTTTCATAGCTACAAATTCTAACTCATCATCACTTTCACTCTGAACTCTTTCATCAGATTTATCATCTTTATTTGCATAAAAGTAATCTCTAAGCCCTCTAGACTTGAAATTATTCTTATATTTTGTCTCTCTTTTAAGACACTTAGAACCGTAATGACCAAATTCATTGCAAGTCCAACATTTTAATATTCTCTTACCATCTAGTTCTCTCCTTACAAGCAAGAAAATTCCTTCTTCAATTCTTCTATCCTCCTCAAATCTAGATCTACTGCTACTAGCATAGTCTCCATTGGTGATTGCACCTCTTGACAAGGAAGGGTGAACATTCAATGCACTAAAAGTAGTTTCCACTCTAGGAAAATCTCCAATCTTCTTCAAGCTCACTTATACTACTTCTAATATTCCAAGAAGAGTTTCTCAAGTAAAAATTTTAGTGCATGGTATCACTTTCTCAATCATCTATTTTGTCTTCCTAAATGGTGGTGTCAAGGGTTTTATGATCTTCCATATAATCTCATCTTCATCTTTAGATCCATTGCAAGACTTAATTCCTACAACAATTTTTTATATTCTTCCAATTTAAGTAGGCAACTTGCATAAATTCCAAGTCTTATTTTTTAGAAAAGAGTCCATTTCTTCTTTCATTGTAGACTCTCATTGAATATTTGTGTCCACCTACACATCTTCATTAGGTTCACCAACATTAGTTAATAAAATAGAGTACAAGGAGGGAGAAAATCTTTCTAGAAGTCTACTTATCCTTGTTGTTGTCTAACATTCATTGGGGTATGTGGTATTTTTTATTACAGTTGTTGTGGAGCATGAGGGACTACTAGAACATCATCTTTTGGAGTATCATTCAATACTACATAATCATTTTCTTTCTTCTCATGTTACTACAAAAAATCTTTGTACAAGGCTTTCCCATTGAATCTGACATCCCTGATTCTTAAAATTTTACAATTGTCAAAATCCCAAAGCCTATAATCAAATTCATCAATTTCATATCCAAAAAATATACATTTCTTTGACTTCTCTTCCAACTTGGTTCTATTTTTAGAATCTATATGTGCAAATGCTTCACAACTGAAGGTTTTGAGAAAAGATTAAGTCACCTTATTACCAATCCATGCTTTCCTAGGGAATACCATAGTCCAAAGGAGTAGATGGACATCTATTAATTAAATATACAATAGTACTAATAGCCTCCACCCACATTTTTAAGGTTAGCCCAACATGCAACCTCATGCTCCTTGCATGCTCCATTATTGTCCTGTTCATGCGATCAACCCCTCCATTTTCCTATGGAGTCCTTGGAGCAATTTTTTTATCTAAAAATACCATTAGTAGAGCAATAATATTCAAATTAATTATAACAATACTCACCACCATGATCACATCAAAGACATTTTAGCTTTTTACCAGTCTCATTCTTAACCAAGCATTTCCATTTCTTAAATGTTTGAAATACATCAGATTTTTGTCTAAGGAAATAAACCCATATTTTTCTACTTGCATCATCAATGAATGTAACATAATAATAAGATCCACCAAGGGAAGATACCTAATATGATCCCCAAATATCTATATGCACAAGCTCTAATTTCTCATTTTCCTTTTCCTTCCCACTCTTCACAAAACTCACTCTCTTTTGTTTTTCATACACACAACTTTCATAGAAATCCATATTGATACATTTTTGACCTAGTAAAACTTTCTTTGAATGAAGTAATTTCATACCTTTCTCACTCATGCACCCAAGTCTATAGTGCCATAGTGTTGTATCAGAATCTACAACAACTTCTTACTCTCCCAGTTCAACTATATAGCAATTGTTCTTGAATATTCATTTTTCTCTGAAATAATTAAAGTAAATGAAACAATATGAAATGTACAAATATATAAGGTGCTTAATTTCACACCTTTTTCTAATACAAGGGAACCTTTTGAAACCTTCTAATTTTTATCATTAAAAGTAACTATGCAACCCTCATCACCGAGTTGTCCTGCTCAAATTAAATTCCTACTTAGCCTTGGAACATGTCTTACCTTATGTAGTAGCCAATGATTCCCATTATGAAACTTAATCTTAAAATTTCCCTTTTCAACAATCTAACAAGGTTCATTATCCCCCAAACAAACAAGCTCAAAATCCCCTTGGACATAATCAATAAAATAACCTCTATGAGGTGTAGCAAGAAATGAAGCCCCTAAATCTAAAACCCAAGAATCATCAACACTTTCTAAAGAAAGAAGAAAAGAATCACATTTTTATTTCTTACTTACTACATTCACCTTCTTTTTCCCTTCTTGTTTATCCCCTTCATTTTTCTTTTGAGTCTAGCAATCTTTCTTCTTATGACCTTCTTTCTCACAACACCAACAATTTCTCGAACCTTTGGATTGAGACCTCTTCCCCTTTGATTTTTCTCTTGATTTCTTGTGATTTCCATAATTATTTCCTATTTCAGTAATTCTACATTTTCTTTGTGCATTCAAAACACTTCTTGATATAGATCCACATAAAATTTTCCTATGAGTTTACTCACTTAGAATAACACCAATCACATCATCAAATTTTAGACTATTAGATCCATAAACAAAACCAAGAGAGCCCTAATTTATTCATCAAAATTAACACTGATAGAACATAAATGACTAGTAACCTTATTAAACTTATTTAAATGATCTACAATAGATCCATCTTCTTCCATCTTCATATTAAATAAACACTCCATGAGAAAAATCTTATTTGAAGCATAGGGCTTTTCATATAATTTTGCTAGGCTTTACATTAACTCTTTTGTCATCTTCACTTTTGTAATGTTAAATGTCACTGATGGTTCCAAGCATAATCAAATTCTTCCAAGTGCCTTTCTATCTAAAATCTCCTAGTCCTCATCTATCATAGTTCCTTTTCATATAATTTTGCTAGGCTTTACATTAACTCTTTTGTCATCTTCACTTTTGTAATGCTAAATGTCACTGATGGTTCCAAGCATAATCAAATTCTTCCAAGTGCCTTTCTATCTAAAATCTCCTAGTCCTCATCTATCATAGTTCCTTGTTTCTTGGCATTTCCTTCCAATGGCTTCAATAAATCCTTTTGATAATGATAGGCCTCTATTTGCATTTTCCATAACTAGAAGTTTTTCCCATTAAACTTCTCAACCTTGGGCTTATCCTCATTTTCCATCACTCCCACTCAACCATGAGACTATCTTGCAAAGGATAATTAAAAAACAACCTTTCTCTGATACCACTTGTTGGGATTAACCATGGAAAAAATAACAATTACATGCAAATCTAACCAATATCAAAAAAATAATAAATTGCACAAAAGAGAACACAAGACACAAAAATTTAATGTGGTTCACCCAATCCCTAGGCTACGTCCACCAAAAAAGAAGTCTAATATTATTATTATCCAATGATTACAACCTAATTACAATATGTAATCCCTTACAACTCAATATCACTGCAAGAAGCAATTATCACATCACACCTAATAAAATCTCTAACCCAAAGCCATTTTATACAAGTATTTTTCCCACTTTAGGGATAAAATTGGTTATAACATGTCAACCCAAAAATGCTGATAAAATAGCCCCAAAAAAAAATTGACTGTGTTGGGGGTTGCCACCCTCAAACTCCTGCTTAGGGCCTGACCCCACCCCAAACCCCGTCGAGCAATTATGGATTATGTATAGTACTTCCCTAATTAGTCACCACAAACTAATAGGGGGGTGAATTAATTATTAAATCAATATAAATTTTATCAACCTTATTAAACCTTAAGAATGTAACCAATATAATAAAAAACAATAAGAAGATACACATACACAATAACACCAGATATGTTAACTAGGTAAACCCTTGATCAAAGGGAAAACCTTGGTGGGGATGGTACCCACAAGATTATGTACTTATACAAAAGTTACTTGTAAGAGGATGGACTTTGTTAGGTGCCAATGAATTACATTTAGTACATATCAGTCCCTTTTATGTGACTTTAAATCCTTGTTAGGAGATTCCAACCCTGTTAGGAGTTGTAGAAGGTAGATGGACCCACTATCAAAATAGCTTCAAGGAAAGACCATCGAATCCACTATCCAACCAATATCTATATTATACCTTACAAAATAATAGAAATCAAATAACTCAAACTCATTTGTCCTCTTGACCAAACCAAACCTTTTCAGATCTCAATAGATCTTTTAACTTGCATCACATTGATCCCTTTGATTGTTTACACACATTTACCAACTTCTTATATCACTTTCTTAATTCACACTTATATAATCAATCACATCTCTTACACACTTTACTATAAGGAAAATAACCTTTCTTTATACCATATCCTCAAAATAATTCACTAAGTTGGCCTTGAGGCTTTCCTAATTAATTATAATAGGACCTCATTAAGATATTACAATTTATTACATCTTTTCACAATTACAAATCACTGTCAGCTCACAATAAATACAACTTCTCATATGTGTGACCTTTGACCTCACACACTTGTCGAGATCATTATTAGGCTATCTACTATCATTGTATAACTTCACTCATCATGATTCTATCCCTATTAAGAGATACAATCCAATCATCAAAAACTACTTCTCAGGTACTCTATATTCACATTGTCCTCTATAACTCTAGAATAACTCTTGCATGCCTTTGCCTCTTTGCATAGACCCAATGTAGAATGTATCCTCAATTGCATTGAACCTCATCCTCAATACACACTCTGTACAACCTAGTTCTCTATCTTCTATTATGATAGTCTTTATAGAAACAATACTATGTTGACATCAATGGAAAACATAGTCATGAATGCAACATGTAAATCATGCTAACAAACTCTCCAATGTTTAGGATACTCCCCAAAGAAATACCATCAAAATTCATGCTAATACTCATGTTCTACTCAAGGCATCTATGACAATGTTCTCCTTGATGTAATGAAAATGAAAATCATACTCGCATAAGAACTCCATCCATCTCCTCAACCTATTATTAAGGTTTGGCTAAGTGAATATGCACTATAAAATCTAACGATGTAAATGAAGCTCAAATTGATGATCAAGGAGGAAAATTTTTCATCTCACTAAAGTTTCAACCACTATTGGAAGCTTAAGGTTATGAGTGAGGAAGTTAAGCTCATAAGTCTTAAGTTTTCTAGACTCTAAAGTTATATCTCAATCATCCTACATAATGACTAATCCTAAACTATCTAATGAAGCATATGTACATACCACAAAGTTTTTTGAAGGATCTAGCACTAAAATAATAGGTGCACTGGTGAGTAATTTTTTAAGCTCCTAAAAATATTTCTCACACTTCTTTGTCCAATCATACTTCTTTCCTTTTCTCTAAAGGGATGTGATCGAGTGTACCACTCTAGAAATTCCCTCAATTTTTTTTTGTAGTATCTAGCTAAGCCCACAAGAATTATGAGCTTTGTCATACTAGTATGCATTTGATAATCCATGATGACTCTAATCTTCGATAATTCAACTAAGATCTCATCACCTAATATAACAGGTCCAAGATATTGTACCTTAGGGTTAAATAGATCACACTTTGACAATCTTCTTGCATGTAATTGATTCTCCCTCAAACACTACAAAACTTGTCTCAGGTGCTCCTCATGTTCCTTCACATCACAAGAATATATCATTATGTCATTTAGGAACACTATTTAAAAAATAATAATAATAAATGTACATAATACTCCATTCACGAGTCTCATGAATACAACTGAAGCATTCATAAGGTCAAACACCACCACAGTGAATTTTTAGTGGCCATACCTCATACAAAAAGTAGTCTTGTTGATTCAATCTCCATAATCCTCAACTAATGATACCCCAACTTCATCTCTATCTTTGAGAACATAATGACACCCTGTAGTTGATCAATTAAATCATCAATTATTGGAAGTATATACTAATTCTTAATGATTACTTTATTCAATTTTAAGTAATCAATGCACAACCAAAGTGATCAATCCTTCTTCTTTACAAAGATGACTGGTGCATCCCAAGGAGATAAACTAGGGAAAATATGCCCTTTCTCTAATAGCCAATCTATTTTAATCTTGATCTCATTGATTTCATGCATAGTCATCATGTATGGTGCTCTAGATAGTGGTTGAGCTCCTAACATAAAGTCTATATGGAAAATAACTTCTCTAGGTGGCGGCATACCAAGAAGCTCTAAAGGAAAAATTATCTTAAAACTCCTACAATATAGGATAATCATTGAGAGAAGGCTCCCTTTTTATGTCCTCTCTATCACTAATGATGATGGTGAATAAACAATTATTCTTTTTCATGCACCACCTAAGTCGCATAGTGGGTCACAAAATTTGAGATCATATAATTGAGACAAAATTATTATTTGATGGCCACAAAAATCCAACACCATTATCAAACCACAAATTAGGCCTACTCAAATAATCTACCACTTTATTACTACTTCCATTTTTATGAGAAATGTTAAGGTGAAATTGTTGTAGATAGATAACCACCTTTGATGTCTATCATTCTATGGCTTCCCTTATGTTTATAAGGATAGACTGTTTCTATGATTTGGAAGCTTGAATAATGACATAGAACTCCTTGTCATAAGTGGGGTGCCTATGGACCATATCAAAAAATGTGTCAGTATGAAATGCACCTAGAGACCTATGTTTCATGAGTACAACACCAAGAACATAATTTGATGCATTTGTTTCTATTTTGAATGATTGTTACAAGTCTAGAAGGAACAATATTGTTTTTTAACATAATCTTAATTTTAATCTCTCAAATTCTTGATGTTTTACCTCTATCCATTGAAATTATTCTTGTGCTCCACCTCTTAGTGATTTATTAAGAAACTGTGATAAATGTGAGAAACTAAATACAAAACTATGATAGAAGTTGGTTCGACCCAAGAAATTGTGAAGCCCTATGAAATTTTTAGGAGGTGGTCAATATATAATTATTTGTATCTTTGCAGGGTCTAGAAGAACACCCTTTCTATCAATGGCATAACCTAAGTATTGGATGATTTGCATACCAAAAGATCACTTTTCTACGTTGGCATAAAGGTTATGTTGTTGTAGAGTTGAAAGAACTTGTTCACCATGATACAAATGCTTAGACCAAGTTTTTCCAAAAATGAGTATATCATCCAAATAAAAAACCATAAAAGAATCAATAAATGGTCTAAGAACATCATTCATCAACCTCATAAATGTGGTAAGAGCATTTATGAGACGAAGACATAACCAACCAATTCAAAGTCAAACCTTCCTTAGACTTGAATGCAATCTTTCACACATTTGTTCGATCAATTAGCACTCAGTGATACCCAAATTTGAAGTCATTTTTTCTTGAAGAACTTATCCCCCAAAGTTGATCCAAAAGATCATAAATTTGAGGAATTGTATATTTATTTTTCATAGTAATTTTGTCCAATGCCCCATAATCAATACAAAGTCTCTATGTGCCATGTTTATTATTAGCAAGAAAAATTAGACTATCACATGGTGAATTCTTGGCTAAATATGTCTCTTTTCAGTCAATTCTTGGATCTTTCTCTTGATTTCATCATTTTCCAAAACTAACCTCCTATATATTGGCTCATGTGGTAGTGGTGTTCCTTGAATTAAACCAACAGAGTTATTGACTTGACAATGTGTTGGAACCCCCACTAGTGATTTAAACACACTATGATACTCTTTTATAATTTTATCCATTTCATTTATTTGGTTTGTCATTGTGTCCACCTTAGCATATGTATTAAGAGAAATTGAGTTTATTGGCTTAGGATGAATCATGAGAAGAACAAAAGTTCCAACTTGAGTAATCAAATGTTTGTATTATTTAGCACTAATCAAAGAAGCAATTTGAGTTGGACATACCTATGGTATTGATATTTATATTTACCAAGCTTGGTTTTGACACTACATATTCTAAACTCATACTCCCAATGCCTTTGGTACATGTATGGCTGACCCAACAAGACATCACATACATCTAAAGGTGGTACATCACAAACCACTTCATCCTTTAATGGTTTGATTGAGTATGGAAAATAGAAATATCAATTTATCTGAATATATTTTTCCTCATTAACCCATCCCATAGAGTATGGATGTAGGTGTGTTGTCATTTTCAAATTCTATCTTTTGACTGTCTCCATAGAAATTAAGTTCTTTTGGCTACCACTATCAATAATAAAACATAGAGGCTTTCCATCAACCCATATCTATAAATGGAACGATTTCTCTTCATGTTTACATGGCAATACTTTGGTAGTTGTAACTATTACATATAGGTATGCTTTTATCACCAAATCACTCTCATTTTTCTCACAAGTTTCTATAGGTGATGACTTAGGCTCAACTTACTCTCCTCATGTTTTTTTCATGATAATTCTAATGCTTCGAGAATACTTTTTCTAATAGGTTGGGATCCTTTGTATCTCACACCACATGCATGTATCTATTTTGTGTTATTTTAGAAACCCACCTTGTATTCTTCAATGAGTTTGAGGGAGGTCCTTGTCCACCCATTTTTGTGAAAATTTGCTACTGTCTTCATTGCTTGGTTTTTTATTTGCAAAGTAGTCTCTCTTCTCTCTTTATTTGAGTTTCTCTTTAATTTTGTAGTGTATTTGAAAGTAGATGCTAATGTCTCAATATTCAAGAATTCCATATCATTTTGAATATATCATGAATCCCACTATGATATTTTGTAATTCCTTTCTTTTCTAAATCTTTTGTACCAACTTTTGTTGAAATTATGTGGAATGTACTAGTGTAATCTTGCACAAATTGGTCCGTCTTTTGTTCAAGAAATTATCATTCTCATATTTATGTTCATATATATCTTCATGCAAGTATGATTCTTTTATGAATTCCACAAATTCTCCTCATTTAGGCTTATTATCAAAGAGTGTTCGCAATCGTCCTCAAGCAAATGATTCCATATCACATTTTGACATCTTAGTTTCTCATGCTAGTTTCACATATCTTTCAACTTTCAATAGAGAAAATGTTATATTTTCTACATCAAAGAAATGAATTATAGATTATTATTGATCTAGTTTTGACAACCAATTATCAATTATATCAACATCAACTTTTCTTTCAAAATTTGGGATATCAAAATTTCTTTGAAAGGGGAATTCCATGAAATGGTGCTACTAACATGGAGGGTTGTTGAAGTGTGAAAATGACTTATCATCTCTTCTCATTGCCTAGTTAAATAATCTTCTGTCACTTGCTTAATAATGTTAGATGAATCATTTGACATCTTCTTTGATTGTGTACATCTCAAAGGATGGTATATAGACAAATCGTGTGTGTCCAATCTTAAATCAATAGGAAGATCTTGTGTGAATGGACACATAGGAGTGTCTTTTCTCTTACACAACTAGTCTAAATTAAGAAATGGACTAAAAAACAATATCTAGTATGAATAAAACTTGCAATATTTATGTCTAATTTGGAAAAACTTGCAAACTTGAAAGATTTTTATACAATCCAAAAGCCATCTTCTCATTCAAAATTGTAAGAATATAAATAATCATAGATTATCAAAAGTTACCATAGCCATAAGAATTTGAATTGAATATCTGGCTGTAATAAAATAATTAAATTTATACAAAATTCTAAAAACTAGGAATTTATTTACCCTAGTTTAGTGGGGTCATTACTTTTGACTCAATGCTCAAAATTCAAAACCACATACACCATTGGAAAGAGAAAATGCAAGGCTAGCTTTAGTCCCTATAATAGAAAGCCTCTAGATACCCAATTTTAGGGTTGAAAGTCTCAACTTTAGATTTTGACTAGAAGCCATTTAAAATATCTAAAACCTAGAAAATTTGAATTTTTAAATTTTAGTTTGATGTCCTATAACACTCTAGATCATTATACTATCTTGAAAATGCATGATTTTTAACATTTGTTTCTTCAAAATTACCCATTTCTTACTAGTTATCCATAAAATTAATTACTTGGGAAAGGCTAGAAATTTCACAACCTTCATCCTAACACATTGTTCTTAACTTAGCTCACTATGACTTCACACCTTTAATACATTTCCTTCGCAACAACACAAAAAATGTAGAGATAAATTGTGGTTCTAATATAATAATAATTAGTAAAATTCATGAGCCAATTCATCTTGTATCTTAATCTAGGTTCATAGACTGATAAAAGGTATAGTAGTTGTTTGCTTAAGTGATAAAGATAACAAGTCAAGTGTGGATGGATGTAGTTAAAACACACAAAAATGAAGCAAATAAAACTAGCAGCAAGTCCTATCACTTCCCAATGACAAGTCCTTCCACTTCGTAACAAGTCCTTCCACTTCCTAATGATAGATCTTATCATTTCCTAGCTATGATAGATGAATTATAAAGAAGACTATTCCAAGGAGTAGAAAACATTAGAAAGAATGAACATTTAATCTAGAATATTATATGTTATGAAAGATAAACAACAAACCAAAAAGGTATAAATTCATAATTAAATCTAAAAATAATAATAACTAACTACAATAACATAAATTATAATACATGGATTAATATAAATAATGCTAAGCTAATAATCAATTAAAATCATAACATGCATAAAATAAACACACAACTAATCTACAATAAATCACCAAACATATTGAGAAGTGAATCATGTCTCCTCAATACATCTGACGAGAAAGAATGACCACCTTCTATGTTGCTTCTATTTGAACAAGAATATTCTATTTAGCCACAAGTATTACAAAGTCTCTACATAATGTTTAACTACATAAACTGTTCATTTCAATGCAAGTATGTGGATGTACAATCTATATTTTTTTGCGACTTACATTATACTTTATATATAAATTTGGTTGTATAATAGATGCATATGAAAAATGGAGAGTTTATTTTGTTTTATCCAACAAACTATACACAAGAATGGCTCATGGAATTTCTTGTTTATTGGTTGTAAATTAAAAGAAGCTTTTTTATAATAACACAAAAAATATAGGAAATGAGTTTTTTTAAGTTTTCCCTCATACAAATATCCACATATCCATAGAAAATGATGATTCCATGGTAGTAGAAAAATAGCTAACAATTGATTATGGATGACATGAATATAAGTCAATTTCTCCACATTAAAAATTATGAGTTCTTCTTTGCCATTTGGTAATGCATATTTACGATGACCCATATCATAATAATCATAGGAATTTATAAGTACCACCACCCTAGAAGATGAAATAAATTATTTTTAATATATGATAGATAAAATTTCCTAACCAAAAAGTAACAAGAAAGTTTTATGTATTATGATAGGAATATTTTCACCCTTGGATTTGTATGTTAGAAAATATAGTTAACATAAAATAAAAAAGCTTGTTAGTAATAATAATCAATAATTTCCACAGACACACACACATCATAATCATCCAAATTTGGTCTATTATACTATAAGCTCCTTTTGTAGATATATTTAATCAATATGATAGACCACATTATGTGTTTAATAAATTTTTATAATTTATCGATCACTTATCCTTAATCAAGTAATAAATTAACCATTTATTTGATTATATCCTATAGTTTTACCACTTTATCCTAAGTTTTATTTAATTAGAAGAACATGTCCCCTTTTAATTCTAGAAAAATACCTTTTATTCTATGTGTACATGAAAATACATTTTTCTAATTTAAAAATAAAAATAAAATAATTGTCTATAACTTGAATGCACACTTTCCAAAGTGAGTGGAATGTTTTCACTTTTCAAAAAGAATTTTTGTCTATTTATCTCCACCACTCATTTTTTTGCCTCTTTATCTCATCCACTCCTTTTTCCTCTTGAGAATCTTGAGCACATGAATCAACTACAAAACACATCTCCACCATTTATTTTGCCTCTTAATCTTGATCATCAAAATATTTTTAAAAGGAGGAGCTCTCCTCACTCTCTCATACCTTATGTCTGCATGATAATTTTATGTTGTCATTTTGATTCTAGATTTCTTGAGCACTCACTTGCCTTCTTACATACTTGCATTATATCTTATTATTTCCTTTCATTGCAATTAGATTGGCACATCTAGCTTAATTAGGAAGAAGTAATCTTTCATGTTGTTAGCTTAGTTTTCTTTCCTTGTTATTGCATCTCTCATAGTACCTTAGTCTTTCATCTCTCATTTTAGTTTACTTTTCATTGCATAATCACTTCGATTCTTGCATAGTAGCATTCCTATTACTTGTACCCTTTGAATCTCTCATTCTATATTGCATCTTGAAAGGGTCTCCAATATTTAGGTTTATTTGAGAGCCACAATTACATTATTTATTTCCATGCACGTCATGAATAGAGGAATATAACATGCATCTCAAGCTTCCTAATCCATGAAATTCTTTGAGAATAATGGTCTATAGAAGTGTGCTCACTTTTTAGCATACATATATCTAATAACATGCAACATAAAAGAGAAAAATGGTATAATATTGGAATGAATGTCCTATTTAAATGGGCATAATGGTATAAGGAAATGGTTAAAAGATTGAATAATATAGGTCAGACATAGTTTGCATCAACTTCTATGATGTGATTTGTAGACCGTTAGTGTTTCCTTTCTTGGTAAATATGTTGTCTTTGGATAGTTGGGTGTGATTTAGTCCATCTATGGGTGATTATCCATATTATGGGTCTTGATGACCATATTAGAATGAATAGAATAACTTAGGGGGGAGGAGGGTATGGTGGGGTGGGGTGAATCAGTTATCCCAAGATCTAGATGCACCAATTTAACTTTTAACAACTTCAAATAACTTAATCAAACTCATAAATCCACTTGACCAATATAAAAATTCATCAGTAATCCAAATTATTCATCTCATCACTTAGCTCTTTGTTTAGTATATGTTGAATAACAGAAAAAAAACATTCACATAAGTTTGACACCAAGATTTAATGTGGAAACCCAAGTTGGGAAAAACTACCAAGTAACATGCTACTACTTTTTCACTCTTTCAAAGTGAGCTCAATTAAGAGCCAACCTTGTTAAAGGTTATAAAACACATTAACCCTACTAAAGGATTTAATCACCCTCTTATAAGTGGCCTAGTTAGAGATCTTTAAAATATCCCATTATAATGTCACCTTTATTAAATGATTTACAATATGACTATTAGGTCAGCCTTGATTAAAGGATTTTAATGCCAGAATGGTTAGAAAGTAATTGCTAAGTTGATCTGATAAAATACAACTCACTTTACAAACTCAAATCTTCATTCAACTCATTCCTGATTCATTGACTAGACTTCATCACATTCTACATCTCTGATATGCTTGACAACTCTTCAAGCAATCTTACTTTCACCAACTTATCACTTTTCCTCTACAAATTTGTTCTTCACTTTTTCTCCATAAATTCACCAATCCAAAAATCATAAATCATCTCCTATTTCTCCTTAAATAGATAGGTTTAATATTTTTTAGCTTAAACATAACCATAAATCTTAGGGTTTGATTAGATTCATTGAATTTGTCCATCATTTTTTCCTTCTACTTCTTCCTTGAAACTTCTAGAAACTTCTCTTTGAATCCTCACCTTATATCTCTTAACAAACTCAATTCATGCATTACATATGCCAACTTATCAATCCTTATCATTTACATATTTTGACCAATTCAATTGTGTGACCCTCATATTTTGATTCTTTCACAAACTTTTAATTTTTTAGCACTCAGTCATCACTTTGTTCTTCAACTTAGCCACTACTAATTTGTCTCGCTTGGCTTACACTGGCTTTCTCAACCTTTACTATGCTTCATAACTTTAGTTTTCTCTTTATCTTGCTCAATCTCTACCATCATTTGGCTAATATTGTTCTGCTTGGCTATAACTTAGGTTCCTTACTCTTCTTCTTGGTAATGCTTAACTCATTCATTGATCTAGTAAGCTATCACTTAGTCAGGCTTAGTGTTTTATTCAAGTTCTTATCTTCTATCAATCATCTCTTCTACACTTCAACTCCTCTTTCTTCCACACTTAATACAATGATCAAACAACACGTTATCTTTTCAAATACTAATTGATCAAGTGCTCATTGTAATTCCATCATACTTACTCCTCTTTAATCAACAACTCCACTAGTTGATCTTGGTATCCCTCTTTTCAAATTCTCTTCATCAATCAATTGATATGGAACTCTAGACTATTAGTAAATGTCTTACCAATAAGGTTTGACATCAATGAAAACATAATAATTGTTTCAATTATAGTTTTTAACAATCTCCCTCTTTGGCATTGATGAAAACAACTTTAGTTACCATGCAATCAAAAAAAGTGCTCACTTGATTTTCACTATCATCTCCCTCTATGTTTCATATTAGATCTTCATTAATATTCTTGGTTTGATTCTAATTCTCATCCATTCACTCTTTGATGTACTTCCTCTTTACACTTCTTGACACTTCTGTATACTTCTCCCTCTATGATACCAATTGAGATTCTTCATTCAGACTCTAGCTATAATACCAATTGTACTAACTCCGTCTTTGACATATCTCTCAACTTCTTTAGATATTGAATGGTGACTTTACATTTATCTTCTAAGTTTTTCAACATAATTTTGAAATGGTCTGAGCTCTGGTAGGTGGGAATCTAGAAGGAGGAAACTTAGTGGTAGGGACTAACCTTGGAGGGATAAGGAATCAAAAAGTGGGGATTTTGACAATTTTTACAAGGTCTGATGGATCCTTGGAAGAAAAAGACAAACTATCAAGATCCTGCTCCACAAGATGTGGGGATAGGATTATTCTTTTCATTCCTTTGCCCTACTATCACATGCTCAAAAGGACCCATTGCAGGAAAGGAATTTTTTGGAGAGTGTGGGTAAGAATGCAAATGTGTGTAGGGCAGAGGACCAGATGAAGGAGAAGTTGGCAAGTGATCAATGAAAGTGGTCTTCTTTTTTTGGAAGAAGACATAGAGGAAAATCATCTTTTCCTCTAGTTACATCAAAATTCTACTGGGAGAAGGTGAGTTTCAAATCTTTATTCTAGATTCGATTGTTGATTTTTCTATCTCAGCTATGGATTTTACTCTAGTTGGAAAATTTCTAGGGGCAAGGTCTGATATTAATTCTTTGAAAAATATGATCAAAAGAAAATGGGTTATATGTGGTCATGTGGACATCACACTCATGATGAATGGTTTCTTTTTCTTTTTTTTAACTTTAAGGAAGATTTAAACATGGTGCTTTATGGTGGACCTTTTTCGTTTGGTAATATTACTTTAATGATTAAAAAATGGGAGCCAAATATGGATCTATCTGATGCCTTCTTCCTAACCGCTCTGGTTTGGGTAAGACTTCCTTATTTACCCTTGGAGTTCTGGCATGAATATATCTTCAAAGGAATAGCTAGATATTTTGGTGAACTTATTTCTATTGAAAATGTCATGGCTTCAAAATCAAAACTTCAGTGTGCTAGAATCTATGTGAAAGTTGCTCATTTGAAGAACCTTCCCCAGAAGGTGGAATTGAATTCAAAACTTGGTAAAAGGATGCAAGAGATAATATTTGAAGATCTTCCAAATGCTTATTTTGTTTGTAAAAAATGGGGTCATTGGGTGAAAAGCTGCCCTTTGAAGAGTAAAAATCAACCTACGTTGGCTAATGTGGAGAAAAATAAAGAAATTAAGATCTAGAAAAGGGTATGGAAACCTAAAGTTATGCCTATGAAGGTGATTGAGGATAAAGATATCTTTGATAATCAAGATTTAAGTAAGCAGATGGAACTAGAAGAAATTTCTAGTGTGCAAGTTAAAGAGAATATTATAGATCCAATGAATCGGTTGGTTATCTATCTGTTGGTAAACAAATTTGTCACTATAAAAATGGCCCAATAGGGTGTATGTGGAAAACTATTCACAACAGTTGGATAGGCCCTTGATATGCAGCCTTCCTCATATGATGTAATTTTGATGTTTTTAAATAAAGATGAAATCAAACTTTAAAATATAAATAGAAAGCCATCGATGATGAATGCACCACATGACTTCACAGCTTTCTTGACTTAACATAAAATGGTAATAAAGACAATCAAGAACTATGCTTGAAAATTATCATTATTACCATGATGATTCATGATTCATAAACATTTACACAATATTATTTAAACATTCACTACACAAAGAATCAATAGTTTTATGCTACAACAATCTAGATTTTAAAACAAGAAATCAAATACCTATCTCATTTTATTTTCTTGCACCAAGAACATAATAGAGATTTTCAATTTCAAAAATAAAATTTGTACATGCTTTCCAAAATTTGTCTTCTAATCAAAATTTTAGCATAGTGTTCTCTTATTCTAAAGTCCAAAAAGTAAAATTTTAGCATAGTGTTCTCTTATTCTAAAATCCAAAAAGTCTCCTTACAAAGCCAAAACTAACTCTTTATATAGACATGGAGGTTAAGAACTACTCCTTCATGGTTAATAACTACCTCCAAAATATGTAATTTAGGAGAGGTTAATTAACCTCTACAAAATTAACCCCAAAATGATGCAAGTAACTGATTACAGAGATAGAGGATTAAAACCATTACATCACATGAAGGACAAGGTATTGGCCTTATCAAGATGGCATGTACAAGAGAATCCCTTTTCTAAAGTGAGATGAATCTTCACTATGTAAGATCACAAACTTTCCAATTCAATCAGGATTATGTCTTCAAATTTGCAAAATAGAAAACATTGTTAGAAGAAATAGTTGGCATTTTCTCAACACTTGGAACCCAAGAAAGTCTGGCACTATCTTCTTTGCATGAGCACTAATTAAACTCTTCCATCATTGGAATCTCCTAAGAGGAATTCTTGATAAAATTTATGAATCTTAGAGCCATTCTCTCAAACTATGACATGTTTTCATTAGGCATTCACATAGCTTATAGTTCATAGAAATTCTGCCATCAAACTCCAAGGGATGTCTTGTTCTTACAATATTATGGCAAGCATCAACAACAATGATGTTATATTGAAATCCACATATTATGGGTTTTTCCATGAATTTGTATACAATATTTCAAAGATGTTGTGTTGGTACAGACAGGAAGAATGGTGGACAAGGTGAATTGATCGGGTTGGATATTTGTTCGTTGCATTTGGTGAAACAAAGTGAATACCTCTCAAAAAAGTCCATACTTTTTGTAAGCTGCAATTGTCACATTCTATGAGAAGACGTCTTGTTCAGGAATTCTATCAAATACTTTGTGAATATCCAACAAATTTCCACACTTGAGGTGTTAATAATGCAAAACATCTATCACCCATCTTAATTGAAATTTGAGGGCAATCTATAGCACAAAGACACATTCTTCGTTTGTCACAATTGGTGCACAATATAATAAAGGACTTGCGATGATGACACCTTGTCATATAAGTAGCATGCAATCTAGATGGACACTCTTCCTCATGGCTTGAACACGGAACCTCCATTCCTAAAAAGTTCACATTTTAGCATTGGTCTCTTATCAACTATAGAGTTTGTTTAATGAAATAGCTTCTCCATGATATGTTTCATCAGATACATGCCATGTTCTCCCTTTATTTTGCATTTCAACATTTCAATTGGACTAAGAATCATATAAAAGAAACACTAAATACTATGTTTCCCTGAACTTCTACATTGGAGAATCTTGGAGGATGATAGTAAAGGTTATTGGATTAAAAACACCTACCAATATTGTACATATCTTGTAGTCATGATTGAGCATTAAATCAAACAATTCTCTCTCATCCTCTTCAAACTTAACTTCTTGAACCTTTACGATATCTGTGACTATGCTTGCATATACCCGAGCCATAACTATTTGATCTCTAATCAATTTAACTATGGAATCTGCATTGTCATTCTCATGGTCACATCTCTAAATGTTGTATTTTCCCAGATATGTTGAATCCACTACTTTAGATCTTGTGATAGCTACATTTTCAATGTTCATTGTTTCTTTGTCATCTTGATGAATGAGATCAGTCATCTTTTCTCACTTCTTTGTTGTCATAGTTTCATGCATTGAAGCTTTGTTGGTTATCTCCAATTGAATAGTTAGCAATAGCATTAGCCAGTGATTCATTCTTTATATTCTCTTCTTTTACTAACTTGATCAGAGAGGTTAATAACCACCTCCAAAATATGTATTTTGGAGCTCAACCTTAACCTTTGAGACAAGAAGTTAAGGTTAATGATGAGGAAGGAAATATGTGTTTTGAGCCTCTAACCTTAACCTTTTTGGAAAAGAGGCTAAGGTTACTAGTTCAGAATACATGTTTTGGAAATTTATCTTAACCTCATTTTGACGTAGAGGTTAAGATTTCAAAGTGAAACACGTGTTTTGGACCCCGAACCTTAACCTTTTTAAAGGTTAAGAAGTTAAGATTAATGGTTCAAATTATGTGTTTTGGAATCTTATCTTAACCTCTTTAAAGGTTGATGGTTAAGATTTTGATTGAAAATACATATTTTGGTTCTTCTATTAACCTGCGACAACTTTTGACTCGAAAGCTAGATTTTGAAAATTTAAAGTGTTGGACAGAGCTGGGAATGAGCTGGAGATATTTGAAGGGTGAAATTTTTCAAAAACTTTGAGATTAAGTGAACATTTTAATGCTTAAAATGAGGCATATTCTAAGAATAACCATAGCTCAAAAAGGTAAGAATTGAGGCAATTTTGATATCCAAGCAACACTATCAGAAAAATGAGTTAGAATGGGAAGAGTTAGAAGATTTAGAAGAGATAGAGGAAGGAGAAATTCTTGAGGAAAGGAGTTGTATTCTGGCTTTAGAGAATATAAAGATTGATGAACATTAGTTTCAAGAGCCTCCACTTTGTAAAGAGATTATTTCCATTGAGAATCTCCTTGAATCCAAAGGAATGGATGTGAGTTCAGATAAGAAGGAACCTAAATAGAAATAGACTCAAAGAAAGAAAATAGAGAACAAAGCTAACATTTACCTAAAGGAGTGGAGACTCAAAGTAGTAAATTGGAAATGTGTCTTCCAAAAATGAAACCAAATGTTGGTACTCTAAAGAAACCTAGAAGGAAAAAATCTAAAAAAACCAGAGAAAGTGAAAGTTTATAGAATATTGTTGATAGGAAGTAGGCAACTATTCTAGATTTTACCCCTAAAAAATTATGATGAATATTATTATTTGGAATATTAAGGGGTTGAATAGTATTCATAAATTAGATATTGTTTGAAATTTTGTTAGAGAGCACAAACTAGATATTTTAGTGCTCCAAGAAACCAAAATGGATAAAGAGAAAGTTGAAAAGCTTAAATCTTTTAATAATTATTGTATTATGGCTAGTATCTCAAAAAGAGCCTCAAGGGGAACAATGATTATGTGGAAGCTATAATTATTCTCAAGTACCATGTTGAATGCTAATAAATATTTTGTGGTGGTCAAGATAAAGAGTATTGCCTAGAATAATAAATGGTATATTGTTAATGTGTATGCACCTAACATCAAGAGTGCTAGAAAAAATTTGTGGACTACTCTTTCTAACACAAAGAGTAATGATTACTATGGTAGATGGATATTTTTGGGGGATTTTAATATTCCACTTTATGAGCATGAAAAAAGGGGAAATGTCAATCAGCTAGATGGTAGACTAGATTTTATGGATTTTATTAGCAAGGAAGGTTTAATGGATTTAGATCTTCTTGGGATTGATTTCACTTGGAGTAACAGAAGGGTTGGTGATGACTATATCCAAGCTCACTTGGATAGAATTCTTATATCTCCAGATTGGACTAAAGATTTTGTGTGTAATCTAAAGGCTATCTAGAAGATTGGCTCAGACCATTTTCCTTTGATTTTTACAGCTGAGTCTATCCACAATAGAAAGAATTTTCCTTTTAGATTTGAGAAAATGTGGTTGTAGCATCCACACTTTGAAACTCATTTAGCTGAATGGTGGAACATAAATATTGAAGAAACAACTCTATTTCGTGTGGCTTCTAAACTCATAAATGTTAAAATGAAAGTAAAAGTTTGGAATAAAAGATGTTTTGGGAACATTTTTTATAACAAATCTAAAATTAAAGAAGATTTGCAAATGATTCAAGATAGAATTCAGTGAGAAGGGTACTCTATGGATTTAGTGATGGAAGAAAATGAGAAGATGGTGGAGTATCATAATATTGTTACTCAAGAAGAGATTTACTGGATATAGAGATCCAGATCTATTTGGCTAGATGAAGGTGATAGAAATACCAAAAAAAAATCATTTGTCTACTTTAAAACATAGAGCAAAAACTTGAATTTCAAGTCTTAATAAAGGAAGAATGAAGTTAATCGAGGAAAAGGAAATTTTAGAGGAAATGGTCTCATTTTTCTCTTCTTTGATGTCCTCAAATCTTGGAATTGATTTGAGTCATCAGTCTTAGTTGTTGGATGTTATTCCTTCTTTGGTTATTGAAGATTAGACTATAATGTTGTGTGCTATCCCTAAGGAAGAGGAAATTTATAAAGTTTTTTCTCATGAGGAAGGGATAAGTCACCAGGGCCAGATGATTTTCCTATGTTGTTTTTTTAGAAAGAATAGAATTTGGTTGGGAAAGATGTGTATGATGTTGTTAAAGAATTTTTTGGGGCTAAATGGATGTTGAAGGAAATTAATTCAACTTTCCTATGCCTTATTCCAAAGAAGCTTGGTGCAGATTCTCTAGATCAATTTAGGCCAATCAGTCTTTGCAATTCATTTTATAAAATTATTTCAAAAGTCCTAACTTTGAGGTTGTTGCAATAGAATGGTTTTATTCCTAGTAGACAAATCCTTAATTCTATTATCTATGTGGATGAGAATATCCATTCTTTATCTCTTTCTAATAATCATGACTTTATAATGAAAGTTGATATTGCTAAAGCCTACGATAGAGTAGAATGGTCCTTTCTTCATAAGATCTTATTATCTTTTGGTTTTAATATCAATGTGGTAAAGATAATTATGTAGATGATCTCAAATACTTTGGTTATTTTGATAGTTAATGGGCATTCCTCTAATTTCTTTAAACCGTCTAGGGGGTTGAGATAGGGAGATCCTTTATCTCCTATCATCTTGACTATTATGGTTGATTGCTTGGGTAGATATATTGGTAAATTGGTTTCTTAATGGGAATTAAAGGTTTGCGGCCCTTGTCTCATCCTCTTATTTTTTCCCATGAACAATTTGTGGATGATATAATTTTCTTGGGTAAAGCTGAGGTTAGGGAAGTGAGGAACCTCAAAAAGCCCTTAATCTCTATTCTTCTACTTCAGGTCAATTGATTAATTGGAATAAGAGTTCTTTTTATTTTAACAATACCCTTGTTTCAAGACAGAGTAAGATTGTTAATATTCTTGGTTGCTCTATAGGGTCTTTTCCTTGTATTTATTTAGGACTCCTTCTTGGGCTTAATCCTTCAGATAATTTTTGGAAAGATCTTATTAAGAAATTCAACAAGAAAATGGTAGGTTGGAAAGATAATTTATTGAGTCAAGCTAGAAAAGTTATTCTTCTTAAGGCTTGTCTCCAAAGTATTCCTATGTATGCTTTGAGTCTCTTTAGGATTCCAGCTAAATACACTGATACTATTGAAAAAATCCAAAGGAATTTCCTCTAGTCTAGCTCTAAGGAAAAGAAGAGAATGGCTTTAATTTCTTGGGATCAAATTTATAAGCCTAAGCTAGATGGTCGTTTGGCAATCAAGTCTATCAGAAGTATGAATAAAACTCTTCTTGCTAAGTAGGCTTGGATAGTTTAGCATGACAATAAGGAGTGGACTTCTATTTGGAAACATAAATACCTATTTAATGCTCCTTCTTTACCTAATTTTCTTTCTTATCCTAATGTTTTATCTATTTCTGCTATTTGGGGAGTTTTTCAAGGAGCTAAAAATATTTTAATCAAAGGATGTATTTGGAAAGTGGGTAATGGTTAGAAGATCAGGTTTTGGGATGATGTGTGGCTTCCAGATCATCCTATGATTGAGGATTTTGAGGATAGAACTCTTGTTGATAGATGTAAATAGACTTTTGGTATTTTTGTGGAGAATTACTACATTAATAATAAATGGGTCAACCTAGTTGAAAGTAATATGATTTTATATAGTATCCAATTAATCTTGAATGATTTTAGCCTATATCCTCATATTGAAGATAAAATGGTTTGGGGATTTGAACCAAGAGGTTTTTTTAAAGTCTCTTCTATTTTTAAAACTGAGGAAAGTGAATTAGACCTTTATGAACTAAAGCCTAGATTAAAGGTTTTATTCCTAAAATTAACATTTTTTTCTAGATCTTACTTCAAAACAAAATTTTAACCCTAGATAATTTGTAAAAAAGAGGGGTTTATGTGGTTAATAGATGTTGCTTATGTAAAAGGGATTCTAAAAATAGGAATCATCTTTTCTTAAATTATAGTTATAGTAAAAAAGTGTGGAGTAATATCCTTATCTACTATACTCTTGATTGGGTTTAGCAGAATAATATTGATCAGTGCTTCTAGAGTTGGATGTGTCCTTCTAAGGAGGTTAATATTGGATTTCTATGGAAAATTACTCTACCCCATCTCTAGTGGGGAATCTAGAAATAAAGAAATAATAGAATTTTTAGAGACAGAAATTCCTAAGTGGGTTCTTGGTCATAATATAATCAAAGCTATCAAGGAAAACTTCAATTCTCGTAGAAAACTAAGTGATGATATCCAAATCAATAACCCTATGTAGACTAAAGGCTATAAAATCAAAATTGATGACCAAAGGTAGAATGTAAAATAGAAATCTCCTCCTATGGGTTGGATTAATGGTATCTTTGATGGTGCTTCTAAAGGCTATCTTGGAAAAGCTAGTTGTGGAGGGGTTTTGAGGAACCATACTAGTAGAATTTTTGATGCTATTGTCATCCCTATAGGTATTTCTACTGGCCACAAACTTGAAGCAACGCTAATGTTGTATACTATGAGGCTAGCTATGGATTCTAGTTATCAAAATATTTGTATGGAAGGAGATTCACTTAACATTATCAACATGCTTAATAATAAGAGTCTAGTTACTTGAACATTTAAGGGAAGTATAATGGAAATCAAAAACCTTATTAATAAATTTGATAATGTAATATTCTCTCATATTTTTTGGGAGGGTAAATTAATTGTTGATTGGATTTCCGACCAAGATATCTATACAGAAAGCAAGTTTAGATGGCAAGTTGACCTACACAAGGATGTGGAGCTGATGGCCATAGTTAATTATGAAAGGACACATGCTAGAGAAGGAAAACTTTCCTAAGATTGGAAAATTTATGAAGAGGATTGATGTGTTTATGGAGGACAGTTTGAGATTCCCCGAGAAGTACTTTTGCACTATTATGACTTGTGTTTGGCATGTAAGTAAGGTTAATAGCTCCTTAGTAATCTTCAAAACTTTATTACTTTTTTTGGTTTTCACTACTCTAGTGATTTATAAGGGAAATCAAGTTTTTGAGATGGGAGGGGAACCTAGAAAACAAGAGTCGAGCAATTTTAGGGAATGGAAGGCAAATGCCTCTATGTGGGAGATTTTGTAGAAAGGAAAAGTGATGACCTACATTGAGAGACTCCATGGGTATAAACCTCACATTATAGAGACCTTCTTTAAAAAAATAGTTTGAAGAAAGGGTCAAATTGCATGGGGTCATGGTGAACTTTACTAAAGAATTTATTGCTATGATTATGGGGCTTCCAATGGAAGGGATTAAATTCAGCAAGGTGACTAGTATCTCCAATGCAGCTTTTAAGAAATTTCCAAAGATGAAAGATAAAGAGAAGAAGTTGGAGAAAAATGGTGACTTTTATGGCCTAAAACAAATAAAGATTATCTAGAGGGATGTGTTTTCATGTATCCATTAGTATTTTATTCTTGATGATAGGGCTAAGAGAGTCCATAAATTTTACTTTGTTTTCCTAAATTATTTTAGGCACAAAGATAGGATTTCCTTTCCATTTTATTTGAAATACTCTCCACTTCAAAGCCTATATGATCATAGGAAGAAATAATCTCATCCCATGCTTCATGAAGTTTTAATATTACTTATTGAATTTTTATTTATTTAAAGTAAGGCTATAAAGCCCTCCCCAATTTTGGAGAAGAGGAAAGGGTCTAGTAATGATCCCCATCGTAAGAGAATAAAGGTTAAAAGTGAAGAATGAACTAATGATAGAAAGAAGGTTTTCAAATGAGAGAGGACTAAGAAAAATGATAATTATGAGAAGAAAGAATTGGGGGAACTTAGTTCTAACCTGGACAGTTACTTTAGGAGCAAAGGGGTGTTGACTAGTAAAGATAATGTAGAGGGAAGTAAGGATAGAAATACTGATTCAATGGGTGGGTGGGAAACCCTTGGAGAGGATAAAGAAAAATAGAGTGATCACCCTTCTCACATGAAGATTAATTCTAGTGAGGAGAAAATGGACAAGGATAGTGGTAAGGAAATTGAGGACAAAGGCCCTACCAATAAGGACAATAGCTAGAGTAAAGAGGAAAAGGAGGAGAGGATGGAGAAGTTGGATATCAATATTGATACTGAGATCAATTCTGTGACTACTGTGATTTATTTTGAGCCTAGGGCTATAGTATATGAGAGGGATGACTCTCAAGAAGTGAAACTTTCCTTTCTTCACACTGCTAAGCTTAAAGAAAAGACTTCCCTTCAGAGTGATTCTTGGTTGTATAATGAAATAATGGTTTTGAAGAAGAAAATGGGAGTTATGCAGAAAGAATTGGACTTTGAATGCACTATGAGAGCTTAGATGGTATTACAAATTGGTAACATCCCTGAAAAAGCTTAAATAAAATGAGTATGAGCTTCGTTAATCAATTAAGGAAAGTGGTCAAAAAATGAAATAGGTCACTTCTAGTTTGTGTGTTGTGGCAGCCAATCTAGGTAAGAAGAGTGATGAGGAGATAATCTCTCTTTGTAATGCAGGGATGGGGGTTCTAGGAGGACCTAGTAAGAGAACTAGGTAGAGCATGAGGAAAAATGTTGTTGAGGCTCTTGAGGCTCCTATTCTTACTCTAGCTAACATAATCAAGAGTACTACAAAAGTAGGTAAAGAGGTGGTGAACATTGTCAAAGAGTCATTGTAGGTGTTGGTTGTGGAGTAGGTGTGTTGGTTGCTAGTCCAGGTGGTTTTTACTTTTTTCTTTCCAACTTGTTTAAAGTATAGGTTCTATGTCCTTGTAAAACCTAGTTGATTTTTATGGTTTAAACTTTTGGTTAATTTAGGTCCCTATAAAACTTGGTTTCAATGTTTAAAACTTTGAGTTTCAGGTCTTTGAAAAACCAGGTGGTGCTTTAATGTTTATCTTTAGTTTTTGTAAAGGATTTCGGGTCCCTTAAATACTTTTTTTTACCTTAATCTAAAACTTTACATTTATCTTCTCTCACACACATCTTTAGATAATGGTAACTTGATAGTATATTCTCCCTCTTTGACAACAATGCCAAAGACATCATCCACTGTACACATCTCTCTCTTTATCTTCTACACAAATTGATCTTTGAATTATCTCTCCCTCTTTCATCTTTGTCCTTGACTATATCACCACATGTTAACTTGAAGCTTTATCAACTCATACTACTGTCCTTTTCATAGTTTTAGGCAGCTCCTAAAGTGGGACCTTCTATATCAATCTATAAGATATTTGGATCATAAAAATTAATGCAATGCTACATCTCTTTTTAGTTTTATCAAATAGGGGAATGACCCCTAACTTACCTCTTAGATGCTCAAATGAATCCTTAAGTAGTGCCTTAGTGAATATATTAGTTATCTGTTCCTTTGTATTCACATATTCCAATCTTAGTTATTTATCTTGCACTAATTCCCTCAGGTAATGATACTTAATTAAAATATGCTTCATTTTTATGTGCATCATAAGATTCTTTGATATATTAATAGCACTTGTGTTATCACAATATATCACCATAGGTTCAATAATCTCTACCTTCATACCGTCCAACAATTGCTTGATCCTCACAATTTTTGAACAATTAACTGCTACTGCAACATATTCAAATTCTACTATGGATTGAGAAATACATTTTTTCTTCTTAATTTTTAATGAAATCAATATCTTTCCTAGGTAAAAAGTGCCTCCACCTATACTCTTTCTGTCATTAATGTTTCCAGCCCAATCAATGTTTGTGTAGACTTTTAGCTCAAACTTGTCATTCTTTTTGTACCATAATCCATAGTCTTTTGTACATTTTAGCTATATCAATATCCTTTTCACATCCATTATGTGTTTTCCTTAGGATTACCAAAAAACTTGCAACAATACTAACATCTAATGTCAAGTATGCTATGAACAACATATTGCAATTTTCTAATCATTAACCTATACAATGTTTGATTGACACCAGCAGAATCATCATTCTTTGAAATTTTATGTCTAGTAGCCATGGGTGTTCAAAATAATCTTGCATATTCCATTCCAAAGTTTTTCAGTATCTCCTTGATATACTTTGATTGTGTAATGTATATACCTCCTTTCATTCGATAGAATTGTAAACTAACAAGGAATTTAATTTCTCTAAACATTGATATCTCAATTTTTTTTATTCATCTCATTAGAAAATAATTTGTACAAAATATCACATCCTCCAAATAAAATATCATCAACAAAAATCTCAGCTAGCAATATCATGTTCTTAGATTCACTTTTTGAAGTACAGATTGCTATTGTCATTAGTTCTCACTAAACCAATTTTCACCAAATATGTATGTAACCTGTTTACCATTCTCTAGGAGCTCGTTTCAAACCATAAAATTCTTTATGTGACTTACATACCATATTCATGTTTCTAGGGTAAACAAATCCTTCAGGTTGTTCAATGTAGCTTCATCTTCCAAGATTCCATTTAGAAATGTAGATTTGGCATCCATTTGATATACCTTGAATCTTTTGTAAGCAACATATGAAAGTAATTTTCTTACTCCTTCAAAGCTCACAACCGAAGAAAATGTCTCTCCATAATAAATTGTTCCTCTTATGCATATCCCTTACAAACCAATCTTGCTTTGTTCCTTGTGACTTCACCTTTCTCATTCAACTTGTTTTTGAATACCCACTTTGTTCTAATCACATTATTATCCTTTTGCCTTGGTACTAGTGTTCATGACTTGTCCTTTTCTATTTGATCAATCTCCTTATTCATTTCTATAATCCAATCTTCATTCTCCAATGCATTTTTTATTGTTCTAGGCTCAAACTCACATAGTAAACATGTATCATTCTTTAACTTGTTTCTTTTCATGATTCCTAAATTTTTGTCTCCAATGGTTTGATCTAGTATATGGTGCCTTCTCACATCTTTTTCTAAGATAGGTTCAAATCTTCTTTCTCCTTGGAGTAACTCGCTAGGTCCAGCTTGCTCATTCTCTCTAGGCATGTCTTGTTGTAACTAAACTTCCTCTATCTAGTGTTTGGTCTTCTCTCTCTGTGACTTGATTTCTACAACCTAATGTTCAATAACTTGCAAAGGCTTGGTTGTGTTTGTTTGTTGATGCTTGGTAGTTCTAGTCTACTAATGCTCAATAGTCTCCTTCTTTGGTTTAGGTAAGGTACTTGGTTCTCCTTCATAGATTTATACAAAAATTTTGTAATCTATTAGTTCCTTCTTGCATTCCTCTTCATTCTTTTTTGCAAATTCATCAACTCTAACATTTGAAATTTTCACAATTTTGTTACAATTAGAATTCAAACACTTGTAAGCTTTTCTTTTAGTAGAATATCCTAAGAATTTACCTTCATCACTCTTTGCATAAAGTTTTCCTTTCCTTACATATTTCAATATATAAAATATGCTTCCAAAAACTTTGAAATATTTGACATTACATGCATAACCATACCAAAGTTCAAAAGGAGCTTTATTTGTACCTTTCTTGACTTGAACTCAGCTCAGTGTATAAATAACAATACTAACAACTTCTCTCCAATACTTTTATGAAATATTCTTTTCCATCATTAGAGTTCTTGCATAGTCCATGATTGATCTATTTCTTCTTTCAACTATCCCATTTTTTGGTGCAATCCTTGGTACTGAGAAGAACATGCCTTGCTCTTGAAACTAGACTTTTTCATTTTTCCCATTTGACATTATTTTCACATCACTTTATCAGATTTTCTCAATCTTGGTAATCCTCCCACTCTTTCCATTTTACTAATACATTTAAATTATTAAAGTTCACATGACATAGCCTCATAACCAAACATATTTAAATTGTGCAAAAAGTCATGTATCTTTAGATATGTCTAGATAGAATAAGTTATCTCTTGTTTTCTCTCCACTTCCAATCAATTCGCTAGTAGCATCATATAATTTTGCTTTCTTTTTTGAAATTAGACTTGGTAGCCTAAACTATTCAACTATGTCACACTCAACAAGTTAAATTTCAATCCATCAACCCAATATGCATTGCCACATTTGATCTTGTCATTTAGTATAATCGATCCTTTAACTTGCACACAATATGGTGTATCATTTCCAAACTTAGCACAACTACCATTATAGTGTTCTAGATTTTCAAACTTAATTGTATCACCAATCATATGATGTGAGAAACCACTATCAATTATCCATTTATCATTATTACTCAAATGTGATATTAGAGTAGTTTTCTCAAGTTTTTCATCTTCATCAGATTCATCTTTCATTGCAATATAAATAATTTCTTCATCATGTTCATTAGAATCACTATCAGAACCATTTTCCTTAGCAATGTAATAGAATTTCTTACCTTTTCCTTTGTAGTCTCTATTACCTTAATTGTCTTTATTGTCTTTCCTTTGTTAGTATTGGTTTTCTTTCATTTCCTCATTCTCATCTCTATCAAGACATCTTGTGGAAACATGACCAAATTTTTTACATGTAAAATGGATTGTAGGAGGTTGACCTTTGTATTTACCTTTTCCTCTTGGTAGCCTTCTTTCCAATAATGCTCCTAGATCATCAAGATCATCATCTAATTCACTATCTCTCTCTATAGGCTTGACTTTTAAACATTTATTTCTTTTAGATCCATCAAGGGTTAAATTAGACTTGAAAGAACATTCAACACTAGAAGGTGTGTAGTTATAAAAGAATTTATAGTTCAATGCAATGAGTCTACCAATTAGACTATCCAAGGTCAAATCATTACCAAGTGTACATCTTAGTTCTTGGATTGTAGATACTCGAATTGCATAGATAGGAAGTAAATTCCTTGATACCTTTATTATCATAGTCCCATCAAATATGTTCGCTCTTGCTTCTCTAATTGTATTCACCACTTATTTGATTCAACCACAATTTTGTACAAGAGTTTCTCCTTCTTTCATTCTCATGTCATCAAACTCACTTCTCAAAATTTCTCCTTTAGCCCTTAACACATTTTTGTCTCCTCCATGAATATGTGTCAACATATCCCACATTTTCTTTGTAGTAGTGCAATCCTTCACATCATCAAACTCAACATAACTTAGGGAAGATGTCAGATCTACCATAATTTGATTGTGCTCCCATTTCTCCTTTAATCGCTTAATAGTCATGGGTCCATACACTTCAATGTATTCATTTTCCAAGTTCTATAGTGTAGAATCTCCAACTCCAGATAGATGCAATCTCATTGAGCATTTCCATGTTGGGAAGTTCTCTTTGTTTAGCTTGGGTACCTCTCTCTTGTACATTTTGATCTTTAGATTAAGTCCCTTCAAACTTTCCTTAGAAGAACCAAATTTCTCATACTAATTGTTAGATTGATAAAACAACTAGGGAGGGGGGTGGGGGGGTTGAATCACTTATCCTAAGGACTAGATGTACCAATTCAACTTTTAATAACTTCAAACAACTTAATCAATCTCATAGATCCACTCAGTCGATATAACAAATCATTAGTAATCCATCTTATTCATCTCATCACTTAGCTCTATGTTAACTAAATGTCAATAACAAAAAAAATTAATAGAAAATAGCATGCATCATGAAAACAACATTCACATAGATATTACACCAAGATTTAATGTGAAAACCCAATTTGGGAAAAACCACCAAGTAATATGGTACCACTTTTTCACTCTTTTGAAGTGAGCTTAGTTAAGAGCCAACCTTGTTAAAGATTACAAAACACATTGTTAGATCATGTTAAATGATTTCATTACCTTGTTAGGAGTGGCCTTGTTAGAGATCTTTAAAACATCCTATTAGAATGTCATCTTGATTAAAGGATTTGCAATATGACTTTTAGGTCAACTTGAGTAAAGGATTTTACTACCACAATGATTAGAAAGTAACAACTAGGATGATATGATAAAATACAACTCACCTTGAAAATTTATATCTCCATTAAGCTCATTCTTGGTTTATTGATTGGACTTCATCACATTCTCCATCTCTGATCTACTTGGTAACTCTTAAAGCAATCTCACTTTCACCAACTTCTCACTTTTCCTCTACAAATATTTTCTTCACTTGTTCTCAACAAATTTTCTAGTCCAACAACCACAAATCATCTCCTATGTCTCCTTAAATAGATAGGTTTGATCTTTTTCCACTTAACCATAATCATAGATCTTAGGGTTTAATCAGATTCATTAAAAATGTCCATCACTTTGTCCTTCTACTTCTTCCTTGAAAATTCTATAAACTTCTCTTTGAATCATAATCTTAGGTCACTTAACAAAATCAATTCACACATTAAATATGTCAACTCATTAATCCTTACCATTTGCGTATTTTGACCAGTTCATAAATTCAACTTGTCAGCCTCAAATCTTGATTCTTTCACAAACTATTAATTTGTTGACACTAGATCATCCCTATGTTCTTTATCTTGGTCATCACTAGTTAGCTTTTTCACTACTAATCTATCTCACTCAACTTACACTGGCTTGCTCAACCTTTACTACACTCAGCCATAACTTTAGTTTTCTCTTCATCTTGCTCAATCTCTACCATCACTCAACTAATACTATTCTGCTCAGCTATCATTTAAGTTCCTTAGTCTTCTACTTGGTAATACTTAAGTCTTTCATTGACCTAGAAACATGTAACTTAGTCAAGCTTAGTGTTTTACTCAAAGAACTTTTATCAATCATCTATTCTACACTTCAACTCATCTTTCCTCTACACTTAATACACTGATCAGACAACACATTATCTTATCACATACTAACTGATCAAGTGCCCATTGAAATTCCATCATACTCACTCCTCTTTTCTCAGCAACTCCACTAGGTCAGCTTGTTGTCTCTCTTTTAAAATCATCTTGATCAATCAAGTGATATAGCACTCTACACTATTAGTAAATATCTTACAAATAAGGTTTGACATCAATGCCAACATAAAAATTGTTCCAATTATAGTTTCCAATAGATTATGTGTTTCTCTAGTGTTTTTTTTTTTTTTCAAAGTTAGTGAGTTGGTGTGGATGCACTGGTAGATATAGTTCTAGTGGGCAAATGTTGGATAGATGGTTGTATTGTGGGTTTTCCTAACTCTATTTGGACTATCACAGCGTAGAGGTGGAGAGACTCCCTTACCAGTCTTGACTCTTTGTAGCTATATCTCCTTATACATATATAATTATGATACTATCTTGGTTAATTTGTCCCTTCATGGTAAGAGTCTAGGTTGTTGATTGGGTTTTAGTGAAAGGTTGAGAGTTCTATCCCTAGTGTTTGGCTAGGACATGGTATCACCATCACATGATTCAGTGTGAAGTTGAATATAAGATGATGTCCACCTATTGAAATAATTAAAACCTTGTTAAAGGTGATGCCATGTTTAATTAAGTGATCCTAGTGGCTAGTAATAGTTGAGTTCTCTATACCATAGAAACTATGTTGCTCCTATGCTTGGCAAAATGTCATGTCATGAGTATCCCTTAGTAAGGAAGGAGTCCACTATTGAGCCTCCTTAATGAGAGTGCTCTTGGTTGTGATTATACAACTTGATACAATTGTAGCTTTGTATACCATGTGTTGGATATGACATCCCTCATAAGGGTGCAATTTTGGTAGAGAATCTTCATCCTTTGAGATTTGAGGTTGAATTAGTGATATTCTAATTTGATTTAAGAATTCTTTTGATGGGCATGGTAGTATTCTTTGATATTTTTGGATGATATTTCCCCATGTTTCCAATTTGATTTGTAAGTCCATGGTACTCATATCTTGGATAGATCTAGATAGGTTCTAGATTTTGGTTGGGTTCCTCATAATAAGGTGAAGTGGCTTGTTCTCTAATTCCTAATGTAGAGAATATGGCTAGATGAATTCTCCCTAACACACACTAAGTTCCTCATTGAAGGAATTTATGAATGTTTGACACTTCTTTTTTTATTTAAAATTTTTAATGGTTTGTGATAATTGGAGTGGTTTAGATAAACTTATAGAGAAGTCATCTAGCTATTCTTGTGTGTCAATTATGATTCTTCACTAGGTGTGCTTTGTTTCTTTGGTTGACTTGCAAGTTTCTAAGAGTTACCTTAGTATCTAGGTGGAGTGGGGGGGAGATGATGTAGTGCCTCACTTATTTTACTTTTGCATGGCATATTGATGGATTTGACCTTGATGTTCTTACTTTTAGATTAATCATATTAGTGTTGAAAATGATTGAAAAGATCATGAATAAAGGATAATGGAATTGGTAAAGAATGTTTTCAATCATTGTTTTGTCATTGATGTCAAACTTGCTACTTGCAGGAATGACAATTGTTTTAGTGATCCAAATACTATTAATTGGTTGATTTAAAAGGAGGTGGCAATCAATAAGATGTAACTAGAGTACCTAAAGAAAGGTTGAAGTTATAATGATGTAATGAAGTATAAGGATTAGCTTTGATGACACACTGTGATACA
The DNA here is from genome assembly GCA_028749045.1 of Cupressus sempervirens. Classification (NCBI taxonomy): domain Eukaryota; kingdom Viridiplantae; phylum Streptophyta; class Pinopsida; order Cupressales; family Cupressaceae; genus Cupressus; species Cupressus sempervirens. Next base: position 560,256,653 of record CM053792.1, read on the forward strand.
TCAAAGATGTAAGGATTAACTAAGTTCACTAGAAAGAACTCAGCAATCTAGTTAGAGCCATATAGATTCTTAGTTGAAGCTGAGCAAGTTCAACTTTAGTATAAGCTGAGTGATTACTCAGATGTTGAGTAACATAGAATCCTTCAGGTGTCGAGTAGCAGAAAAAGATAATGGATGTCGAGTAAGTTTTCAAGTGTCGAGCAAAGCCAAAATGCTTTAGGTGTCGAGTGCCAATAAATAACATTAAGAAGCTGAGTAACAAAGAAGGTGTCGAGCATCAGTAAACCAATAATGCCGAGTTGTTGCATTATTTGTTAAGACAAGATTCTCCAGATCAACAATGATAAGCTTGTTACATCAAATTTTGTGAAGTAGTTGGAAGTTATGAATGATGAGTAGATGTCACAGAATTCTATATAATCCATGCAAACCAATCCAAGGCGAATGCTAATGGATTCATCATGAAGTTTCCAGAAGAAACAATTTGGATGGAAAACAATACCGTTTTCTCAAGAACAAATTAAGATTTGAGAAGGAAATCAAGAACAAAACTTTTTTATAAGGAGTTATAGGTCAGAGATCAAGTCCGCATGTAAGAGAGGGAATTGGTCATAAATATGATCATGCAAAGAAGTCAAGAGGAGTAAGAATAGAGCATCAAGACTCTGAGTTGATCAAGTGACCAAAAAAAAGCATTGGCATAATGAGTGGAAGAACTCAAGGAGACCGATCTTGAAGGGTGAACAAGTTGTCAGCACTGCAAGGGAGGAAAGCCAAGAAAAGAAAGGAATCAAAGAGTGATATGAAATCTACACAATTAGGGTTGCAATCTGTACCAGGTAAAAACCCTTCTAATACTTTCTTACCATTGTATTAGATATTGAAACCCTACATTGCTAGGTTAGCTTAATAGCTAGGTGGATAAGCCTCAGGAAAAGAATAGAAGATCCCTATGAGAAGGATAAAGAGATCCTCAAAAGAAGGATAAAGAGATCCTTAGGAGAAGGATAAGAGATCCTTAGGAGGAGGATAGGAGATCCTTAGAGAGGGATGAAAGATTCTTTTGAGAAGCTGGCAGACCATCAGAAGTGGTTGAAATCAATTGCGCAATTATTTTGTGGGCATCATCCCCACTCCAATTTTACCTTCTTGTTCTTGAAGGGTTTCTGGGTTATCAAATTCTTAGTGTTATGTTGTGATGCATGTTTATTTTTCATGGTTGTTTAATGTTCAATGGCATACATGATAATTTCAGTTATGTTCCATTAAGGATTTGTAGAAAAAGTTTAATTGGACATCATTGGACCTTGGATAACTAATTCACCCCCCCTCTCAGTTATTCTAAATAATTCTAACAATTGTTATTAGAGCAAACTGCTGATTTGTTTCAAGGTACTAGTAGCAGAAAGATCAAGATGTCCAAGAGAGAAGTTCCCAAGCTAAACAAAGACAATTTTATTGCATGGCAAAGTCTGATGAAGCTACACCTTGGATCAATAGGCGACTATGCATAGACCTCAATCATAGTTGACCATGTAGACCTTGCAGGACCCCTCACTATAGATGACATGAGCAAGAAGAAGGAGCACAATCAAGCAATGTTAGATATTGCTTCAGCACTAAGCTATGCCAAGTATGATGACATCAAAGGATGTGATACTTCACATTAGATGTGGAATACATTATCAAGAATCTATGGAGGAGATGATAATGTCAAGAGAGCCAAAAGAGAAAGCCTAAGAGGAGAATTTGATGATATGAAAATGGAAGAAGGATAGAATGTTGCTCAATATGGTGCAAGGATGAAGGAAGTAGTCAATGCCATAAGAAGCCTAGGAGGATAGTTAGCAGAAGAAACAATATGTAGAAAATACTTGAGAACTTTTCTTCCCATCTATGTTATAAGAGTATTAGCCATCCAAGAGCTAAGGTGTGTACTAGGAAACACTGTGACATTTGAAGAAATAATTGGAAGACTCACTGCCTTTGAGTTATCCAACTTTGACAACAACAAGACAAAAAAATTTGAATCTGCATTCAAAGCTAAGATGATGATAAAAGACAATGATGAGGTGCAAACAAAGAGAAAGAATGAAAAAGAAAAGTATGCATCTAGTGACAGCAGCATTAATGAAGATGATGCAAACCAATTGGAGGCATTACTAGCAAGAAGATTTCACAGAGGAAGAGGCAAATTCAAAGGTAAGCTACCAATCATTTGTTTCAATTGTAATGAAGTTGGTCACATTGCAGCTAGATGCACACAAAAGAAAAATTACAAGGATGGAGGCAACTTCAAGAACAAGAAAAAGGAAAACAAGGACTACAAAGGTAAAGGCAAAAGATGCTACATTGTTGAAGAAGACTCTGATGAAAATGATGATGAAGTAGTCTATGTGGCTATGAAGGATGAATCAGATGAAGAAGAAGCAACTACCTTGGTAACCTGCATGAACAAGAATGATAGATGGATCATATATAGCAGATGCTCTCATCACATGACTGGAGATAAAAGTAAGTTCATTTCCTTTACTCAATATGAAAGAAATAGTGTTAGATTTGGTAACAATGCATCATGTTAGATCAAAGGGAAAGGTAGTATCAAGCTTAATGAAAAGATATCATGTGATAATGCATATTATGTTGAAGGCCTGAATTATAACTTGTTAAGTGTCTCACAGTTAGGCAACATAGGATGTAAGGTTGAATTTGAAAAAGGAATTGCTAAGATTTATAATTCTCAAGGAAGTCTAATAGGAAAAGGTGATCAGACTAGGAGTAATTTGTTTTACCTTAACATGGAAGGTGCTTCTTGCATTATTGTTCAAACTGATGATGTATGGTTATGGCATAAGAGGCTATGTCATGTAAATTTTGACAATCTGATAAGCGTCAGCAAAATGAAGCAAGTTAGAGGACTACCAAAGTTGAAGGAGCTTGATAACATCATGTGCAAACAATGCCAACTAGGGAAGATGACCAAGTCAACTTTCAAAAGCAAGACTTATACTTCTAATGAAGTATTAGAGCTAGTTCATACTGACTTGTGTGGTCCTATAGAAGTACAAAGCTACAAAGGTGATAGATATGTAATGTTATTTGTAGATGACTATTCAAGGATGATAACAGTCCTGTTCTTGAAACAAAAATTAGATGCATTCTAAATGTTCAAATGGTATTTGGCCAAAGTTGAAAAAGAAATTAGAAAGAGCCTAAAATGTCTCAGATCTGATAGAGGAGGTGAATTCACATCAAGAGAATTTGAAGAGTTCTCCAATGAAAGAGGAATCAAAAGGTAGACATCAGCACCTAGGACTCCACCTCAGAATGGTATAGTAGAGAGAAGGAATAGATCAGTTATTGATTGTGCCCAAACCTTAATGATGGAGAAAAATGTTGCACTCAAGTACTGGAGAGAAGCTATAAGTACTGCAGTCTACACACTCAATAGAGTTCAATTCAAGAAAGGTACAAATGCAACACCTTTTGAATTATGGTATGGGCATTCTCCTAATGTAAAACATCTCAAAATATTTGGATGCAAATGCTATATATATAAAGAGTCTAGAAATGGAAAGTTTGATGCAAAGAGTGAGGAAGGCACATTTCTTGGTTACTCTACTAGAAGCAAAGCTTATAAGTGGTTGAATGTTAACACTAACAAAGTAGTAGAAAGTAAAAATGTAAAATTTGATGAGCTTGTAGAAGTTCAAAGTATTGAAAACACCAAGAAAGTAGAGGAATACAAGACCTTTCTATACTTTTATGAAGGTATACCTAATGATGGTGAAGTTGCAACTTAGAATGACCATCAGCAACAAAATCTAGTATCTGTTGAGTCATAGACAGTAAATTCCAAATAGCAGACACATTCAAAAGTCAAGCTAAAAAATACAGAAAATGTTCATTTAGACTCTGAGAACAGCCAACAAGAAGAAAATGAACAAATACCTGATGAAAATATGCATGAGGATATAGATTCTGAGAGAGACAACATGCAAACAAGGAAAGAACATGTATTGGCAAAGTATGTGAAAAGACATCATCCTGCAGATCAAATTATTTGAAATAAAGAGGCAGGACCAATGACAAGGAATAGACTCAGAAATGAAACATGTCTGCTCAGCAAAGTGAAGCCATAACAGATGATGACTAGTATAATGCTATGAAAGAAGAAATAGAACAAATTGAGAAGAACAAGACATGGACCTTAGTCTCAAGACCAACTGGCAAGAATGTGATTGGAACCAAGTGGGTGTTCAGAAACAAGTTAGATGAAAAAGGTGAAATCACAAGGAACAAGGCAAGACTAGTTTGTAAAGGGTATGCATAAGAAGAAGGACTAGATTATGGAGAAACTTTTTCTCTAGTTGCCAAATGGAAGGAGTAAGGACCTTACTGGCATATGTAGCCTTCAAAGGATTTAAAGTCTATCAAATGGATGTAAAGTCTACATCTCTAAATGCTATACTTGAAGAGGAAGTCTACATAGAGCAACTAGAAGGTTTTGTTAATGAAAAGAACAAAAATAAGGTACGTAAACTGCATAAGGCTCTATATGGATTAAAGCAAGCCCCTAGAGCTTGGTATGAGAGACTCCACAAGTATCTAGTGCAAATAGGATTTGAAAGAACTGATGATAACAACAACATGTACATCAAATCAGAAGAAGGTAAGGATATTCTTGTATCTAAAATATTTGTGGATGATATAGTTTTTGGAGGAAAGGAAGTACTGTGAAAAAGTTTTGCTGACAAAATGAAACATGAGTTTGAAATGTCTATGTCTGGAGAAATCAAATTCTTTGTAGGATTGCAAGTGCATCAACTAAAACATGGTATATTTGTGACACAATCAAAATACATCAAGGAGATACTCAAGAAGTTTGGATTGGAAGACTCCAAACCAGTCAGCACACCAATGGCAATAGGACATAAGCTATCTAAAAATGATGAATTGGCTAAAGTCAATCAAACAATGTACAAATCTATGATTGGAAAACTACAATATGTTGTACATAGCAGACCAAAAATAGCACTAGCAGTTGGAATAGTGGCTAGATTCTCTGCCAATCCTAGAGAAAATCATCTCATGGTAGTAAAAAGCATAATGAGGTATCATAAAGGAACTGATGATTTTGGCCTATATTACAAAAAGAATGAGAAGTTTGAGCTCAATGCATATACAAACGTAGATTGGGAAGGAAGCATTGATGATAGAAAAAGCAGAAGTGGAGGAGCATTATTCTTAGGAAAAAGGCTAGTTACTTGGACTAGCAAGAAACAAACATGCACATGTCAGACCACTATAGAAGCAGAATATGTGGCAACAATAGTCAATTGCACAAACATTGTGTGGCTTAAACATCTATTGAAAGGAATGAAAAAAGAGGTAACTAAACCTATGACACTGTATTGTGGTAATACAAGTGCTATAAATATATCCAAGAATCCAGTAATGCATGCAAAAACCGAGCACATTGCAATCAAGTATCACTATGTTAGAGAATTGGTGGAAGACAAACAAGTCAAGATGGAGTACATTCACACAAAGGAACAAACTATAGATATCTTCACCAAACCATTGCCCAAGGATGCATATGAATATCTTAGAGCCAAGTTGGGGGTAATGCCCCTAACTCAAGTATTCTAAAGAAAAATAGAAGCTGCCCTACATCAATAGGAGTAGATCATTGAAATATTAGAAGAATGATGCAGAGGATGACAATAGGAACAGAAATTCTAGATCAGTCACAAGCATGGTAACAGAAAGAGAAAAACATGAAAATGCAAAGCTTATATTTAGCATGTTGAAGATGCTACATCTTTGGCATTTATGTCAAAGAGGGAGATATATGAGAAACTGATCAATATAAAGTAAGGAGATATATATGAAAGATGTATAAGAAAGAGGGAGATTCAGAAGAAATCAGATTTAGCAATGCAACTATGAAGGATCAGGAATACAAATTAAGGATGCAGCAGTATAGAGGGAGAAGCAGAACAAAGGATTTAGTTTGTATCAGTTATATACCAAGCAGGAAACGTATGTAATTTTGGTGGTAACTAAGTTGATCAGCTTAATCATTTGATCAGTTTGGTTTGCCATCAATGCCAAAGAGGGAGATTGTTGAAAATGATTGAAAAGATCATGAATAAAGGATAATAGAACTGGTAAAGAATGTTTTCAATCATTGTTTTGTCATTGATGTCAAACTTGCTACTTGCAAGAATGACAATTTTTTTAGTGATCCAAATACTATTAATTGGTTGATTGACAAGGAGGTGGTAATCAATAAGATGTAACTAGTGTACCTAAAGAAAGGTTGAAGTTATGATGATGTAATGAAGTATAAGGATCAGCTAAGCCATTGATGAAATAATGTATTGATGACATACTCTAAGAGGATGGACACACTGTGATACATCAAAGATGTAAGGATTAACTAAGTTCATTAGAAAGAACCGAGCAAGCTAGTTAGATCCATATAGATTCTCAGTTGAAGCCGAGCAAGTTCAACTTTAGTATAAGCTGAGTGATTACTTAGATGTCGAGTAACATAGAATCCTTCAGGTGTCGAGTAGCAAAAAAAGATAATGGATGCCAAGTAAGTTTTCAAGTGTCGAGCAAAGCCAAAATGCTTCAGCTGTCGAGTGCCAGTAAATAACATTAAGCGGAGTAACAGAGAAGGTGTCGAGCATCAGTAAACCAATAATGCCGAGTTGCTGCATTATTTATTAAGACAAGATTCACCAGATCAACAATGATAAGGTTGTTACATCAAATTTTGTGAAGTAGTTGGAAGTTATGAATGATGAGTAGATGTCATAGAATTCTATGTAATCCATGCAAACCAATCCAAGGCAAATGCTAATGGATTTATCATGAAGTTTCCAAAAGAAAAAATTTGGAGGGAAAACAATATCATTTTCTCAAGAGAAAATTAAGATTTGAGCAAGAAATCAAGAACAGAACATCTTTATAAGGAGTTATAGGTCAGAGATCAAGTGCACATGCAAGAGAGGGAATTGGTCATAAATATGATCATGCAAAGAAGTCAAGAGGAGTAAGAATAGAGCATCAAGACTCTGAGTTGATCAAGTGACTAGAGAAAAGAATTGGCATAACAAGTGGAAGAACTCAAGGAGACAGATCTTGAAGGGTGAACAAGCTGTCAGCACTACAAGGGAGGAAATCCAAGCAAAGAAAGGAATTGCAGAGTGATCTAAAATCTGCACAATTAGGGTTGCAATTTGTATCAGGTCAAAACCCTTCTAATACTTTCTTACCATTGTATTAGATATTAAAACCTTACATTGCTAGGTTAGCTTAATAGCTAGGTGGATAAGCCTCAGGAAAAGAATAGAAGATCCCCAGGAGAAGGATAAAGAGATCCTCAAAAGAAGGATAAAGAGATCCTTAGGAGAAGGATAAGAGATCCTTAGGAGGATAAGAGATCCTTAGAGAGGGATGAAAGATTCTTTTGAGAAGCTAACTGAAAATCCCATGGACTTGGGTGAGCCTAACAGCTCTATGTAAATTCTTTAACAGGGTGACATTCCAAGTTGAATGTTCTTAAATCCTTTAACAAGGTCACATTTAACAATGTGTTGTAGCCTTTAACAAGGCAAGCCTTTAATAGGAAAAACCATCAAAAGTGGTTGAAATCAATTGCGCAATTATTTTGTGGGTATCATCCCAACTCCAGTTTTACCTTCTTATTCTTGGAGGGTTTTTTGGTTATCAAATCCTTAGTGTTATGTGTGATGCATGTTTACTTTTCATGGTTGTTTAATGTTCAATTGCATACATGATAATTTCAATTATGTGCCATTAAGGATTTGTAGAAAAATTTTAATTGGACATCATTGGACCTTGGATAACTGATTCACCCCGCCTCTCAGTTATTCTAAATAATTCTAACAAATAGGACTCATGAGTGGTCTACAACCGTGGGGTGATCTGTGTTATGTTATTACATTGTCTAACTAATTATACTTTATGTCTAGCTTATAAAGCTTGTGATATATTCAACATTTTTACTAAGGTGTGTGCCAATGGTTACCTAGATTTGTGTGGCATCATGATGTTATTCTATTAGTACCCTTAAGATATGATCAATGGTTGCACTATGTGATGTATTTGACTACTTCACTTAATTCTAGTTCCTTTAGTAGTATTGAATTATAGGTTTAATTGTGTTTTTAGTGGAATTTTGAGAATTTTTTCATGATGGTGTCTTATGATTTTATTTGGTGTATTTTATATTTGAGGTTATTGTTCTTACTTCAAGATGATTATCTAGGATTTTACAAGGTATTGTGTCATACATGTTGAGTACTTTAGTTATTTATTTTCATTTATAAATTCTTATAAATAATCAAGAAATGGTTTATCTATATTTGGGTTTAGGATTATGGATGAGGTCTACATACAAAATATATTCATCTAGATTTGTGACTATTATGCCTCCATGCTATGAATATGTCTTCTAATTTGAATTAAAATAGGTGCTCTTAATGACTATAAATGATTATTTTAATATTTTAATTTAAATGATTTATCATTCAATTATATGATTTTATGTTGTACTGCACTACTATTATGTGTTATTACATGTTGGTGCTAGTACAAAGTGGGAATGGAATTGTAGTCGCTTGTGAGATCTACATTGTGTCTCATTCTCCTTCAACATGATTGGTTGTTTATTTGTGCTTTGATTATATATTAGACATATGCACTCAAATTTTTTTGTTTATTAAAAAGGTACTAGGTACATTCACCATGATTACAAGATCAAAGTGCATGCCTATATCCCTCACAGTGGGTACTAGGAGTTGGTGATTTTGACCTTGCATACTGAGCTAAGTCATCTTTGTATGGGAGATGTATCTAATTATTCTTAGTATTAGTCCTATAGTAATTGACAAATTTAGATTCATAATGCATTATGTGATTAAGCCCGTGAGTGTGTCTTTACATTTAGGGTTTGCAGTTATCATAATTTTTTCAAATTAAATGTTAGTTTAATAATGTAATTGGGGGTCTCAAGCACATTCTGTTACTACTTCACTGATCATATGGGAATTGTGGAAGGAACAGAATAGAATAATTTTTCAAGGAGAAAAGGAGAATCTAAGAAGATGTTTAAGTAGTATTATTAATGCTATAGAGGAGACATTAAGTGCCTTGGCCATAAAAAGGCAAGTGATGCAGATACCTTATACAAAGGAGGATAGTGTGTTACAATCCTCATGGATAGGGATAAGATTTAAATCCCCCTTGGGTGCACTAGTTACAAATAAGAAAAAGTAAGTCTGAAAAGATAGCATGGAGAGCTCCAATGGAAAGATGGGTAAAAGAAAATTTTGATGGAGCTGTGAGTGGAAATCTAGGAGCTTTAGGTATTGGGATTTTTTTGAGAGATAGTGCAGGCCACATTTTATTGAAAGGAGCCAAAAAGCTACCCACAGGCACCAATAACACAACAGAGTGTCAAGCAACTTTGTTAGCAGTAAGGTTAGCAAGAAAGGAGGGGATCAAAAAGCTACGTTTAGAAGGTGATTCCCTCGTAGTAGTGTAGGAAAGATCAAAAATACAAATTAATGCATGGCATCTCCAAATGGTAATTAATTTAATTGTGCAAGAATTGAGTAGTTTTGAAGATTTTAAGATTACTCATATCAAATGTGAAGGAAATATACAGGCAGATACCTTATCAAAATGGGCAACATCCTTAAATGATGAATTTGTGCAAATCGAGTATTCAAATTGTGGGGTGGATTTGAATCACTTGAATCAATGACTATGGAATGTAGCAAACATTAAGTGAAAATCTCTTAAAGGATGGATTAGCTACAAAAGGGTGATATAGGCATATTTCATAGTTGTAATTGGTCATTTCAGCTTGTGTGGGCAAATAAAAATGTGTGGCGGCAGAGGTAAATTTTAAAAAAAGAAAGTCGACACATTAAATCAAGATAGAACCACATTAGTAAAGCATGTGAAGGGCTCTTTTAATAAGAAGGGTGGGTAGTTTATCAATGCACAACTTTGAATTAAGAAAGAGCAATTGTGAAGTTTCAATGGAGCCAACATTTACCTTCAAAATGGAGAAGCAACAAAAAGCCTTGTTATGGAGGGTGGCAGATCAATGTCTCAAACAAATGGTGAAATGCCCATTAGAAGATGTCATATGTGCAATAAAAGAAACCCTAGTTCCCCTCTTCCAAGAGGCAGACCACCAATGGAAGGTTCAAGTGGATATTGCAGTGATGTTGATGGCTTGGGGTTTACATGTGGGTAACCATGAGTAGAATGTGGCCTGGGTAATGAAGGTTCTTTTTGAAAAGGCCTTAATTCTAGAAATGGAGTTTCTTCTAGAGTGGGTACACCTTGGGTGGGCCTTTGATTTCAATGAAGGTTATGAAGATGATGACGAAGGGAGGGAGAAAGGGATTTTCCCCTTTGTTAATTAGCCACGAGAGTAGGTCAACAAAGATGCTTATACAAATGAACATCGTTAGGCATGAGAAAGCCTAAAGATTGCAATTCAGTCTCATCATGAACAATTGAGGAAGGCCACTTTTTCTACTACTTTGCCAAAGAAAAAGAGGTCTGGAAGGAAAATTCACAAAGTTTAAAATAAATGGAGGACACCCAATTTTGTTGAAGATAATGAAATCCCATTTTGCAGCAAGGAGGATAGAGAGGGATAATGTTTTTGTTGGTAGCTTCAAGAAAGGCATTGTGTTTTGTCAAGAATGAAGGACCCAAAGTGGAAGGTAGAGCAAAAGGAGGTTGAATGGCTCTATAGATAGCATAAAAAGTTGAGCAGCTAAATGCAATAAAAATAGTCATTTTTAATTTTTGCCATGGTGAATGTTTGTTAGTTTCGACAATGCTGAGGTCATCATGACCTTGATAGCAGATGTAGTGAATACATAGCTTTTAGGTGTGTTTATTAAAGTTTACAAGCCTAATAAAGAGGTGTCTATGTAATGGAAGTATAGGAGGAATAAGGCATAATGTGTATGATGGTCCTCTATGATAGAAAGTTTGGACCTTTTTGTTTTCTATGTAAATTATATTATATCAATAAAATATAAGCTTATTACCAACCCAAAATAATGTAATTAGGGGATTTTATTTATATAATTTAATTATTGGTTGATTTCTCATACTTGGATTCCATGTTCATGAGACTAATTTATTTAATTGGGAAAAGGAGAAAATAGATTATTAAGTGGGTTTATAATCTATTTTATAAGTCAGTTAACAAAAGTGCTTATGTCATGCCAAAAAGTGATTTTTTTATAACAAGTAAAACCATGGGTCATCTTGTGGTCCCAATAGTCATAAAGGAGTTTATGGATTTATAGACTCTTCATGTAACTACATAATTATTTGATGTCATTATTCAACATGACATACAATTAGTCATATGAGAGGATGGATCATCACTTCTGGTACTTGCATCATCAGATCTACCATTAGGGTCATCATAGGATGCACCAATTCCATTACATCACATGCACCATTAGGATCATCTCCACTTGTGCCACCTGCATCATATAAATCCCAACTAGAGAACCCAAGAGAAATTAACCTATCATGTAATAATTTTTGTGGAACATTTTTTTTCTTAAAAGATTATGCAACATCAAGATAACAATGTGGAAGCAATGTAATATTATACATCACATTCACATTAAGGAACACATGTTCAATTTACATTTTTCAAGGGTTCCTCAATGTTGAATCACATTTTATAAATATTATTAGTTATAGTTAATCTTAAGTACAATCTTTACATCCATAATTAAATAAAAAATACACGATCTCATAGTAAATACATAAGTATTAATGAAGTACATCCAAATACACAACATCACTGCACATGTCACAAGGTATGTAAGGTTAAACCAAATACAATACATCATCCTACAAGTACTTCAAGATAAAAATACAAGGTACATGAATATATAGATACATCAATTGAATGTAGAGAATGTGCCCAAGAGGTAAAAATGAAAATGGTACAAATGCAACAATAGAACCTACAACACCTATGCAAATTTGTGGGGGACCCCAATGGTAAGAGAGTCATGACCTATTAAGCTCATGGTAACCTAATTAGGCCTACTCCCACCATTTTGGTGAGAGAACATAAAATCCATACACAAATATTAAATCACAAGAGAAAATCCTATGCATGAGATTATGAAGTTCTCTACCTCATGGGCACCACAGCTAGTGATAAGAAAAGATAATAAATATTGAGCCAACAATAATTGACCAATACCAAAACCACATATCAAAAATCAACAATTAGATACCAACTCCAAATCAAGTATGAATACCAATGAAGACCAACCACTAAAATACTACAAAAAATAATTACAAGAAGAATAACCAATGAATAAATGACAACCACCAATAAGTACCAATAACCAATCATAAATAAAACCCACCAGAGGAAAATATAAAATATATTAATGAGATCTAGGATACATGTTATAGGGTGACATCACATGGTCAAACTACTTGAGTTACCCTGGACTTGTCTCTCACTAGACTTTAGATCCTCAAGCATTGAGTTATACTGGACTGATCACCTTGGACCTTAGACCCTCAATGTGACACATGAAGAACCATAATACCCTCTTGTAAAGAAAAGGAATGATAGTCATACATCTCACAGGTATCATCCCATCACCATCCTTATCCTACAAGAACACAAGGAACATATGAGGTAACTTCATAATTCATCTTTTTATTGTTTGCTACAAATTTTAATTACTATGTTATCACTTATTATCAAAACTTATGATACATACCCTAGCTCTGGATACTTTGGGCCTGAGACCTCTATTGTAAGCCACTCTCTTAGGATTTACTAAGACTACCTCTCCTAAGATCACAAATCACAATAGATATCAAAAATCACAAAAGGGATGATAATCAAATTTAGTTCCATTAAATGATAAGTGAAATTATATTGGTCCTCAATAAAAATCTCATAAAAACATATTGGTCCTCAAATCATAACATAGTAAAATATACTCTCTCAAGGAGTTCAAAAAGTAATGAGCTTAAGAAATCTGGTTGTGGGGTAAAAGTACAAACATGTGTCACCCTTTTATAAAGAATAAGGTTGACAACATGTAAATTATTCAACTTTAATGACATAAAAGTGACATTTATGCTTAGAATTTGAAGATGATGGAAAATGATAAAATGTATGAAATTGGATGAAATTTATGTTTAAAATTTTAAAACAATTGAGCAAGAATTTATTTTTTATTTTTTTAAATTTTGAATTCCATTTATAAATTGTTAAAAATATAGGGTGTAGCTCTCACCAAACAAGTATATTCAAATAATCTAGAAAAAATGGCTCTACTCAAACATGCAAATTCATCTACAAACTATAGTGGCGCTCACTTTGCTAAAACTAAATATGCATTCAAATCTTCTATCCCTACTGCTAATAATTTAAAATCTTGCAAAATACTACAGTGGCTAATCCCCCACAAAAGGGAAGAGATTGAACCAAGCCTTGCAGTAGGGAAATAAATAGTCTATGAGCCCCTCAAAATGAAGTCATGGAAAGTCAGAAATGTTTCTATGCAAAAACAAAATGCTTCATACCACTGCAGAAGATAGTGGTGAAGTCAAAGCTCTCAATACAGTTAGGACAAACAAAAAACATAGGTAAAATCAACATCTCTAATCATAAGAAGAAGGATAATTTTCTAGTTACAAATCCTAAGCCCAAAAACTCAATGAGAAAGTGCAAAAAAGGAATGGATCATGGTAGCTAAAAAAAAACATTGATCCATCAATCCTACCAAAAACCCTAGTAATCTAGTCTCACCCCCCAAGAAACCTAATCAAATCTCTATAGCCAATAAGATCCCTCTCTAGGAATGATAAATACAATAGGGAGAATCAAGGGTTTAATCTCTTCCTTAATAATGAGGCTTCTCAAAGGGGTTTTGTGATTTGGAAGAAAGCTCAGAAAAATAAGCAAATTATTAATAAAGGGGTTAGATGGAAGGTTGGATATGGTAGGACTATACATTTTTGGGATAATATTTGGATTCTTGACCATACCCTCAGTTCTAATAAGAGGTGGAATGGCTTTATGGATCAATGCAAGAACCTTTATGGAAATTATGTTGTTGATTATTAGGAAGAGGATAATTGGGTAAACCTCAATAGAGAGGATAATAATCTTAATGAGCTCAAGAAAATTTGGAATTTTGTCTTTTTAGTTCAAGAGAAGGATGCTTTAATATGGAAGTATAACCCCAATGGGTTGATCTTTATTTTTCTTTGTATGGAAATGCTTTTGAAGACTATTAGGCACCTTGCTAGACTAAAGCTTGGTTTAAAGGAATGACCCCCAAGGTTAACATATTTTTTTGGATTCTTTTGTAGGATAAAATTCTTACCATTGACAATTTGATGAAGAGAGGTATGAACCTTGTTATCTTTGAAAGGAAGCAAAAGAGTTGTTAAATCATCTTACTATTCACTATTCTTATACTAGAAGGTTATGGAAAAGTATCTATGGTATGTTGGATATGGAATGGGTTTTCTCCTTCAATATTCAAGATTTATTTATAGAATGGAAGTCTCCCTCTAGTAATATCTTGATTATGAAGATATGGGATTTCATCCTCCCATTTCTTTGTTGGGGTGTGTGGAAGGAATGAAATGATAAGGTGTTTAGGGGTAAGGAGACTAATTAAGCATTTGGTGATAGAGAATATTAGGACTATTGGGAAAGGTCACCAACCTCAGAATGAATGGGAAGGCAAAGTGATTTAGAATTGAAACTTGGAAGGGTTAAGTTTTATCTAGAATGGTAATAACCTTAGTAATTTGGCTAGGTGGGATTGTCCTCCATAGGGCTAGTGTAAGATTAATTTTGATGGGGCCTTGAAGGGAAACCCAAGGATGATGGGTTGTAGTGTCATCATTAGAAATATGAATGGGGATACTTTGGGTGTGATGGCCATCCCTATTGGGGAACAAACAAAGCATGTGGAAGAAGCTAACATAGCTCTCTATGGTCTTAGTTATGCCAAAAGTATGAATTTGGAAAAGATTTGGCTTGAGGGGGACCCCCTTAATATTATCAAATGTCTTAATAAAATTAATAATCCCTCTTAGACAATTCATAATATTATATGCAAGGCTATTTTTTTAACTAACTCATTTCAGAATTGTGTTATCACTCATAACTATAGAGAAACAAACCATGTTGTTGATTGGGCTACGAATGTGGCTTACAAAAGTTATGATAAGTTGATTTGGAATTATGGTGATAATATTCCTACCAATGGGCTATCCTTGATTACGTATGACAAGGTTAGAAGTCTGTAAAATAAAATTATTAATTATGAAAATGGCAACAAAGATTAATTATGATTTGGGCAGGATTGGGGAGTGGCAGGTTATGATTAGTTTTCAAGATTCAATTCATTCAATGCCACATGGATTGTGGGTTTTTTAATTTAACAAAAGCCTCTACTATGATATTGACACTAGGTTTTTCTTTATGTTTGTTTATGCTGAGTCTATGAGATTTGCTACAACTTGAAGAAGATGGGAGGCAGGAGAAAGAGGGTTGAGCCAACTAGCTGCAAGGAGTGGAAGATGAAGATGGATATTTGGGAAATTTTGGAATAGGGGAATTTCATGTGCTTCATAGAGAAGTTAAAGGGTATCAAACCTTCCATTACCCACCAATTTATGAAGACCTAGAAGGATGGTAGTATTTCGATGGGTAATTAGAGAATGGCAGTTATAGAGGACATTATTGTAGAAGCTATAGGTCTCGATACAAAGGGAATCAATTTTTACAGGGGTAGGAAGCTTTTTGATTAGGTTGTGGAAGAATTTGTAGATATAGCTAAGGAACATAACAAGTTGGTTAAAATTGGTAATTCCTATTTTAGACCTAGTTCCATTTCTCATCCTTGGAATTTTGTCATGTTCATGGTGATTGAATACTTAACTCTGGATGGTCACTTTACTAAGATATTTGGGTACCATTTTATGTTAGTAAACCACTTTAGAACATAGGGTTAGGCTTAACCTTCACTTCTACCTCAAGTAATCATTGGACAATACAATTTTAGCTATTTAGAATGATCTTGAGGGTGACTATGCCTGCCATTAGGGCTTAATAGTTCTGGTTATGAATCTTCTCAAATCCAAAAAAGTGGATAGACCTTGTTATAGTCAAAAAAACTTTGGAGTGTGAGACTGAGGGTAGTGAACAAGATGAGAGCTTTGATGAGGATATAGAGGACAAGGTAGCTAAGATAGAGGATAAGAAGAGGAAAAATCTCAATCCCAAGAGCTCATCTTGGAAGAAAAGGAAGATTAAGGAGGTTGATTCTAAGATGGATATGAGTTTGAAGAGGAGTTGGAGGAGGGTAATGGGAAAAAAAGGCATTTCTCATATTGTTAAAAGAAACAAGGGGAAGAATATAGATAGGGTTTCAAACATATGTTTTGATAATGAACATCTGATTAAGAGAATAGAGTAGAAAGGGAAGAATGTGCTACTAACAAAGTGCCTAAGGGGGTAGACAATGAAAGAGAAAATTTGGGCAAGGATTAGAATTACCTGATTCATACTAAGAACAATGATGACCAGGGTTACTTGAAGGGAATCTTTGGTAATATAGGGCTAATGCAAAAGGACATTAGTAGTTTGAAGTAGTAGATCATGCAACACATTTCTAGAGAGTTTGACCAACTTAGGAAAACTACTAGAGGGGAGAGAACTCTGGGAATACATATTGATAGACTTTTTGAGGTGATTGGCAATGTTGAATAGGCTAAGATCTTATGAAATGAGTTCTACCCCTGGAAGCCAAGAATAATGCTTTGGATTAGTTGATTAAAGATTTCTAGAAAATTTTGGATGGTATGGATAATAAACTGGTCAATATGGAGAAGACAGTTAAGAAACTTGTTGACCAGAACTGTTCTATTCTAAAGACTATGGCAGATAACATTAGTACTCTGTTGCACAAATTTGAATAGGGGAAAGGTCATGGCTCTGAGGACATGAAAGATGACCACAGACCCAACAAGCGTACCAGGGCTAACTCAAAAATGATTTTAGTTATGAAAGCCAAAGAAATGGATGATCTGAAGGTCTCTATAGATAACATGAAAATCCTTGCAGACCGGGGATTTGATTTACTGAAGACCCTGTAGCTGTCTTTGTGATGTTGTTCTTCTTTCTTTTTGTTGTCTTTTCCTACTAGCTATTTTAAGGCTTATTATCTTAGTTCATTTTTTTCTTAGGTTTTGATGTATAGTTCTTCTAGGCTTCTCTACTCTTCTTCTTATGTTTCTATGTAAATTGTTTTGAGTCCTTTAAAACTTGTTTTTACTTAATCAAAACAAGATCCCTCTTTGCTCAAACCTGAAAAGTACTCCTTCTACACATTCAAAATCCCTGTCATTTTTAAATATAGAAATCAATTGACCCCTATCCTCATGAAAAAATCACATAAATATCTACATTATGCCCCATAGAAAAGCCATTGGGACTATAGGCTTAACATCATTCAAAATGGAAACTAGGGTGGCTGATGAGGATGTTTCTTTGCAAGGAGAGAGCCTAAGCAAAAGAAGGAGAGTAGATAAGAAGAAGAGGGAAGAGGAGGTCTCCTTGGATAATATTCATTTGAAGGCCGATGAGGCGAAGGCCATGGAAGAGCTAGAGCTCAAGAAAGCAGAGCTGGCTAAAGAATTAGTGCCCTAATAATTGCTTCTAGTTTTTTGTTCTATTCCCTGGCTTTTGGCCATGTGTTTTTTGTTTACATCTAATGGTTGATTTTGACCTATTATTTTTTCTGTTGCTTGGTTGCTAGAACTAAAATTTTAGTAGTTTTTATTGTTAACTAGTGGATTTTAGGAACCCCTATAAAAAACATGTTTTACTTAATCAAAAGCATCATTCAAAATGATCACTCCTAGTCAATCTTTCAATATCAAATCCATGGACTAGCAAGCTAACAAATAATTCAAAAGGATATTAAGAGAGAGAAATAATAGAAGGGAAAAAAATGACAAAGTAAGATGGCAAAAAGGGCACCAAAGGGATAAGATCTTAGTTTATAAAATAGAAACGTGGGCATCCTCTAATCCCAATATTAAAGAAGTTATCAACTCTAAGAATATAGAAGTAACAAAACTTCCAAATTTTTAAGATCATCGATAGATTGATCATGGGTGCCATCATTATAAGAAATAAAATTAGTGAAGAAAGATGGCATGAATTTCAAGACTGTGGCATCTATGCATACTAGAACAAGTCAAAATCTAGAAATCTTAATCTAGGGGAATGGTTGGAATCATTCATTATAGAATAGGTAAGTATTTTGTCCCTCTCTAGTTTTTAAGTTTATTACATTGCAAAAATAAAATAATTAGAAATGAAATATTATCAATTCCAATTCATTTTTATAAAGGCTATATTGTAAACATTTTCCAATAAAGTGCTAACATTAATGAGCAAGCAACTAGTCTCCTAAGATTCCCAACTTGGATGGTTGTTAAATCCATCCCTTTAGAAATACTGCACTCCCACATTTTGGAAAGGATTGGATCATCATTAGGAGAATTTCAAGGAGTGGACATAGAACATAAAGACAAAAAACAAATTAGATTATTAATAACTTTGAACCTTGGTATCATTCCTAAAAATGAGATTAAAACTATCACAAATAGATCACTTTATGAACTTCAATATTCAAAGTTTGAAGGATGTCTTAAGAAAATTTCTATTTTAGACAAGGAAAATTGTAAATGACTCAATTATTCTAGATTCAAACTAGTACATAGATATTATAACCTAAGTAAAATGGTCCTAATTTTGATCAAGAGAGACCTAGATAAGCATAAAGAGGCAAAAAAAGATAAATTTTCCCCAATAGAGAATCAAATATATACTCAACATGAAAGTAAAATTAAATGAGATGATAGAGAAGGAGAGATTATCAGGGAGAAGGAAAATCTTCAGTCACATAACAAGGATAACAATGAAGAGAAAGTCATCAAAAACATAGGCAATGATAGTGGTGAGGAGAAACCACAAATAGGAGCTATAACACAAACCATGGTAGTAGGAATCATGGAAAGCATAAACAAATATGAGGAAGAATTCACAAATTTACAACAATGTGAGAAATGCATAAAGAAAAATATTTTCCTATAAGATATAGAAGAAAATATGAAGAAATATTATCAACTCATAAATGAATTTATGTTGATCCATAATTATATAGGGGATCAACTTACTCTATGGGAAGAAGCTCAAAAAAAAATTTAAACATCATGATAGGTAGACAAATGGTAAAGGAAAATAAGAGCATAGCTGAAAAGCCATTAAAAGAGAGAGACAAAAACTTAGGAAAGGAGAAGGAAACAAACATCAGGCTAGAAAGGTGTTCCTTAGAAGTAGTCATAGAACTAAGAGAGGACATTAAAGGAAAATAGATCATAGAAGAACATAGTGAGAAAAGAAATGATGAGATAGATAGTGAAATCCTTTTTAGTTCTCTTCAAGAAAAAATTTGTTCAGATAAAGATGACGTGATTTTTAAATTTAGTAGCAAAGATCTTATTGAACTATTATTTTGCAAAATGCTTAATGACAGGAATCCTTTTGAATTCCTCCCTTGAAAAGCTAATCTAGGATAAACTCCAAGGTTCTGGGTGATCTTGTGACCTACTGAAATTTGCTTAGTTGAAGATAAATGTGCTTGTTTAAAGGGAGACCTTTGCTAGTTCTGACCAATTTTGGATAAGATGCGCAATCTGCTTATTGTTTCAAAAGTAACCACAAAAGAGATATACTTTTGGTATTTTATATTTTTTAAATGAATGCAATCTAACTATGCAACTATGTGAATCCTAATTTAACCAAGTGTTAGTAAAGTGTTGGTACCCAATATAGACCTAGTATTTGAATTTCTTAGTTTAAGGTCTTGAACCTCTTTGAACCAAAGTTCAAAGTAGTTCGAAGTGCTTTGAAATGCAGATTTGTCAATTCAAAAAAGTTTAGAATCCATGTCCAGTTTAATATCTAAATTCAATCTCAGTTCATAATGCAGGTTCAGATTCAATCAGTTCAACAGTTTGAGAAAGTGCAAATCAAGGTTGTGGAGATCTGGTCCAATAAATTCAGATACAAGACATAGATTCAAATTCAAAGAATGTTTTGTTGATTTAAATTATAAGTCCTCACACTCCCAAGACTCCATTTGTTTCATGATGAATCAGTTCAAAAGTTCCTGACGCATTATGCAAAAATTTATAGTAAGCCAAGTATATCAAAATAACATGTCCTCAGTGAGCTTGAAAAACTTCTTTATGTATGAGGAAGCCATTGGTTCAAAATTTTGAAAAATATATGAGCCGTGTATAATGGGATTTGTACAAATTAATTTGATCACCATGTAAGGTGAGTGGGATGCCATAAAGTCGTGATGGATGCAATAAGAGGGCATCAATGTTGTATAGTCAGAGACAAGGTTAGATTTTTGGAGTGATGTTTTGAATTCATAGTAATATACATTGTTATCATTTCTAAAACAAATGACATATTCAATCAGTCATTGAATGAGGAATTGGTTTGGTTCAAGTATCCTTCATCACTCATTTTGAGATGCCAATGGTCATGTCTCGATTGAGATCATGCATTTGTATGTCTCCCCAACATGAATTGTGCATCCAACTTCACTAACTTCTAAATCAAAATTTGACATTGTGTCAAATCTACCTAGGCTTGACATAGGTTGCTAATGACTAAGTCATCCACATGGCCTAGTGATCCTAGCACAAAGATGGCACCATCAATCACACATTAAGAACATGGGTATTGCTTCACAAATTGTTGGTAAATTGTCCATTTAGAGAATGAGAGGAATCCATGAAGATTGAAAACTCATAGGTGCATTCAATGGATGGGGAATAAAAAAATAAAGAATATCACCAATAATCTAACCAATTCTCATTGGAACACAACTTTGGAGAAATGAATAGAAATGTCAGCTTAGGCACGGGTTGAGACTAGTGATCTGAGAAGGAATCCATGGGTGATGCCTTGGATTTTTGAGGACAAGAAATAGTAAAGCCCATATAATTATCACAAATGCCTTGTCAAAGTAAAAATGGAGCCATCAATACACTGAGTGGGTTACCAAGGAGTTTATACATAGAATTTTTTCAACATAATTATGGATGCCTCTGTGAGGCACTTTCTACAACACATTGTCATGGGATACAATAAATGTCGATGGTGGAAACATCATCCATAGGCTCCACATAACAAGGAAGGATAGACAAATGTATTATATAATGACATCAATGGGAACAATGCCGCCAAGTGGAAATGCAAAGAATAAATCACCTTTAGTAGTGGTAATAATTGTATGCTCAATTACCAAGTTGTAGCCTGTCTTCTAAAGAAACTTGAAGCTGGTCATGGTTTACCCCATGGGTTCCATGGTTATGATAGCTAGGGAGCATAAAAATGCATTTGAATCATTTGACCAAATGATTGTCTAAATATAGTTGATGATTTGTGGTATAAAAAAGATAGAAGTTTATGTCAGTAATGTTGCCGCCGAGTCACATGGATGGAAGACATCAAACATAATTCTCATAAAGAATTATGTATCATCTTAGGTCTACCTATGAGAAGGTGTAGGTACAAGCCTATGAAGATGGACCATAATATGGCATACATTTCACACTTGATTATTCCATCTGTGTGCCAACATCAAAGTTTAACCCTCAGTACATGATGAATAACTAGATCACAGAGTAATGGACTGACCTTTGGCACCAAAACTAGTGAACCCATTCAATTATAAAACTTTCATCAACAATGAGAAATATTTTGAATTAGAATGAGAGCTACGATCTACATTTGGGTGTCAAGATTTGCAAATAGTGTTGAAGTCAAACCTTTCCATCTTGTGAGAATATCATAAAGAGTTCATGTGTAAAATACTCAATGTCAGATGAAATCACAAGTGTGAAACTCTAAATAGGTTTTGAAATAGTCTGAGCTCTTGGTTGCATGCATAAAGTTCCTCAATATGGAGCATTGAGTATGTAGGGATATGCAAGAAGCACATTTTTTGAAATAAAATCATTCAACAAATTTTTGAGTTTTTCCATGTTTTTAGTTCTCAAATACATGGAATCATCAAAGGTGCCCATGGCCTTAGCAATATGGTCATGTGCTAATTGTTAAAGAACCACTGACAGGCATGTGGATTATACACACTACTTGTTAAGCATGATAGTCATAAGTAATTCAGATAAAGAAATGAATGTCTCCCTATAATATGGGGTTGTCATAAGCCCAACAGACAGAAATGATTCTTAGATGGCTCGGCAACTAAAAGGCAATTTTTGACACCTAAGGGTGGTGTCCTAACACCTAAAAGTGATTATTAATTAACTGTTTGATACAAGAAGGCCACTCCCCACATGGCTAACTATCTTTGGGAATGTCGACATAAAAATTGAGATGGTAAGAATGTGCGTAAGTCACAATTCCTTCTCTAGAGGACACCTGTTAGAATGATTGCATCACATGACAAATAATTTACTTTATTATAAGAAGGTGACATTAGGCTTTGTAATCCAAGAATGAATAACCTTCAAAGATACTAAAGATTTAGTTATAGAAACTAAAAAAGATTACCAAGAATAGGCTCATGTTAAAAGGACAAAGAGAGGGGTTGCCAGGGGTTCCACTTTTTCTTTCTTGATTATAGACTTTGTGCTACAGTAGGAAGGGAGATTTTTTCCATATTTTTTAGTTCTTCCGAGGGAGAGAAAGAAAACTTTAGGACTATAGGAAAGCAGAGCTTATGTTTTCCTGAACTGTGTGTTAGGGAAAGGAAGAAATTTTTATTTTTAATGTAATGTAAGGGAAGAAATTTTTGTTTTCTTATAGACAATGATTTAGATGCATATGTGTAATTAGGTCTGTGTTATAATTTATGCTTTAGAGAAGGGAGATTGGAAGATAATCGCACATCAAAACATTGAGTTTAGGGCAATTTCTTTCCACTGATTGTGATTTGTGCATATATTTCAATCTTCTCTAAAATGCATTTTAATGTCACTGCTTTCTGATTATGTTATCATTTGAAGATATCTTTAAAAGCTCTGATTCTTCACTTTCTCATGGGGATGGAATATTCATTCTTTGATTTCATTCTCTCTTTAATGTAGCACCCAAGAAAATGAACTTTGTGTCATTTGTTGTTCTTTTCTTTTGTTTTCAGTTACTTAATTTTTGCATCTATTTTATGTTTATAGGTAGATGTTTGTAAACCTTTTGTGCTTTCTAGTTAAAAGCATCTATATTGCAATTCATTGTAAATCATGTATAGGGAGTTGTACCCAGATAAATTTAGAGGGTATTTACGCTTTTCAATAGTGAAATGACCCAACTATTAGTGTATATTTAGTCTTCCCATTTGAGCTTTGGGGCTAATTTGTATATTTCTCTTTGGAGGACAATTTGTCCACTAACATAAAGCAAATAAAGAAGATAAGGTAACAATAGATGAAAGAAAATAACATGAAATGGAAAATCCTAATGGACATAAACTATGATAACAACATGTCTGTGAGTTAAATCGTCAAAAAGATTAGGTAGGAAACAAATGAAAATAGGAGCAACACTTCCTCAAATCTACTGATGCAATCATCGATGAAAATTTAGTAAAACATGAAAGATGTTTCACTTCTCATCAAATTGCAAGGCCATAAAATTATGCTCATGCGAGACAAGAAGCTATGTAGGAACAATAGGGTGATCTCTTCTCCAACTCAGTATGTCAGCAAAATTCATCAACACGTGACAAATAGTGAAACTAAAAGATCACACAATCAAATCAACACAACAAAACCATTAGTTCCATTATTATTCATGAACAAGAATTCACAAAAATAATACAATCCAACAAGAATAAATACACTCAAAATGAGAGAACCAATAGCATATATTATTGAATCAAAATAATGGTCCAAAATACATTTTACATTCCTGAATTTATAAGAAATCATCTCCTCAATTTGTGTTGAGAGTGAGAGATCTCTTAATGCAAACATATGCTTCTAAACTAATAAAATAAATCTAATTATATATAAATTGACTCTCTAAATGGTGCTAAGTAGGACTCCACCCTTGTTTATATCAATTAATGGGTGCATGAACCTTTTGTAAGGAGACTTGCAACAACAAATATAACTGTTTCCACATAACCCATAATAGATCTAAAATAAATATGCAATTGAAATCCACATGCAAGAGAATAGAAAACATACCCAAAAAAATGTTGTCACATGAGATATACCCTAGGAAACCCTCATTGAGGGAAAAACCCAACCTCCAAAAGCATCCATCACCATGTATTTTTTAGCAAACATACCATTGCAATACAACCATGGAAGCCTTCAAAGTCATAGCCACAACTAAGAAATCTATGTGAACAAGCATGAATCCACACATCTGATGCCATGCTTCCAACCTTCACAAATGCTCCCTTGGCTAACCTGTCAAGCCTTGTCCTGCTCGACTCTTTCCCTTTTGCCTTCTTCTCACTTTCTCACACCAACAACTACCCTTGTGGCTACTTGTATAGTAGCAAGTCTCACAGAACCAGCAAGTGGTATTACATAAACCATGTGCTAAAACCATGTGCTACCTAACCCCTTCACCCCACATTTAATATTGAAAATTTAATTCTTTTCCCCAATATTAAATAATTACATGAAATATTATCACAATATTACAATACAGCATATCCCATGGGAATCTTTACATGTTGCATGTCCATTGAGATGCAATATTACATAATAAAATAAAATATGAAAAAATTATGCAATGTGTGCAACACCATTATCTCAACAATCTCCCACTTGTTGTATACATTACATAGGGTCAATCTATAGCTACATAAATGAACAAGGGAACAATCCCTCCTAGCACATCCACCATCATGGATCAAAGTACACCATGTGCTCCATCCTAGTAGCCTCAACAAAATCAAAGTATCCAGCATCTCAAATATGAATGATCTCACCTCCTATTATGCCACTACCACTAGACATACATAAAAGCCATCCAAAGAGAAAGTCACCCAACCTATCACATTAGAAGATCTTAAAATCTTGTACCAACGTAAATGCCAAGCACAAAAACTTGATCTAAAGGTAATCATATGTATTTGCAATTGTCAAAATATCCATAGTTGAAATAACACCCATTGCAAGTGTCAAACCCATCCAACTATCCATGCTTCCAAAGATATAACAAGTGAATCTCACATCATTAACATATCTAATCTATATCCTACAATCACAAGCCTCAAGAGCCATAACTACCATATATATACCAAGAATATCCCATTGCAAAGAATAATGTCAAACTATAACTAATCCACTCACAACATCTCAAAGAAATGAATCCATGTAGTCTCAAGGACATCCATAATACATAAACCAATAACCTACAAAAAAAACTCTCATAAAAATCTCCAATAGTCTCCCAAGCTCTCCATAGCCAACAAAGGAAAGAGATAAAGGAATAACCATGTCATCTCTCACATGACATACATGAGCACAAACCAGTGATCAAAATCTCCAACCAACCTCAAATCCACTGTAAGTAAAACCAAACATCCAAGAAGATAACTAAGACCAATGAGAAACCATGCAAATCATAACCTATATCATATCCTTCTACACACACCTAAAGATGTAAACTATGCAAGTATGATCTCCTCCATAAAACTCCAAATAAAGAAGTCTTAATAACACCAAAACCACACCATATAACTAATCATGGATGTAAGCCTCTCACAAGAAGATCAAACTCATAAACCATTCCTTAACCAAGGAATATGTATAATATAAAACCATCTCCCAAAATCAACCAACATAATAGCATATGCAAATGTAGATAACCAATGCTAAGCCATCTCTTAAATGAACCCTCTAAAACTAACTCATGTACCATAGCTCAAGATCCTTATCCATGAAATACAAGCATAAATATAATGCACCTAAGGGAAACAATGGGCTATACCTCTCAAGTAAGAAAACCTGCCAAGTAGACCAAGAGTAGGGAATTAGAATGGTCATCAAGATATCCAAGTCTCCAACCAAGACTCATCTAAGAAAAATCTCCTCTCAAGTCCATATTAGGTGAATGCCACTTAGACTTCTTACTAAAACCATCAAATGTCTCAACAAATGCATCTCTAATCCAAGAGAAATCAGCATCACCACCATCTCTAAGTATCCATGAGTACCTATAACCAATCAATCCATGCCAACTCCAAATGAAACATACCAATATCATAAAGTATCCAGCTTATAATCAATGTACTCAATACCAAGAAACTAAACCAAGATAAATGTCAAAGTTCCAACCATAGCCTCAGGAACATAAACATGACAACATTATCTAAACCATCTCAACCAAAGAGATAACATGCTTCACCTGAACACACCCTAGCATGTCACAACTCTAAATGTGTATCAAGAGTATTCCATGACATAATAATAAAGAAGCCATCCTCACACCAAGGATAACATGTCAAATGAAATCATAAACCACACCTTTACCAAGAACCCCATAAGTCCTCAAGATGCAACCATCTCCACACACCATGAAGAAAAACATCTCCTCATACCATGAAGAACCATCTCCAAACACCATGAAGATAACCAAAAACTCCATGAGTCCTCAAGATCTAACCATATTCACATACTATGAAGATAACAAGTACACCATGTAAATGCCAAAGACACTTCTACAGCAATAGTATCTAAGATAAATCTTCAACATTTGCAAACACTCAATAAATATATCAATGCCAAAAAAAAATTTCCACTCAACCATGGTACCAAGTCAGCTATGGAATCACAAAATTCATCTCCTACATGAAGATCCTCCAATTCTACACCCACACAACCAAAGTGTTAATACCAAGTGAAATCAAGATCTCCAAACCAAGAAGATACAAACCAAACTAAGAACTAATCCTGCATTGTCACCCCATCACTGTCACAAGCTCCCACTAAACTGTGTATCCAAGCTATCCATGACAACATGATGAAAAACCATCCTCTAACCATGAGAATCAACCAAGGCATCAAACCATCAAAGAAATCAAAGTACACATCATGAGTTGCTCAAAAGAAACCAAA
Source organism: Cupressus sempervirens (assembly GCA_028749045.1). Taxonomy (NCBI): domain Eukaryota; kingdom Viridiplantae; phylum Streptophyta; class Pinopsida; order Cupressales; family Cupressaceae; genus Cupressus; species Cupressus sempervirens. The sequence goes on from CM053792.1 coordinate 560,283,938, forward strand.
TTAACATGATCCTCAACCAAGAAGATATACCACCATAACCAAATTAGGAATCCAAGAAAATGAACATCAAGGATGTACTTGTATATCCAATCATGTCATGCCAAAATCCATGGCACCATGATCACATCCATGAACTAAGCATCTAACTCTTAATGTGTCCAACTTGTCAACATAAAATAGTCAACCATAGTCCTCCACCATGACTATACCTAGTAACAACATCTCAACCCTTCTACATGAAGAAAAATCAGAAAATCATGTGACTTAGGGCATAGACAACCATAATCCAAGCCACCAATCTGAATATGGATCAATAATGAAAGATCAATGAGCAAAGACAACTCATAACCAAGCTATAAATGTAATCTATAAGTATAAACCATGTACAACATTGCACAACTTGTAGACCCAACAATTCATCACACATATTCAAACCAAACACTAATAAATATATCATCATGAGACTAATCTAAAATATGAACTAAGTATACAATGACATCAAATCTTAAATCTCCAAACATACAATGTCATAAACTCACAATTTACCATAGTCAATATATACCATAAACTATTCAGATCAATATATCATCAAATAAACCATGCCAAACCTACACCAAATCTAAACCAATGTGTAGAGCTCTCCAAGAACTTTCTGTTGACTACTTGAAGTCCAAAATCTGACTTTGTATGCCCAAGTTATGCTCTAATCTATGTTTAAAATAAACAACATCTAACTTTTGGGCTCCTAAAACCTAACAAAATTTCAAAATCATCAAACCAAACCTATACCAAGTTGTAGTGCTCTGAATTAGCTTTCCAATACCTATAAGAAGTTTGAAATTCAATATCTTGAGAAAAAGTTATGGTTGTTTTACTATGACAATCTTTTTACCATTTTAACTACGATTTATTTGTTGTGACAAAAATTTTGACAGGATTAAATTTGATGGCCATCACCAGCTGAAACTAAAAAACTTTTTTCATTTCTTTTGAACATGGCCAAACTATGGCATATTATATATCAAAATTTATGGAAATATTGACGCAAATCCAATGGTGAGGTTTGTTTTTGCCTAGGAGCTCATTTTTGCAAGCTCCCCCTAAAAATCTCATTTGAATGAAACATCCAAAAAATCCTTTTGACAAACAATTTCACATGCCCAAAATCTACCAACATCCCATCATAATAGCAAACCCAAACTCTCAAATCTATAATAAACCATTTATATATCTTGCCCTTTTTTGTTTTTTATAATCCTCTCATGCATTTTGTAAGAATTTGCCAAAGGGAAAAATTCACCCAGGAACTAAGAACTCAAACACAAGCACAATCGTAAACCACAAATGGATATGATCAATTAATCAAAGTATGTCCGAATAAATTGCTCTGTTCAAAATGTGATATTCAAACACACTAGGAGTGCCTATATATAAAGGCCTCTTAGGAAGCAGCTAGAATGTCTCTAGAAACAACCAGGAGATAAGACAACTAAGAACCTTATCCAACATTCTAGATGAATGGATAAGAATGACAAAGTGTCATATGTGTGTAAAATATTCCTGTGTTGTAGACAACATGTGCTTAAAAGAGGTGGGGACCCTTGTGATGTCATCAAGACAACTCACAAGAGTGCACAAACTCCTAAGTGTCTCACAAATAAAATAATGCAAAATAATAAACTAATGCATTAACCTAAGTAAACTTAAGTAAGTGTAATAAGTAAATACTTATTTACACCAACACATTCCTATGGATTCAATCTAGGGTTACAATAATAAAACCATAGCTCTGATACCACTTGTAAGGAAACTTACAACAAAGAATATAACCATTTCGACATAACCCATAATAGATTTGAAATAAATATGCAATTGAAATCCACATGCAAGAGAATAGACAACATACCCAAAAAAATGTTGTGGCACAAGATATACCATGGGAAACCCTCATTGAGAAAAAAACCCAGCCTCCAAAAGAATCCATCACTATGTATTATTCAACAAAAATACCATTGCATACAACCATGGAAGCCTTCAAAGCCATAGCCACAACTGAGCAATCTATGTAAACAAGCATGAATCTACACATCGCATGCCATAGTTCCAACCTTCACAAATGCTCCTTGGCTAACCTATCAAGCCTTATCCCACTCTACTCTTTCCCTTTTGCCTTCTTCTTCTCACTTTCTCACACCAACAACTACCCTTGTGGCTGCTTATATAGTAGCAAGTCCCACAAAACTAGCAAGTGGTATTACATAAACCATGTGTTAAAACCATGTGCTACCTAACCCCTTGACCCCACATTTAATATTGGAAATTTAGTTCTTTTCCCCAATATTAAATAATTACATGAAATGTTATCACAATGTTACAATACAACTCATCAAGTATATCCCATGGGAATCTTTACATGTTGCACGTCCATTGAGAAGCAACATTACATAATAAAATATTAAAATATTATGCAATGTGTACAACACCCATTATCTCAACACCTTTACATGTCTTTAAAAAAAAAAGTAGATAAGAAGAACAAAGCTATAAGAGGATTCAAAATTCACTGCAATCTCTAAAAATGGAAGCTCAGCCTTCTCTAAGCATTTGTAGGAGTTAAACTGTTGCCTGAATGCACTTATGGTGCATGGAAAGCTCTAAATTAGCAATTGGCAGTTAACTATCAACGCACTATCACTTCTTCAAAATTGTCAACACACCTCTGGAATAGAGAACCTTGTGCACCTTGTGTACCTTATTGGTAGGTTCAAAAAATCCAAAATTTTCTCCAAGTGTCAAAACTAAAATTTTAGCTTCTGGGTTTTCTTCCCCTTTATGCTAGAACTATGTCTGGATGTTTTCTCTTGAATTTTTCTATAATCTCCATCACTTGGGTAACATCTAAAAATTATAAAGCCTCATATTTATACTTGACTATTTTTCAATAATTGTTGACATTCATTTGAGTCTTTGTAAAATCATCAAGTCCAGTGTCCAATTCTAACAATACCTCTTCAGTCTTAAATTCTTGCCTAATATATTCATCAAATGAAGCATCCTCAAAAGTTTGATCTCTTGATATAATACCTCTCTACTTCCAAAATTGTCTCTTGAGTCTGGTCTTTTAGCTTCTAAATATCTTTATGAAGTCCTTTCATGACCTTATTTCCCACATCTATCTTCTCAATCCAATCTTCTAGTTTATCCAACTATTCTACCATATATACATCCATGAGAATGTGATATCTTTGACCCTTTATTGCAATCAAAATTTTAAGGTCCATGGCCTAGGTCTACACTTCATCCATCAAACCAAAATCCTAGTTCACTATAGTCACACTAGACTGCATGTAATGTAACAGGTTCAGATTACCCTATATTATTTGTATAATTTTTAGCTCAAAATTGTTATACCATTACTGACATGCTCCAAAAAATGAATCAGCTTGTACATTCTCTTTGTCCTTTTTCTCTAATGCTACAAAAAGAGTAAGTTCTAGGTGATCTTGGTCCAAAGGGACTACAATTTCATGCAGAGATCCTCTTAGAAGCTCATTTTGTTTGCACAGCATCAACAGTTCAAATTCATTTCCATCTAATTACCTAAATACATCCTTAACACCCATAGTGATCATTACTTTAACCTTGTCTATCATGGGCTTTCTTAATAGGACTTCTTTAATCTGATAGTCCTTAAGAGTCAAATCTTTGATATCCACATGTGGAGGAGGGATGGCTATACAAGAAAGTAAGTCCTAGTCTTTATTCTTCATTATGAAGGCCAATTGTTGTGCAACACCCATAGGTGGCTTAGGCTTCTTGATTTCATTTACTAGATCATCCATACTCTCCTTGAGAGTCATATCTAATTAACTCCTTCTCTAAATCATAACCTTCCTCTTCAACCATATTGGTTTAGTGCCCATGGGAGACATATATTTGGCTGAAGAGGAGGTTTGCACTACTAGCCCTTTACCCTTATCACTCCTTTTCGGAGTCTTATTTTTTGTAACCAAATTTGTTGCCTCTATATCCTAAGAAGTTTTCTAAGGTTCTTCAGGTATATGTCCCTCCTCTGATACTTCATCAACTGGCCTATGTTTTGGCTCTTCTTGATGCACTACTTGTTCTTGTTCTTGAGCAACATGAGGGAGCGGAGTGACTGAACCTTTATCCAAGAAAGACAAGTCTAGAAATGATGGTGGTGATGTACCTAGAGACCCTTATGGTAAAGGTGGAATTTGGTTCCAATCCTCTCCCAAAGGTTGGTTCATGGGTGTATCTCATATCTTGTCACCCACCATTTTAGTTCCCACAGACATAAAATCAAAATTAAAAATATTTAAAATATCTATCTCTTGTCCTTCCTAAGCATCAATCCATGGAACTACACATCTTTGGAAATGGTAATCTAAATAGGCTCCTTAGGAGTGGATGGAAACATTATGATCAAGCTTCTTCTTCTCTCTTCTTGAGCAGCCCTGGCTAAATGAGTCCTCTAACTCAAGGGGAGATTATCTTCTTCATCTTCTTCATCATCTACCTTAGGGATGGTTTCAGGAACTAAAGGAATGGGAATAACTTTCTTTTTTAATCTCCCCCTTCATGTTCTTTTCATAGTAGGTCCAACATTAGCCTTCTTAGTAGCTAAAGGAGTGGCCTCTTCCTCTTGTGCAGGTGTTGACACCTCTTGTGCTTCTTACTTTAGTTCCTATTCCTGTGAGGGCACTTGTGCAGTATCTTGGGCTTGAGTCACCTCTTCATCTTGAGGCTCTTTAGTTTTGGGCTCAGGTTTCTCCAAGGAATCTCTTTTCCTCTTATTCTTGCCTTTATCTTCTCTAAAGTACCCAACATCCCTATCATGTTGATATATTGTTTCTAACCTAACTAGATATTAAGCAGGGAAAGTTGATACTGTAACTTTTACACCTTTACCCTTAACTAGGCATGTTATGGCTTGAAAGGTAATAGTCCATGGAACTAGGTCAAGGTTAAAAGGCTTCTTGATCCATTCCCTTGTCAACTAAATTATGTGCCTTTCCCTATGATTTATATGTACATTCTCATCTCTATCAATCTTTACATTCACAATTGGCCTATCATATATCTTGTCTCTATTAAACAAGGGATCCAAGACATCATGAGTGTCTTGTTGAACAGCCTTGAGTGGGACCTTTATCTTTAAGGTGCTTCCTTCTAGATATAGATTCATCCTACAATAATTCCTTATTGGGATATCATAGTCATCTATCATTTTCATTGAGTGATTTTCTATAGCATCTTCATGCACTAACTGTTTTCCTTCCAAATGCTTAACTTTTTCAATGTTATCAAAATAAGGGAAAGGGGAGTAGTACTATTCCAAGGGATTTTTATCCCACTCTAAATCAAAAGTCATAATATCTTGCTTCTACTTTACGTCAAATGAACCTATAGTAATAAGCCATACCCATGTCTTCTTATGCTATTGTCTCACTCTACCATATGCAGATGTGAGCTATCTTGCAATCTCCAATAAGATGAGCCTATCTGATGGATATCTCAAGATTTTCTTTAGATTTACTATCATACCAACTACCCTTAGGTAAATGAATATTTTATACTAGATGTAATAGGCACTATCTTTGTGATCCTTGATGTTGCCTCTACTAACATTGTCTTAGCATAATCATCTTCTATGAATTGAATGATTGCAAATATGAAAGAATCATTCACTATTTGGCATTCCTTGCTCTGATCTAAGAGATTTTTTTTCACCAATTAGGTTTATACCACATAGGGCCAAGCATTGGTATCTTTCATGCTTCCCTTCTTGCATAGTCCTAGATAGTTAGTTGTCCTTGTTGACAATAAGTACACCAAATATAGTTTCATATAAAACTTGTGGTCAACTTTAACTCCTACCAACTATTCATCTAAGTTTTCACTCAGTATTTTGGCCCAATCAACTAACATTTTGGTTGTTTTGATGGTCTCTATGAAATGGACCATCTAGATGTGAAGATTCCCTACTACCCATAGACCCATGATTCTACTCAAAAGTACAATGCCATATCTGGTGTCATCTTTCATATATCCCCTAGTCATGTCTAAATTTTTGGCTATTCATCCCATTGATGTTCTATCAATAAAAAATTATGCTTGTATGATCTTTGTGGCCTTCTTATCATTCTCCCTATACCATCTTTCAGCTTGATGATAAGTTATCTTCACATATTGATCAACTCTAAGGATATGAAATAATTTCTCAATATTTCTAGGTCTAAGGTCCAGAAATATCTCCCCTATGACACTTTTGACAACTCTTTCTTTAGACTCATAATTTTCTACCAAAGTCATGATGAGCTCAAAAGACTACATGGATATGTGATGTAATGTGAAATTCACCAACCTTGATTTGATAAGTGTTGACACCATCAGGGACCTCTCTTTAGGCTTATTACAAATTACAAGGAATGCATTCCAGTCTATGTTTCCCAACTTAGTATCTCTGATCTCCAAATGATTATCCTAAAAATGTGATTTCTTTGGTGCACCTTGAAACTTGCAGACCATGGGTTTTGGAGAAATCTTTTCAGCAAGTGAGGATGATGAGGAAGCCATTTTATCTACATAAAATAGAAAATCATTAGTCTAGAGAAGTGAAAATTAAACCCTAAAAAAACCTTAATTGCCAAAAAATCAAACCTAAAACACCAAAACCCTAAAAAGATACTCAAATCCCCCTTAATGGCTCTGGTATGTAATTTAGCACACCTTGATAGGTGTGCTAGGTGCAATTAATGACTCTTAAATAGCATTTTGTGCATAGTTGTGCACTTGCACATGTGTGTACCTTGATGGAGTGCACACATGTGCATGTGTACTACTATGCTCATTCATTGCAATGTGCATGAAGAGGATTTTTCATATGCTTATAAAAGTGCCAAGGGTGTGCACATGCACATTTTAGTTAGGTGCACATGTGTGTACCCTATATGCACTTAGGTTGTGATTCGCCTCACAATAAGTTTATAACAATCATGCCCAAGGTCGTACTTAGGAATAGTATATTCAATATAAGTACTATTTTCCCCACCATGAGGTGAATTTAATTTGTCAACCTAGGGATTTATACTTGAAATGGTTGGCATGATATGTGCACTAGGTTTCTTAATGAGTCATTATGCTTATGCTACAAGAAAGTAAAATGCAAGGAAAAAACCTACACTAGTGCTATAGGAAACTAACACACTAAGCTCCTCACTAAAATTAATGCTAGAAATACAATTGAATACTAACTTATATTCCAACTCAATTCATCTACTATGACTTTTCTTACAAATGTTGCAAAAACACTCACAAAGTATGATGCTATAGGAAGGAACTTATAACTTCTCCCTGCAGTACTAGAAATACTGAAAATAAATCTATACTACTCTAATCTAATCCACCTTCCAAGTGGGCCCCCTTGGTTCACTTCTACTAATCTACTAACACAAAGTGTAAATCAAAAGCTATTTCGTTATGTTCCAAAAATTCCTTACATGAGAACGATACATAAAACTATAAAAAGAACTCACTGCAAGAGTCAACAATTTCTTTCCATAAACTTTCTTCTAACTTTTTAACACCATTGATTTGATCCCTATAAATAGAGGATTGACACTTATTCAAAGATAGGAAAGCAAAAAAACTAACAAAAAATCCAATAGATAGAAAGAAGGAAATAGTTCATGGTATGAATAATAAAGTCTAGGCAACTGATTTGACACAATAGTAAATGCAAAGAAAATATAGCAATTCTTCATAGCTCCTTCTTGGTAGTGGTCATGTCTCTTGGTACCATTATGACTTCTTCCATGCCACCGCAGCTGAACCTTAACATTTTCTCCTTGAATGTCATCGACCGTCTTCAAAATTCTCCCTTAAATGCTTCTGACCATCTTTAGCTTCCTTTGCTAACAAGTTAGTTATAATGTAGAGATATTTTCAAATAAGCATAATCAAATTAAATCCAAATATTAGAACACACATTCTGATGATTATATGAAATACTGCATTATATATATAATATTAGAAAAATATGACATACTATCTACCCATGGGTCAATGGTTATATTCTAGATTTTAATCATCAGTTCACGTATACAGGAGTTCACAAATGTCTTGTTGGTATTAAAATATAGTATTAAAATTATCATAAAATAAAGGAAATAGTTAGCCTCAACATTTTCCCCCTTGTAAATTGATGCTTGTCCTCAAGCACTGCATTTCCTAGTCAGTGATCTGAATTCTCCAACATTAGTCCTTCCTCTCCTGCTACTTTTGAAGGTGTAGTAGAATCCTCATGTTCTCTCCCAAACTTCCCTTCTATTGTCCTCGTATAGCTTGTCAAGTTTGTTAGCATTAATATCATACACGAGCCACATGAGCATTAGACCTTGCATTATGAGTGGGCACCATAGTCTAGCCTAGCCTATTTCCCCAACTATATATACTTTGTAACTTGGTGAAGGGCAACCTCTAAATTTATAAGACTGTGTGGCTCTGATCTTTTGAGTGTCTTAGGTAATCTAGCCCACCTACTTTTAGCACCAACCATGATTCTTTGAAAGGTAAAGTAAGGTAGTTTTTTATATTCTACATTGACCTTGGTTCTAGCAGTAAAGATTCTATCCCTTACTTCCTTGTTCTTATCCCCATAAGTCAATCTAAACAAATCCCAAAGAATTTCTTCTAGTTTAATGCTCTCAACTCTCAATAATAAAAGCTACGTTCTTTCCTCATCTCTATAATTATTCAATTGTCTATCATAATTAGCTTCATTATGCATCCAAGACATCAAAGCCCTCATATGTATATCCCCTATGTAGAGTAAAGGATTCCATTGATTTTCAATTGGAATGATAAAATTGTGCACATATAACTGACAGAGCAAGTTCTACTACCAGGATAGCAGAGTCTGGTGTAAACCATAGAATTCATGAGCTGATTTTAATTCTACATGTATGTTCTTGAGGGTTAGCATAAGTTGGAATAAAAATAATTGTTCCTTTAAACACATAGCATAAATCTAAGGTGGTGGTCTACAAGCAAGTGCTTGATCAACCAATTTGATAGCATTATCCATCCTTTGTTTTTGGTTTGCCAATTGCTCTTTAAAATCTGTAATTTCCTCACCTTGGCACACTATGACTTTCTTCATCTTCTTCCTTTCCTCTTCCCATAGGACTACAACAAGCATATGTTTTCCATACAACTAGAAAAGAAGTTTTTGAAGGGTAATCGGACCATTGTCCTCTTCATAGTTTTTTTCCTATTTTCCTTTGTTGCCTCCATGACTACTCTAAGAAATTTGTAAGCCATGTGGGCTTGTAGGGAACTAGGCTAGTGTCTTTATAGTATGGAGTTAATAGGAATCATTTTTATTCTTATTTACTTCAACCCTACATGCCTCATTAGGGTTTTTAGGAATGTTTGAAGTTTCAGGGTCAGGAGGAGAGTCATCCAAAACAATTTGTACTGGGGATTTTTTAGTGGATGGTTTGGATGAAGTAGGCTAAGCTTCTACTAACACTTTAGAAGTTTGTCCCCTCATTCTAGGACTTCTTCTCACAGGGGTCTCCTCAGATATCATAGTCTTTTTCCTACTACTTCTTTTTAGTGTCTCTGTTGTAGGAGTGACTGTTGCAGGACCCATCTTAGTTTTCTTTTTATTTGCAACTATAGGGTTTGGTTTTTCTACTACCAAAGTCGAGGTCTCTTCTTGTAATTTTTTTTTTCTCTTTTCTCAGGTAGAGGTAGGTATTTTAGTCTCTTGAATAGGTAAGGGCACATTTTCTTGCACATTGTCAGCTTCAGCACCTTGAGTGGTTTTCTCAGTATGTTCATCAATGGGAGCTACATTTTCTTCACTGGGTTGTTTATTAAGGAAAACCTAAGGTTGTAGGGTTTTAGCTTGGAAAAATTCTACTCATGGCATGGGAGAGGCACCACTATGTGATCTCTCTAAAAGGAATTTGATTAGGGCATAATGGGTGACAAAGTCATCCTTCCCCTTTTGGGTTTCTTCAGTACTAATGCATAACATGTTATACAAGAAATTGGGAGCATCTACTATAGAATTGTGCCTTATGTAACTGAGAAATTTAAAATGATGTGCATGAAAATATGAAAATTTTCCTTCATAGGTGAGGTACCTAATAATGTGCATTACTAGTTCATTGTATGGCAACAAAAGAACCTCCTTTTGCAACCCTGCTTGGTTATATCTAGCTGAGGATCAGTTGGTGTGATAAACTAAGCCCTAGCTAATCTTGCATTATGTGTATGAGGGTAATGTTCTCCTACTATTGGTAACCTAGTTACTTCTAGTGTTCACTCTGCTATAGCAACAACCATCAATCCCCATACAGTAGCTTCTCCCTCATTAAATGTTCTAGTAAATTTTGTGGCTTCTTCTTCATGAAATGTTGTTAGACTTAAGAAATACCCTAACCAACCACACACATTAAATCTTCTCACTACCTCTACGTCTGAGAGTAAAATAGTATGCTCCACTAGTTCTTGTTGTTTCAATTATCCACCCATTCCTAATCGACAATTTCACTCTCTTCTTTTCTTGCACTATTTTCCTCTTCCCTCCTATTAATTTGGGCTTTCTTTTGTTTTTTTGCACACCCATTTTCATGTTTCACACTCTTTTTTTCTAATTAATGTCATAACAATTTTTTATGAGTAATAATAATGTATTTTAATGAGATTAAATCATAGATATGTGAAAATCATTCGAGAATGGAATTCAGATCATTTGAAAATTAAATTTAGGTCACATCATAGCCTGACAATAAGGAATCATTCAAGAATAAGGGTACGACACCTAGACACTTGCGTACTTATAGCAATTTAGTTTTAATCAATAAAGGGAGTGCAAAGATATGAAAAATCTTAATGAATAAATAGGAATTTCATTGGGTTTTAGTAACCTTCACTGCCCCCTATGAAACATGGACAATTGTCCACACTTGTCATACTTAACACAGGGTATGGAACTGGCATAATGCCGCAACAATATAAATAATGTTGTACTAGATATAAGCAATGAAATCTATGTACTATAAATGAATAAAGACTTGAAAAGCTTATACCTATTAGTTGATCATTGCACGTACCAAAAGGTGGTGAAAAATACATTAATAATGACAGCATACGTCAGCAAACTAGCAGTGTTTATTGAAAGTGTAAAATGATGATGTGGAAGGTGGGTGTCTAGATAAGTACCATTGATCTAGTCAATTAAATACATCATTGGTACATATCTAGATAGCTCCATTTGTAAATACATGGTTTATTTCATAGGGACTCAGCCATCATGTCTATAGCTTGCCTGGCATATCTTTAAATCTGGAATCATATAGCAATGCCCAGTCACCAATTTGATATTGTTTATTCTTAATGTGAGAGTCATGCCATTGTTTCCTTTGCTTCTATATGATTTCAATGAATTCCAAAGTAGCCTTGTGCATTTTATCCAAAGAATTAAGGTGTAAAAGACATTCTCTCTGTGTTGTAGGAAGTTCAATGTTCAACTCCAGTGTTGTTCTTAAAGTTTTATGTTCAAATTCAATGGGGAGCATTGCTACTTTCCCATACAATAACTCAAATGGTGTGAACCCTATATTAGTCTTCCACGTTTTTCTGTAGGCCCAAACAACTTCTGGTAGTCTTCTATTCCAATCCTGATTTGTAAACTAGGATTTACAATTTTTTAGCTTAATCCAAATTACAGATTTACTTCCTGATCTAGGTAGTAATTGTGTGGTTATGTTTCTTAAACCATTGAAATTAGAGAGAAGAAGTGTACACTTTAAACACTTAAATCAATTGTGTTTAGCAACATAAAAGAGAGAACGTAACTGAAAATGAAATGAAAGAATAGGAAAGAGATATAAGAGATGCAAACAATTTGGTAACAGAGTTCGTCTGATTAGGACTACATCTTTGGGTCTACTTCTCAATTCGAGGACCACTTTATTAATGTTGCTAGGCAAAACATGCCTTCTTACAACATCCAAGCTTCAACCTTCATAGTCTCTCTCTCTTTTGCACTTGAAGATAATAACTTTGTGCTTGCAATAATCTCTCACCTACAAACTCTCAAGAATTACAAAAACTTCCCCAAATTCCCAAGAGAAATTTTTTCCTTCTAGCTAATTGTTCATCTCTTCTAAATTCCCCTCCTTTTATACATGAAATTTAACCAAAAATGGGCTAAAAAAATTAACCAACATAATCCCCTATTTTGGTTACATAAATTCGAATCTACCTCTTTTACCATTATTTTGTTATGATCTTAGACCAAAATTAAGGGTTTGTTTTCAACAAATGCCCTTATTTAGATAAGATTGGGCAGATTTGTTATGGATAGATAACAACTCTTCCCTTAATATTTCATATACCATAAATAACCTATTGGATGTCCTTAGTTTTCGGAGGGTAATGGTTGGGAGTTCAAATCCCATTATCCCTTTTCTTAAATTAAATAATTATTTAAATTTGAATTTGAACTTTTTCCCTCTCTTTAAGATTTTATGATGTCATGCTGATCTCATCAAAATCCACACTTTTATCTAAACTTCAAACTGTTATAATTTTCGCATTTGATCTTCATTTTTGATGAAATGAACGCCGTTGGAAAGCTCTCATCGGGCTCTTCATTTTGAAATCCATTGTTGACCACTTTTTGAGATGGTCTGATTTCACCCTTTATCTAGCCCTCTAGTCTACCTGTTGACCTAAACTTTGACCAAGTGTAACTTTTGCATACAAACTCCTTTTTCACCCGTTCAAGTTGCATCAGGTTCTATTCTCTGAGCTCTTTGTAGTGATACTAAATTTGAGAGATTCTGAGACTATTGAATTTTTGGCCTTTTGGATCCACCTAGATCATTCCTCCCCACTGAGAAGCTTTTGGACCTCCAAAATTCTATTTTTATGTACATTTTGAACAAGGGCAATATTGCCCCACTTGCCCAGTATCATCTATCTGTCTTATTGGAATTTTGAACATACGACCCACCACAAACATAAAGACATATGAAATAGCATTGTTGACACAATTAACCATAAATCCACTAGTTTCCATTATTACATCCATCACCCACATAGCACCAAATAGTAGAAGTAGAAGTAACAAAACTAAAATAATTGACGAAATGGAAAAAGTATCAACTTTCTAGATCCCCTGCACAGGAACACCATTAGAAAATGAATCATTCATATCCTCTTTTACCATGACTGGTTGAAGATGTGATTCTACTTGCACCTGATCCTCACTAGCTGCTGCAAACATGAGAGTCAGTTTACTGCTTGCATTTACTATCATTTCCAAATGCCCTATGTTTACAATTGATCCTTCATTCTTCATGTGATGAGCTCTTATAATGTATTCAATCCCATTTTTAAACAAATGATACTTGTTATGTTCCCTATAGAAGATAGATTTCCTATCATATAAGTATGGGCTACCCAACACAATCCCACAGATATCAAGTGGAACCACATCAAATTCAACCTCATCTATGAACTTAGATGTTATTGCAAATCTTAACTTACATTGCTTAGTGACTTGCAATCTGTTATCATTGCACACCCAGCCTAATGGATAAGGTCTCTTATGTGGCTTAATTTCTAACCCAAATTGTTTAACAATTTCTTCTAAAATCATATTAACTTGGGACCCAGTATCTATCAATGTCTTGATTTTAGTGTTCTTTGAAATCACCCTTATATGAAAAAGTTCACACCTTTTACTATCTTCAGGAACAACATGACTTTTTGAAGTGGAAGCATATGAAACATCAGTGGTAGAATCAACAAAAGTTTTACCTTTCAAACCCACAGTTAATATTGTTGCTTCATCACTAGAATCTGATCCAAGATCTTGAAGAACAACCGTAGACTTTTGCTTACCCTTATGATCCTTAAACCACTTTGGTTTCAACTCTAGATGCAATTTCCAACACTTCTCTTTTGCATGTCCTTTCTTTTGACAATGCGAACATGTAGGTTTGTCACCTTCCTCTTTCTTCACTATGGCTGCCTTCTTTCCTTTCGTGATGCTATCAGGGGGAGAAAATTCCTTCTTTGAACTAAAACTTACATTTCCTCCACCTGCTTCAATATGAGTCACTTGAAAACATACTTGATCAAAGTTAGAAGGACTAAACATCAATATTGTATGCTTCAAATATGAATGCATTCCACCTATATACTTTAATAAAGTATCTTGTGTATAAAGAGGAATTCCAAGAGTTAATGCCTTCTTCCTAAACACTTGTGTATACTCTTGCACAGATTGCCCTTTACCTTGCCTAAGATTTTGCCAATCCATAATGGCTTGTTGGATATAACCCAAAGGATAAAACTGTTTCTTCAAAGTAGAAGTAAATTCATACCAAGATGAAATGATTTTACCATGTGTAGCAAGATCATCCTGGATCTTTGTCTCCAACTAGACTAATGCAGTGCCTCCCATTCTGAGAGTAGCTAGCTAGATTTTGGAAGAATCATCCTAAATATTTTGAACCCTTTAGTACACTTCAATCTGCTTAAGCCAATTATCCAATTTTTCAGCATCCAATTCACCATTATATACAGGCAAATCAAACTTTACATCAAGCTTTAACAAGGGTGTCTTCACAGAATGTTTCTTTTTAGAAGAATTAGATAGAGAAGAAGAAGATGATGAAGAAGATGAAGAAGTTGATGAAGATGGGGATGGAAATTTAGGAGGGTCACTACCACCTCCTACTCCTTTACCTTTCACATCTTTTGATGAGGATTTTTCTTCCTCCTTCTTCTTAGCTTTATTCACTTTCCTCAACTGTCGTTCATGTCTCTCTTGGAGAAGAATGTTGACCAAAGCCTTTAATTCCACAAAAGATCTTTGGAATGCTTCTACATCAAACTCAGGAACATGTTGTTTAGATTCCATCTCTAATTGAGGAAAAGTCCTTCTTTTCCCAATTTCTAGATTGAACTCTACAAGTCCACCTTCTCCTTGTTTCAACTTCATCCTGGTTAACATTCACCACTTGTGATTTCTTTGCAAGAACAAGCTTTGATACCAAAGTTGATATGTAAACTAGGATTTACAATTTTTTAGCTTAATCCAAATTATAGATTTAATTTTTTATCTAGGCAGTAATTGCGTGGTTATGTTTCTTAAACCATTGAAATTGGAGAGAAGAAGTGTACACTTTAAACACTTAAATCAATTGTGTTTAGCAACATAACAGAAAGAACGTAACTAAAAATGAAATGAAAGAATAGGAAAGAGATATAAGAGATGCAAACAATTTGGTAATGGAGTTCGTTCGATTAGGACTACATCTTCGGGTCCGCTTCTCAATTTGGGGACCGCTTTATTAATGTTGCTAGGCAAAACAGGCCTTCTTACAACATCCAAGCTTCAACCTTCATAGTCTCTCTCTCTTTTGCACTTGAAGATAGTAACTTCATACTTACAATAATCTCTCACCTGCAAACTCTCAAGAATTACAAAAACTTCCCCAAATTCCCAAGAGAAATTTTTTCCTTCCAGCTAATTGTTCATCTCTTCTAAATTCCCAACCTTTTATACATGAAATTTAGCCAAAAATGGGCTAAAATAATTAACCAACATAATCCCCTATTTTGGTTACATAAATTCGAATCTACCTCTTTTACCATTATTTTGTTATGATCTTAGACCAAAATTAAGGGTTTGTTTTCAACAAATGCCCTTATTTAGATAAGATTGGGTAGATTTGTTATGGATAGATAACAACTCTTCCCTTAGTATTTCATATACCATAAATAACCTATTGGTTGTCCTTAATTTTAGGAGGGTAATGGTTGGGAGTTCAAATCCCATTATCCCTTTTCTTAAATTCGAATTAAATAACTATTTGAATTTGAATTTGAACTTTTTCCCTCTCTTTAAGATTTTATGATGTCATGCTGATGTCATCAAAATCCACACTTTTATCTAAACTTCAAACTATTATAATTTTCACATTTGATCTTCATTTTTGATGAAATGAATGCCGTTGGAAAGCTCTCATCGGGCTCTTCATTATGAAATCCACTGTTGACCACTTTTTGAGATGGTCTTATTTCACCCTTTATCTAGCCCTCTAGTCTACCTGTTGACCTAAACTTTGATCGAGCATAACTTTTGCATACAAGCTCCTTTTTCACCCGTTCAAGTTGCATCAGGTTCTATTCTCTGAGCTCTTTGTAGTGATACTAAATTTGAGAGATTCTGAGACTATTGAATTTTTGGCCTTTTGGATCCACCTAGATCAAATCCCTTTGGCACAAATGAACTATTTTTGTTAAGATGGCCTCTATCTCCTAATTTGTGACTTCTACTTGTCCATTAGCTTGAGGTTGATAGGGGCTTGATTTTTGGTGTCCGATATTATATTATTTCATAAGCTCTATGATCAGGTTAGAAGTGAATTGAGCACCTTGGTTAGTGACAAGTTCTTTGGGTACACCATAGTGAGTAAATATTTTCTCATACAAAAATTTTGCAACTTTGTGATCGTGAGTATGCTTCATTGCTTTGACTTCAACCCATTTTTTCAGGTAGTTAGTGCACACAAGGATATATGATTTCCCATTGGATGGAGGATCAATTGGACCAATGAAGTCCATGCCCCATTTATCAAATGGTGTTAATGCCAATTATGGATTGAGAGGCATTTCATCTATTCTTGTTGGTCTACCCATCCTTTGACATCTATCACACTTCCATTTATAGTTAGTTGCATCTTTGTGAAGTGTAGGTCAATAGTACCTAGTTGTTAAAATTTTCAATGTTGTTCTTTTTGTTGCAAAGTGTCCTCCACATGGTTCATTATGACATGCATGTAGAATGGCATATGTTTCATCTTCTCTCACACATCTCCTCATAACTTGATCAGGTCTTGTGTAAAATAAGATATTATCAATCCAAGAGAAATGGAAACTTTTCACTAAAAGCAGCTTCTTTTCCTTGTACGAGAAATGTGCTAGAATTTTATTAGCTACAATGTAGTTAGCAATGTCTACATACCATGGAGTTTGGACAACAATATGAAATAAATGCTCATCTAGAAATGCATCATCTATCAAAGTAGTGTCATTCTCATCATGATGGATTCTTGATAGATAATCAGCTACCACATTGGCTCTCCCAAGTTTATCAATGATGGTGATATCAAATTCTTGCAACAACAGTAGCCATCTTGATAACCTGCCTATAATAGCCAGTTTTTTATGAGGTATTTAATTGTTACATGATTAGTATGAAAAAATATGGGATAGCCAGTTATGTAATGCTAGAATTTTTTTAGAGCATAAACTACTGCTAACAATACTTTTTTTAGTCATTGTGTAGTTTAAATCTGGTCCATGAAGGCTCTTGCTAATATAGTAGATTGCATTTTCAAGATGTTGGGATTTTTGTCCTAGAACTGCACCTATGACATAGTCAAAAGCATCTATATGTATGTGAAAAGGCAATGTCTAATCAAGACCCCTAAGTATTGGTGCAATAGTCAACAATGATTTAAGCTTTTGAAAGGAGTTGTTGCATTGCTTTGTCTAGGTAAATTCAACCTCTTTGGTAAGAAGGGTATAAAGAGGACTAGCTATCTGACTAAAATATTTAATGAATCTTCTATAATAACCATCATGTCCTAAAAAAGATCTAACTTCTTTCTATTTCATAGTAGTGGGGAGTGTGAGAATTACCTCTACTTTTGTAGGGTCTACTTGGATTCCAACTTCAAAGATAAAATGTCCTAATATTATTCCTTCCTACATCATCAAGAAGCATTTCTTTTTATTGAGAGATAGATTGTGCTCTTCACATCAGATGAGTACTTTCTCCAAGTTCTTCAAAGCTTCCTCAAATGTGACACCAAATATAGTGAAGTCATCCATGTATATGTCCATGCAGTCATGTGATATATCAATGAAGATGTTGATTACAACTCTTTGGAAAGTAGCTGGTGCATTACATAAACCAAATGGAATATAGAATAAGCATAAGTAGCCCAAGGAGATGTAAATGTAGTCTTCTCTTGATCTTCTGGAGCAATGCTTATTTGGTTTTATCTATTGTATCCATCTAAAAATGAAAAGTATTACTTTCCAACCAAAGTATCCAAAACCTGATCAATAAAAGGTAAAGGAAAGTGATCCTTCTTTGTGGCATTATTTAATTCTCTATAGTCTACATAGATCCACCACTTCCCTCCTTTCTTAGGTATAATAATTAAAGGGGGTACCCATTTATTATTAGAGATTAGATAGATAAATCCAGCATCCAACAATTTTTGGAACTCTATCTTAATTATTTCACGCAATGCTGGGTTTATTCTCCTTTGAAGTTGTCAGAGTGGCAAGCTTTCTTCATTGATATGTATCCTATGGGTACAAATTTTAGGATTCAATCCTACCATATCCAAAGGCTTTTTTGTGTTGATTGAGGATCTTGGTTAATAGTTCCAATTGGGATATGGACAACTTATTGTTTACATGAAGATTATGACCAAGGAAAAGTTCCATAGTAGTTGTTGATTCTACCATTGACACTTTTGGCACTGGTCTTGTATATACTTCTCTTGGCCATAGCTAGCCAATTAGGTAAACATAATCTTCATAGGTACATAGTTGTAAGACAAAAATTTCATCAATATCTTTGGCCACTATACACTCATTGGTGAGAATGCTTTGTACTATATCATCTTCTTCTCGCATTTTCATAATAGATTTTTTATGCAACATCATAAGTTGGGCTATAGAATTCAATTCTTCCTCTTGATCTCCTAAATCTGGCCAAATAGGTTCTCACAAATCTGGATGGGTTTGGGTAGGTGGATATAGCTCTAGCTTCCTTGTGTTTGACCATTTGGAATTCTCATATTGCCTAATCTACAACTAATTTTGGCATCAGTAGTGGCTAACCAAGGTCATCCTAATATGATAGGATAGCTAGCAAGTTTGACTTTGGGTGATAGGATAAGAAAATTAGTAGGGTACTCCCATGAATCTAAAGTCACTATCACATCTTCTATGAGACCATCTAGAGCGATAGTTAAACTATATGCAAGTTGTAGCACTATGGGAGTTGTCTTTAAGCCCTACATGCATAACCTATACATTGTATCTTTTCTCATTACATTGATTGCTGCTCCAATATCAACCAAAGCATTTTTTGCAGCTTGTCCATTTATGATCAAGTTAACCAATGGACTACCAAGGTCTAAACATTTTGGTGTTACTACCTTCCCTAACATGATATATGCTAGTTGGCTAACAACATGAACTATTTTAGGGTCTTTCTGCTTCCACCCTGGCCTCTTAAAACATGCTTCCTTAATAGCTTTTCCATAAAGAGGGACATCCTTGATAGCTTGAAATAGAGGAATTTGAATATGCATATTTTTTAGCTGCTCAATAATGTCAAATGTCTCTTCCTTTTGGGGTATAGATTTCTCTTTATCTAGCCTATGTGGAAAAGGAGGATTCACTATGGTATGGTCAGTAGTCTTGCTAGATACATCAGTTGGCAGGTTGATATTTGGCAATATCACTTCTAGAAGGGGTGTTGCAGGAGTATCTGCAACTTCTATTATAATAGGGTATTCTAGTGTAGACAAAGTTTTACTGACCTTAAATGTATATCAGATACTTCTAAGGAATATGTAGGGGATTGTTGAGTATCTGTAGTGTATATTTGTTTTTGTGGTTTCTTGTTGTTTGGATTTGGCTAAGGCTAAGTAGGCAACTAAGTTGGCTTACGGTTAACATTAGTTTCTACAAGAGGTGGCATTATTGTAAGAGGTGGAACTGGAGGTGGTAGTTGTGGGTTACCAAGATTTTGGTTAGGCCATTATGAAGGTCCCCTCCATTGATTATTAGGTTGTCAATTTCCCTATGGTGGTTGCCAGTTGTTCTGTTGGTTTTTCCATTAATTGTTTTGTTGGTTTTTCCACTGGTGATTGTACTAGTTTGGCCACTGGTTATTACACTAGTTTGGCCAAGAAGGTTGGGAGTACTGGGAGGGATTCTGATAGCTTTAGTTCTACCATTGATTATTATGAGGATTTGAAAATTGTAGAGGATCTTGAGGCATACCTTGTCTCGAGGTCCATGGTCAATGTTGAGCAACAAAGAACCCCTGATGATTGTCCCCATCTATCTTCATGTAATCAATTGGCAAATGCTAGTTCTCTAGGTTGGCTACCAATTTACATGTACAGCCTTGCTTCTATTTATGTCAATGAGGACAGTACTTGGCCAATCATAATTCAGCTTCTGCATGCTTCTTCTTTATTGTCATTGTGTCAAGATGTGTAGCAACATCATTTATGATATCTTGCTTGAAATTGATAGTAGGTTAGATATCTCAAGCTTTGAAATACCCTGACTAATTCCTTTAGTGACTGTGGAATGAGGTCCTTAGCCTTTCTTCATAGTTGACCTTGAATATTTTTGATAGATTTTCTTGAGGTCATCCCAGGAAGATTGATATACATCACCACCAGCCATCAGGTCTAGTGCTTCTAGACAATTATCATGCACACCTCTCAAAAAGACTAGCTTTTGTGAATCCTTAGACAACACATTCTGAGGGTTCCTCTATAGTGTATACAAGAAATGTGAAACATAGTCTTCCAATGTTTCTTCCTCCTTTTGTGATATCTTGAAGATGTCATCTCCTCTTGAACTAGATGCTTTGTAATACTCTTTGTATTTATCCAGAAACAGAGTTTGCATTTCATCCCAAGTTCCTACTGCATTGGCTCCTAAGCTCATGACCCATCGTAGAGCTAATTCTTTTAGTGTTACTGGAAACAACTTAATTTTATGGGCATCATTTTTGTAGTCAAAGCTATGAAAAAGTATGTCAAACTCAAACAAGAAAGTATCAAGGTCTTCAGTTGCAAGGCCATAGAACTTTGGAAGAGCAATTGTGGGTATATTTTTGAGATTAGTATTATTTATGAGGCTTGGAAGAGGAAATGGAAAATAAGGTTGTGTCATTGCTGGAGGTATTAGATTATGAGGTTGTTGTTGAAAAGGAACATTGGGTACTGGATTGTTAACAACCGGTGGATTTGGATCAGTACTATCAAGGAAACTAGCCAAAATTTCAACAAAAGGTTGAAGACCACTCATATCTATAGGTTCTACTCTTGAGGATGATTTTGTAGGAAAAATAGGGCTTGTGTCCTCAAAAGGCAACTCAACTTCTTGTTCTTCAATTTCTTCATTCAAATTAACAAACTCCTGTGAAAGAAATCTACCATATTCATCTCGTTGTCTTCCTCTTTGATGCATGCAATTGAATTCTTCACACTGGTGAAGAAAGTTTTAGGACTGCAAATTTTTTTTTTTTTAAATGAACTAAGAACTATGACTCAAAAATACTCCTAGCTTGACACCATCCTTGGCAACGGTGCCAAAAATGATTCGCCTCACAATAGGTGTATAATAACCATGCCCAAGGTTATACATAAGAATAGAATATTCAATCTAAGGACTATTTTCCCCACCATGAGGTGCATTTAATTTGTCAACCTAGGGATGTATACTTGAAATGGTCAGCATGATATGTGCACTAGATTTCTTAATGAGTCATTATGTTATGTTGTATGAAAGTAAAATGCAAGAAAAGAACCTACACTAGTGCTGCAAGAAATTAACACACTTAACTCCTCACTAAAATGAATGCTAGAAATACAATTGAATACTAACTTATATTCCAACTTAGTTCATCTACTATAATTGTTCTTGCAAATGTTGCAGGAACACTCACAAAGTATGATGCTATAAGAAGGAACTTATAACTTCTACCTGCAATACTAGAAATACTAAAAACAAATCTATACTACTCTATTCTAATCCACCTTCCAAGTGGGCCCCCTTGGTCAACTTCTGCTAATCGACTAACACAAAGTGTAAACCAAGAGCTATTTCATTATGTTCCAAATATTCCTTACATGAGAACGATACATAAAACTGTAAAAACAACTCACTGCAAGAGTCAACAGTTTTTTTCCATAAACTTTCTTCTAACTTTTTAACACCATTAATTTGATCCCTATAAATAGAGGATCAACACTTATTCAAAGACAGGAAAGCAAACAAACTAACTACAAATCTGTTAGAGAGAAAGAAGGAAATAGTTCACAGTATGAGTAATAAAGTTTGGGCAACTAATTTGACACAATAGTAAATGCAGAGAAAATATAGAAATTCTTCATAGCTCCTCCTTGGTAGCAGTAGTGTCTCTTGGTATCATTATGACTTCTTCCACTCCACCGTAGCTGAACCTTAACATTTTCTCCTTCAATGTCATCGGCCATCTTCAATGTTCTCCCTTAAATGCTTCTGACCATCTTCAGCTTCCTTTGCTAACAAGTTAGTTATAATGCAAAGATATTTGCAAATAAGCATAATCAAATTAAATCCAAATATTAGAACACACATTCTGATGATTATATGAAATACTACATTATATATATAATATTGGCAAAATATTACATACTATTTACCCATGGGTTAATAGTTCTATTCTAGATTTTAATCATCAGTTTAGGTAAATATAAGTTCACAAATGTCTTGGTGGTATTAAAATTATCATAAAATAAAGGCAATAGTTAGCCTCATCAAGTTGCTTCAAATTGAAAATGGTACATAGAAGTGCACCTCAACTAGGTGTGCATCTTTACACCATTACTTATGTATTATTTGCTTTTGTGAGAAAGATACACATGTACACACCTTGGGGAGGTTCGCACATGCACACCTTTCCTTGGTGAATTTAAGCTTCTTCTTCTTTTTTAGCACAAATAAAGGTGTGTACATGCACACCTTGGACAGGTGCGCATGTGGGCACCTTTGATGACTTGTGATGTTTGTGTATATGTGCAAGCTAGCAAAGTGTTGCACCTTTGGAGGTGTGGATGTGTGGTCCTAGGAGTAGTGAGGAGAAAAAAGATAGAAAGAGTGGGGGTCTCAAGTATTTATAGACCTAGGATAGTGGATACCCTTTGGAGGTACACACCTATGCATGTGCATATCTCCAAAGGGAGATAAGTGGGCACATGTAGATCTAGTGCACTTTTGCACCTTGATAGGTGTGCTAGGTGCACATTTGTTCTCTTAAGCACTTAAAACACACTTTTCATTTCTTAATTCCGGCACCTAGGTTTCTTAGTTAGAGGACTAGGTAGGACCCAAACTCTAGGTAGAGTGTCAACTCAAGCCCAAGACTAGGGGTCTGGGAAAAAAAATCACTAAGGGGTCCCCCATTTCTAGACAAAATGAGGTGTGCATTATGAACTAGAACAAATCTTACACCCAAAAGAAATGTAAAGAAAATATTAGAAGGTACTATTCATCCAAAAGGATATACTAAGGTAACATAGACTCCTCATCACTTGACTGAAAAAAAAGGTAAGCATACAAAATTCCCAATTAAACTAGATCAACTAGATAAAACTCCTACAAGTAATATAGATAGTCAATTAGTAGAAACTATAGAGGTGTTAGGACAGAAAAAGAAAAAGAAAACTAAGTTTTGGCAAACACCAATTGATGGAAAAAAATCCAATTAAGGAAGATATAACAGAATAAGATAAAGAAGAAACAAACAGAGAGGGAGTCCCAATATACAACCAAAAACCTCTAGAAGTAGAGACATTGATCATGCCACAAGGTTCAAGAGGTAAGAACAATTCCATTATGAATCCATAACTAGAAAAAATAAAAGGAAATGAAGCTTTTATACAATAGTTATAGGAGGAATTTGGAGTGCATGAGGATATAGAGGAGGAATTTATAGAATATCCAGGATTGGAAAAAGAGATTGAATTAAACATAGATGATGTAATCAATTCTAAAATAATGCAAGAATTAACATAAGAGATTAAGAGGGAAGATGAAACTATTTTAGAAATTACTTAGAATGCAAGCATTAATTTAGGAAATTTGAGCATACCTCTTTATCCAAACCCTCTATTGAGGACCAGAACTTGAATACTGTCTCATAACCTATTGATCCTAAAATGAAATCTACAGATGAAGATTCTTCCCTTGTAATGGAATATCAAGAGGTCTTAATGACCCCAATTTTATTTCCCTGAAAATGATTGAGCTTGATGTTGTTGGGTGTGCCCAAATCTTCATTATAGGGAAAATAACAATGTTTGAACTGGACACTTTTCAGAAGGAATCCTTTGACCCTTCTGGAGAAGGGTTGAAGGGTTCTCATATTTCTAAGATTTTCCAATCAAATTTGGTTTCTGGGAAAGAGATCTCACTTGTTCCTTCTAGTGTCTCTAGTCCTTATGACTTGTGGCAAATAGAGGATCTTCCTCTTCCATAGAGGACCATTGCCTCATGCAGGACTCTATGTCTATGGATCTCCCTGTTAGAAATATAAGGTAGGCAAGGTTATTGAGAGGGAATGGGTGAATCAGGAATGAATAAAACTTTATCTTATTTCACCAATTAGTCTTTCATATAATATTCTAATATAATCGAATGCATGAAAGAATGAAATCATTAAAAAACTCATAACACTTTGACACAAGATATGGTGACCCAGAAACCTTCCAAATAGAAAGTAAAACTAGGGTGGGGATGATACTCATAAGCTTTAGTACTACAGTATAAAGTTAACCTATTAAGGCTTGCAATTGACCACTTATGGTGATCTACCCTATTAGGATAAATAAGGACTATAAGGTCTACCTTGTTAAAGGATGTACAAACATACAATGAAGTATGCACTCAGTTAGGAGATTTAGCGAAAGACTGTGAAGTCTACCCTATTAAAGGATTTGACTAATGCACCTGTTAGGATGAACCAATGGTTGATCTCTGATCTATAACTCTAATTTGATGGTTGAGATTCCTTATATTGCAATGATCACCTAACTATGATAGATAAATCTTTTTTGTTCTTTATACTTCTTGTAGCCTTCTTTAATAGATAAATATATGTTGTTCCTTATACTACTTGTAGCCTTCTTTAATTCTTACTCCTACTCATCATATCTATGTTTAATGATATTTGGATAGGATAAAATGTATTACATATATACCAATCCAAATCACAACTTACTAGAGTGAGCTACAATATCAATTTCATCATAATTCACAAAGTTGGCCCAACTACTTTAACTTGGGTTCTGAAGACAAACTTGGTGATGTTCAGATACATAGCAAACACTTTCAATGCTACAAAATCTTTGGCACTCAGTTGAACTTGAAGCTTGGTCCATACTAACCACTTCCAAGTAGTTCAAACTAAGTCAACACTATGTGACTCGATCAACATTGTGTGAATCGGTGAACACTAAGAAACTCAGTGGTTGTTGAATCACTTGGTTGACAATGCATGACTCTATCAAATCTAGATTCATATTGTTAACATAGTGAGCTTGGTAGATATAGTATAACTTGGTTAACATACCATAGCTTGATTAACACTACAATCTACTTCACTTCCATTGAATAGCTCAGTAGCCTCTACTACGCTTGATTTTCACTATACATTGTTTATGAAGCTCAATAAACATTGTGTAGCTTAGAAAACAATATAAACTGAATGATAGGCTCGGTAGAAACTATAGAGCTTGATAGCAATGTAACCATTTGACTAAGTGTTGAGTCACTGATAGAAAAATTGACCTTAATGTCAATAATTCCCCCCTTTAGCATTAGTGGCAAAAAAACATATCAAACCAAAAATATGATCATTCAAAACTATAAGTCAAAACTTCCTTTATCATTATTGTGTATCTTTAACTTTGTTTGACTTCCTAAAGTTATAGCTTAGTAACATACTCTGTTTATCTAATTTTTCAAAATTGTTTTTGTAAAGATATTTTCTGCTTAACTATACAAGTGTCTACATAATACTATACTACTGCCCCATACATACAACTGGAGTATAGTATACTTCTCCTTTATAAAATAACTTATATCTTCTCCTCCTTTTATATTAAACATATTTACTTCTTCCCCTTTTTGACATAAATGCCAAAGGTGTACAATATCTATATGTCAATACCAAAATGAGACAAGAAATTAGAATGTGCCTTCAGAATAAGTACCACTATCTTGTCCTAATTCTCTTGTAGTACCTTACTTGGATCCAGTGAAATATGAACTTCTACTAATAATTTCATCATGTGATCAGCTATGGAGAAGTTTTTATTATGGATGAGTGTCTTTGGATGTGCAATGTGTTTTTTCAATGCATCCATGTTTGGAAGAATCATGCCCTGAATTTCTACAAGTGTGGCCTAGATTCTGGCTTCTTCCTTCAATAATTCTACCTGTAGATTTATCATATATATGATATTTTTGTAATGTTTAGAACTATGGTTTGGGTCAAGTGACAACTGATTTACACCTACCTTCATATCTTCATCTATCTTGGATAGCTTATCCTTGATATCCTTTGTGAAGATAAATTTGTCACTTGACAAATAATAAAATAACATTATTAATAAAGGTTTCCAGTGAACCAAGAATAGTAGCTAACTCTACTTGTTCTATTGCAATTCTCTGTGCAACTTGTTCCAAAACTCTATTCTCAAATTTTCTTTCAACTCTTTGTAGCAGTTTATCCTATCCATTCAAGTCTTCATTGTATTTGCAAACAATTTATGCTAATTGGTCCAGAATTGGTTGTTTGCCATCAACCTCAATACCCAGAGCATCAATAAATATGCTCTTTATGTCTTCAAGAACTTGATTTTCTTTCTTCTTTTATTCTCTAAGCTTCTACTGCTTAGCTCTCTTTTTCAATAGTTCACCCATGGTATCCATTTGATCATGGGTGAGGGTAGAGATATCCCAATTTAAAATAATTATATCCTCATCCAAATCAATTGCTTCTACTTCTTATTTACCCTTTTCTTTTAGAATGGTAGAGATAATTTATTTTCCTTTATCTAAGACTTTAGTACTTGGTTGAGAATGGTTCTCAATTGTCATTGTACTAGCTATGGATACATTTGGAATACAAATAATTGTAGAATTTGATGGACTAGAAACAAATGTAGAAATGGCACTACCAACAAGAATACCTTGTTATTTCTCAGTCAAGCTTGATGATGGAGGACCTTTTTGCTCGATAGATGAAGTGCTAGGAACTTCAATCAATGTAACACTTAGTTGAATAGATCCAAAGCTTAGTTGGGTGCTTGGCATAGCAATGGTATCCACAACCAACTTACTAGAAGATTTCTCTGAGCCTAATTGCACTAAGGATTTTCTTGGAGAGTGAGGAAATGAGGCCATGACTGCTGCTACAATTTTCTATGCATCAATTTCCTTAATGCTTTGTATCTCTAGAAGGCTTCGTCTAGTAGCTTCTTGTTCTTCCTCCCCACCATCCAGATTGACATCATC
Organism: Cupressus sempervirens; assembly: GCA_028749045.1. Lineage (NCBI taxonomy): Eukaryota > Viridiplantae > Streptophyta > Pinopsida > Cupressales > Cupressaceae > Cupressus > Cupressus sempervirens. The sequence goes on from CM053792.1 coordinate 560,311,391, forward strand.
TAACTCATCATCTTTTATTTCTACTTCTTCTTCCTCATCTTCATCATCCTTGTCATTAACATGTACCAAAAATTCACTGGGTTGGTGCAGCTTATAGATATTTTTCCACTTAGTTGTAGCTATCTTCACCACATATTCAATGTCTTTAAGAAATATCCTACACATGTTGAATTTGAGAGTGAACTTCTTCTTATTTTTCTTCAAGGATTCCTTCACTTCCTTCTCACTTATATTTGGAATGAGTTAACTCAAAGTTTGTTCAAAGATGTCCTTGATAGTATTTGTTTCACTTTCCCATCTAGGTTTAATCACCTGTAAAAGTTCATTAGGAATTTTTTGTGCAAGATCATCTAGTGAGTACTTCCATTTGCCCAATTTTAACATAAGAATATCCTCAATCTACTTTTTCTCTTCTACATTCCTAAGTCTCATACTTAAGAGATTTGAAATTTTCCATGCCAGATCCTTCTTCCATTTTCTTCAATTTTTCTTGAAGTGTAGGTGCATCTCTTTTGAAGATAATTTTCTTGGCTTCATCTTCACCTAACTTCAACTTCTTCCTGGACTTGGATGCCCTTCTTGTGAGTACAATGAGGGAGGACTTGGCAGGTCAGTTATGATAATCTTACCTTTCTTCCTAAGAGGTTCTTCTTCCTAAGATTTTGATTCCTCTACCTCAATATCTTCATCATCATCTTCTACATCATCACATTTTTCCTTGGTAAGCATTAGAGAGGAACTTTCTTGCTTTGTTCTTTTCAGTAGCTTCTCTACCCTTTTCTTTCCTTCATTCACTATTTGAGGTAGCTTGATTTCAAGCTCAACGCTTGCCTTTGCTTCATCATATATTCCAAAATAGGTGGCTTTGGGATCCACAATCTCATTTAACAGAGCTTTTATGATATCCTTAGTGTCATCAATGTTAACCTCATACTCTAGAGGCTCAACCCATGCCACTCTAGGTCTAACTACTTGAATGTATACTTTGTCACAATCCGCCATGAAACATATATCATCCTTGTAATCCTCTATGAGCTTCTTAGGGATCCTAAATCTATTTTGAATCTTTTATTTAAATATTTCAAAATAGTTATCCATGATGCTATCAAAATTTTCACCCATTTCTACTATATACTCATTGATTTGATATAAATCAGGAACATCCTTCCTCCACACTACTGAAACTTTGGAAGGGAAAAACTTTTGAACAAAGAAGAATAAACATGTCAAAAGAGATCCAAACTTACATGGGTTATTCTTTGACCCTTTATTTTTTGCCATATTCTTGTTTAAATGGTTCAACATCAACTCAACAAGGTTGAAGGATAGATTATTCTTCACTACCTTGTATGCAAGATCGACAACTTTACATAACACAATGTTGAATTGACTAGAGTTGTATATTTTGTGTGCAGTTACATGTATGCCTAATTTAGCTCCATTTCTATTACACCATTAAGCTCCATGCATCTTCTATCCCACTCAGCAAGAGTCTTCTTGGTTAGTTATTCCCGATCTAGGATTTTGGTTGTCTTAGCTTTGTTTAGCATTGGAAGCCTAGTGATTTTGTGAATCATTTTCTTTGTAATCTAAATGGGTTGGTCCAACCATAACTATCCATTGTGAACATGACTTATAATAAATCTAATCCATTTGACTTAAAAATCTCTTACGTATGTGAAATATGTGTTAAACTCTTGGTTTCCAAATGTTGATGCTTGAGTTTTAATGCACCATTCACACACAATTCTTTGAACACTTCATGCATTTCTATGGTTTTGAGTTCCTAAATAGAATAGTGGTAAAATTAATAGATTTCATGCATGATTAATACCTTGGATGAAATTGAGACTGTGCACCAACTGGGTAGAGTGCCTCTGCAATCACTAGACTCGACTTGAAATTAGGTGCCTTTTAGTCAACTCCATGAACCAACATTTCATAATTTTTCTTCACTTTGTTGCTTGAATATGCCATGCTCAGTAGAGTTTTTGAAAACTCAAGAATTCTTCAAAAAACACCCAAATTTCTCTAGGGCTCTAAATTTTATTTTCACAAATAGCTCTAGAAATTCATGGTCAAATAATGCATTCAATTTCTTCCTTTTAATGAATTTCCTCTTTCTAATTACCATTAATGCTTCGTACTTCATACTTACTTGATGATAGCCTGTCCTCCACTTGATTTAGTCTTTAATGCTCTAAAGATGTCTACAATTCAATAGAGTCACCATTACTCTTTAGGAACTAAAAACTCTATGTCTGCAACCTAAAATAATATGCCACCTAACCTTGCTCAGTGAGGTCTTGCAACCTAACCTAGCTCGATAAGGTCTTTTGCTTTCCATCATGCTTAGTGATCCTTGTGCATCTTGAATGTTGATTTAGATCCTTCTTGTTGGCTGGACCTAATGTTAGATTACTTCTTCTAAATCATATTTCCAATGATCTCCATAAGGAACTAGGTTGAAATGATTGAGCCACCCAACTCATTGAATTGGGTGTCATTCACTTCATGATTTTGACTTGCATTCTCTAGAGATTTTGGTACCCATTGCTACCTGATTTGTTTTCTGATATTGTCAGCTTTGGCTTTCTTTCATCTTCAATTCTACATGTGTTCATATAGTTCTTGGCACGATGTCCAAGTTCTATACGAATAAAACATTTTTTTGTAGCATCTCTTTTCCTCATATGATGTTTCACATAGTTTTCTCCAATGTGCCAAAATTCACCACAATAGTGACATCTACACCATGTATTGTAATCTTATCCAAATATTGCTCTCACAATTTTTTCTACTAGGTTCCACTACTTGGTTTTGCATTCTAAAGATTTGTGTCCTTGTTTCTTGCAATTGTGACATTTACCTTCAATTTTTGCATTCACTTTCTCTATGACCATGCTTATTGCAACTGTAACACTTTCCATTGAATTTTTCTTTCCATTACTCTAGCTTTTATTTGATGTATGACCTATCTTACCACAATGGTTGCAAGTAGGCCTTTTATTCTTTTGAGCTAATTGCTGAGATGATTCACCTTCTTTTGTATATCCTATTCTAGCTTTGCCTTTGTGTCTATATTGATTTTGTTCATTCAATTGATTCATGCTTTCCTAAGATTTCATCATTCTTTGATAGGCTTGTTTTTCAATGCTGAGATCATTTTGTAGTCTTTCATTTTCTGACCTTATATTCATAAACTCTTCATTTGCATTGGTGATTTAATCAATAAAGTCTACTTGCTAAAGGTATAGTTGTTGAATTTCATTTTTCTTTTCTTCTGTCTCTTCTTTGGCTTTTTCTTTTTCTTCTATGACTTCACATAATTTGACTGATCAGATTTCTTGTTCTCTTTTTAGCTTTCTAACTTCTTCTTAAAGATTGGAATTCTTTTCTCATAGGTCTTTGATTACTTCATTAGCTACATTTGAATTTCTTTTTGGATATATGTCTTCAATTCTTTCTTCATTATAGAGATTGTCATTCATTTTTACTACAAAATCTTTCCTTCTTTTCAATGATAGAGAGAGTTGCTCCTTTTTTTTGTTGAGTTGTCCAACAGCCAAATCCAAAACCAACTTTTCATTATCAATAGCCTTATCTACCTTTTGTACCTCTACTACCTCTGATCTTTATCTCAAGTTATTAAACTTCTGATGTGAGAATCAAGAAGTTCTGATACCAATTGTTGGAAATATAAGGTAGGCAAGGTTACTAAGAGGGGAGGGGCGAATTGGGAACCAATAAAAATTTATCTTATTTCACCAATTAATCCTTCATATAATATTCAAATTTAATTGCATGCATGAAAGAATGAAAGCATTAAAACATTCATAACACTTTGACACAAGATATAGTGACCCAAAAACCTTCCAAATAGAAGGTAAAACTAGGGTGGGGATGATACCCATAAGCTTTAGTACTACAACATAAATTTAATCTGTCAAGGCTTACAATTGACCACTTTTGGTGATCTACCCTATTAGGAGCAATAAGGACTATGAGGTCCACCTCCTACAATGAAGTATGCACTTAGTTAGGAGATTTAGAAAAATACTATGAAGTCTACCCTATTAAAGGGTTTTACTAATGTACTCATTAGGATGAACCAGTGGTTAATCTCTGATCTACAACTCTAATTTTCTGGTTGAGATTCCTTGTATTGCAATGATCACCTGACTGTGACAGATAAATCTATGTTGTTCCTTATAATGCATGTAGCCTTTTTTTATTCACACTCCTGGTCATCATATTATTTTTCAATGATATTTGGATATGACATAATACATTACATATATACCAATCCAAATCACAACTTACTGGAGTTGGCTACAATACCAATTTCATCATAATTCACAAAGTTGACTCAATTATTGTAACTCAGGTTCTAAAGACAAACTCAGTGATGTTTTGATACACAAAAAACACTATCAATGCTCAAAAACCTTTAATACTCAATTAAAATTGAAGCTTGGTCCATACTAATCACTTCCAAGTAGCTCAAACTCAGTCAGCATTGTGTGACTCAATGAACACTGAGAAACTTGGTGGTTGTTGAATCACTTAGTTGACACTACATGACTCAGACAACACTAGATTCATATTGCTAACACAATGAACTCGGTAGATATAGTATAACTTGGTTAACATACCATAGCTCAGTTAACACTATGATCTACTTCACTTCCACTAAATAACTTGGTAGCCTCTACTATGCTTTGTTTGCCCTATACATTGTTTATGAAGCTTGGTAAACACTATGTAGCTCAAAAAACACTGTAAACTAAATAATAGGCTCGATAGAAATGTAATCATTTGACTAAGTGTTGAGTCACTGATAGAGAATTTGACCTTAATGTCAACACTCTATGCCCAGTCGATTCTGGTTTTACCCCCAATTTTTGTCGATGAATCTTTGAAGGTTTCTAAGCCTATCAAGATTCAAAGAAAAGCTATTCCTAAGAAATTAGGTGTGGCCTTATTAACTTCTGCTAGAACTACTCAAAGTAAAACTACAGATGTTGGTTTTTTTCCCTTCATAGTCTCAACTAGCTCTCCCAAGAAAAGAGATCAAAAATGCAATAGGGTTGACAAAGCTCAGGAGAGCTTGCAAGATATTGCTAATGGTAAATAGACAACCATTCTTGAATTTACCCCAGGTAAATTATGAAGTTCATCATGTGGAATGTAAGGGGACTAAATGGTCCTCAAAAAATGGAAGTTGTCAGAAATCTTGCTAGAGATCACAAACTTAACATTCTTTTTATTTAGGAAACAAAAATGTTTAAATAAAGGGAAATTTTTTTTAAAGTTTTCAAGAATTGTGGTCAGGCTATTGGGAGTGTTGAGGAGGCTTTGGAGGGACTCTTATTATCTAGAATGAAGCTTATATTTTTGGTACTACACTCTTGGAGAATAAAAAATTCACTATGGTTAAATTTTATCACATTAACCTTAACTATGATTGGATCTTAGTCAACATTTATGCTTCTAAATTAGTTAGAGCTAGGAAGACTTTATGTTCTAATCTCAAGGACTTGGAGAATAATTTTGATGAAACCAAATGCATCTTAATAGGTGATTTCAATGTTCCTTTATATGACCATGAGAAAATGGGAGGTAATATTTCACATTTGGATGGTAGAATGGACATTATGGACTTTATCAACCATGAAGGTGTCATTGATTTTGATCTGAAAGGGGTTAAGTTTACTTGGTCTAATAAAAGAGTTGGTTATAACTACCTTCAAGCAAGGCTAGACAGAGTGTTGGCATCTAATAACTAGATTCAAGATTGGAATGTCTCCCTCTCATCCATTTTCAATATTGTCTCTAACCATTTCCCTATGGTCTTTATTGTTGATCCCATTGGTAATAAAAGATATTTTCCCTTCAAATTTGAGAAAATTTGGATGCAACACAAGTATTTTAGTGATGTCTGTGGTGGATCACTAAAGTTGATGGCACTGCCATGTATAGAATTCCCAAAAAAACTTAGAATTGTCAAAGGTAGAGTTAAAGTTTGGAAAAAGTCTTCCTTTGGTGACATATTTAAAAATAAAGAATCTTTTTAAAAGGAACTTCAAATGACTTAGGAAAAAATTCAAGTTGCTAGTTATTTGGAGGATCTTATCAAAGAAGAAATTGAGACTTTGTCTAAACTCCACAATGTCATCTCCTTTGAAAAATCGTACTGTAGACAAAGGTCTAGGGTTATCTAGCTCAAGGAAGGGCATCATAATTCCAAACACTTTCATATCACTACCTTGAAGCATATAGCTACTAATAGAATTTCCAATCTCAAAATTGGTCATGAAGAGTTCACTAAGGAAGATATTACCATTAAAATGAAGGACTTTTTCTGTTCTCTACTCTCCTCTAACATGAATCTTTGTGATTTTAGCCAAAGAAAAATGCTAGAAAATATTCCTTCTATCATTTCTAACCATTAGAGTTCACTTTTAGTTGTCATCCCCTCTGCTTCTAAAATTTGTAATTTTTTTTTCTCTTTTGAAGGTGGTAAAGTGCCAAGCCCTAATGATTTCCTAATGGTTTGTTTCCAAAAATAGTGCCATATTGTTGGTAAAGATGTGTGTGATGTTGTCAAGGAGTTTTTTGGTGCTAGATGCCTCTTGAAAGAGATTAATGCCACCTTTTTGGCTCTTATCCCAAAGAAGGTGGGGGCTAATACTCTAAATGATTTCTGTCCTATCAATCTTTATAACTCTGTTTATAAGATCATTTCCAAGATTCTTACCCTAAGGATCCTTACTGTCCTTTTGGACATCATCTCCCTTGAATAGTATGGATTTGTACCTAACTATAAAATTTTGGATTTGGTTATTATTGCTCATGAAAACATCCATTCTATCATGGCTTCTTAAAAGTAAGGTTTTCTCATGAAGTTGGATCTGTGCAAGGCCTATGATTGAGTGGATTGGAATTTCTTATCTAATATCTTAAAGTCCTTTGGCTTTGGGAAAAGATGTATTCAACTCATTTCTCAACTTGTTTCAACAACTTCTATGGATGTTTTGGTTAGTGGTTCTTCTTCTAATTTCTTATCTCCTTCAAGAGAGCTCAGATAGGGGGATCCCATATCCCCCATCTTATTTATTATTAAGGCTTAATGTTTGGGGAGATACATTAACCACCTCAACACCCAAGGTTTATTCATGGCCTTTGTCCCTCTTCTATCTCCAATGCTAGTTTTCATGAACAGTTTGTAGATGATATAATTTTGATGGGTATTGCCATGGTGAAGGAAGCTAGGCATTACAAGAATGCTTTAAATCTATATATTAAAGTCTCTAGTCAACTCGTCAATTGGGAGAAGAATTCTATCTACTTTGTGAATACTCCCCTATAGAGACAGAGTAACATCTCTAAGATTTTAGGTTGTGGTATTGCTATCCTTCCTAGCTTATACTTGTTGGCTTATACTTGGGCCTCCCCCTTGATTCCAAACCACCTAATTCCTTTTGGGAATCACTCATTGACAAAAGCAACAAAAGGCTTGTAGGCTAGAAGGGTGCTTTACTTAGTCAAGCTGGTAAAATTACTCTTCTAAAGTCTTGTCTTCAAATTATTTCCATCTATGGTCTTAGTCTTTTCAAAATGTTGATTAAGTATGTTGATTCTATGGAAAGAATTCAAATAACTTTTCTGTGGTCTAAGACTGAGAATTAAAAAAGACTTCCTCTTATTGCTTGAGACTCTATGTGTAAGCCTAAAAATCTTGGAGGATAGGACATTAGACCTATCAGAGATATGAATAAATCCCTCTTGTCTAAACAAGGTTGGAGAGTCTTCAATGATGATAGGGGCTGGAGTAATATTTGGAAGAGTAAATATCTCTAGCACTCCTTCTCCCTAGATAACCTTATCTCTGCAGACAATTTGGAAAATGTGTCCTCCATCTAGAAATTTGTCTAAGATACCAAGAGTATATTGACCAAAGGTTTAAATGGAAGTTGGGTGATGGTAAAACTATTTGTTTATGGGAGGATAGTTGGTTATGGGATTCTCCCCTAAACTTGTTTTACAATAATGGCTAGATTATTGAGTACTAAAAAGTGAAATTCAATGATAAAGTCAATGACTATTGGGTCAACAACAGATGGGTGGATCTAATTTCTCTAGATATAAATCTTCATCATGTTCAACTTTCTCTTTTTTCTTCTTGTATCAATATCAACTCCCAATACATGGTCATTTGGGCTCTTCATCTAAGTGCAACTCCAAAGTTTCCTCCCTCTTTGAGGAAAAGTGAATTGACCTCCCATGAGTTAAAGCTTGGACCAAAGGTTTAACCCCTAAGATTGAGATTTTCTTTTGGATTGCTATACAAAACAAAATTCTCACTTTAGATAATCTCAAAAAAAGAGGGATGATCATAACCAACTAGTGTTTTCATTTTAGAAAGGATATGGAATATGTTAATCATATGTTTTTGCACTATTGTTATGCTAGGGATGTTTAGAAGGAAATTTTGATTTTTTGGGATATACATTGAATTTTTTAGGAGAATCTGGCTAACATCTTCTTAAGATGGATTAGCCCCTTCAAACAAGAACATGCTTGCATCCTTTAGCATTATTCTTTTCCCCACATTTGCTAGGGCTTGTGGAAAGAAAGGAATAATGGAATCTTTAGAGATACCAACAACCCCTCCTGGGTCATTGGAAAAATAATTATTAGAAACATAAAGGACAATTTTATATCACATTCTGGTCCCTCTACTAATATCAACTTGGAGCATCCTAGTCAAAACTGCATTGTTAAAAAGGATAAATTGAGGGAGAATGTCATTTGGTTATCTCCTCGCAATGGCTAGATTAAGGCTAATTTTAATGGGGCTTCCAAAGGGAACCCTAGTGAGGCTAGCTATGGGAGTCTCATAAGGGATTTTAATTGAAATATAATTCAAGCTCAAGATATTCCTCTTGGTAATCCTTCTAACCATAAAGCTAAAATGGCAGGGGCACATTATATGATCAAGATGGCTAAGTATACTAGTTGCAAGAACCTTTGGTTGGAAGGGGATTCTAGAATATTATCAATATTCCTAACAATAAACAAAACTCTACCTAGAATATTTCTAACCTTCTTTGTGAAAGTAAAGAAGACCTAATTATTTTTTCAAAATGTGTTCATTTCTCATAACTACCATGAAACAAACATGTTGGCTGATTTGATGGCCAACTTGGCAGTTCAAAGCATTGATATCATCACATGGACTGACCACCTAAGCATGGCTAATGATCTAATAGCTAAAAGTAATTATGAAAGAAACATATCTCGAGAAGGGAAAATCAATATTTGATATGCTTGTAGCCTCCTCTTTTCATTTCATCAATTCTTCTATTTATTGTTTTAAATGGAATGGTTTCTGTGCATGCATGTTTGTCAGTTTTCACACAAATTATAAACTTTATCTAGGATTTCAAGAGGTGATATGTTGTTCATTTTTTGGAGTTTTTCTTTGTGCTTTTTTAGTAATTTATTATAAAGTGGTGTTCTTTCTATGAACATAGGTAGGGAAGCAAAAAAGTTGGAACCCAAGAAGTGCCACAACTAGAAAATGAAGAATGAAGTTTGGCATTAGCTTGAGAAAGGGAAGGTGATTAGTTACATTGAAAAAATTCATAGTTAAAAACCTCATGTGAATGATAGTTTCTACAAATCTTGGGATGGTGACAAGGTTACACTCTATGGCATACAATTTACCATTAATGTTAATTTTATTGCTGAGGTTACCTGGCTGCCAAATGAAGGCATTAGATTTTTCAAGCAGAAAAAAGCTTCGAAAGAGGGGGCCAAGCACTGTCCCAAAAATGACCAGGAGGAAGTGAGAGTGGTTAAGGTTGGTAACTTCTATGATCTTACTCAAATAAAGGATATTTGGCAAGAGGTTTTTTCCTATGTTTGGTTATACTTCATTTTGGATGGTAAGGTTTCTAGGGTTCATCAATATCACTTTGTTTTTCTAAATTATTTTTGTTATAAGAAAAGAATCTCCTTTCCTTAATACTTGGAAAATTCTCTACTTACTAGGCTTAAAGCCCATAACTATAACACTTCTAGACCTATTATCCATGAGAATCTCATCCTACTTATCACTGAATTCTACCAAGATAGTACTCCCATTGACTCTGTTTCTACCAACAAACAGAAAAGGAAAGTGGAAGGTATGCCCAATAGCAAGGAAAATGTTGGTGATTCTTTGATGAAAAAAAAAGTAGTAGCATGCAAGCTCTAGCAATGGAAATATATTTTGATTAGAGCTCTAAATATTTGGAGGTTGTCGATGCTCCCAATAATGATGATATGGCCTAGACTGCGAGTGATGGTTGTTCTTCTAAGAAAAACTATTTCTCTCTTATCTTAGACAAAATTTTGGCCTAGGATTCTCTACTTTCTTCCCATAGCATTGTCAGTAAGTGAGGTAAGAACTCTTCCAATAAGGGTAAAGTTTTGGATAATGTCCCTTCCTCAAAGTGTAAAATAATAAAAAGAAACAATTCTAATCTTGAGAATAAGGATGATATTATCAAACAGGATAGTAGAAAGATGGTGAATATGGAGGACTTGCATGAAAACAAAACTTTGAAGGAGACCAATACTAATGACAAAGATGGGCTATCCAACCTGAATACCCAGACATTGGACCTAGATTGTATTGAGATCTCTCTTGTTAATACTACCCTCTCCCCTAATCCTGTGGCCACTACTGATTCTCTGGCCAATTATGCTCATGGTGACACTAATCCTAGTATAGATAATGAGCCAAAGATCAATACCGAGGACTTTAAGGAAAAGCCTCAACAAATTATGTTAGGATTAAACCATGAATAGAAATAACAATTACATGCAAATATAAAAAATATCAAAAAATAATAGATCACATAGAAAAGAACACAAGACACCAAGATTTAATGTGGTTCACTTGATCCCTGGGCTATGTCCACCAAACAACAAGTCTATTATTATAATGATCAAGTGATTATAACCTGATTATAATCTGTAATCCCTTACATCTCAATACCACCACAAGAACCAATTTTGCATCACCACACTAAAACAATCCCTAACCCTAATCCCATTTATACAAGTATTTTTACTGCTTTAAGGTTATAATTAATAATTACATGTCAGCCCAAAAGAATTGGGGACTCTTCCCCTAAACCCTCAAATAGTCGAGGCCTAACGGTCCTAGTTGTATTGGGGGCTACTACCCCCAAACACTCACTTAGGACTTGACCTAACCTTGAACCCCATCAAGGAATTATGGAGTATGTATAGTACTTCCCTAATCAGTCACCACAATCTAACAATCTCTCACTTGAGGACTGATTAGGCTCCACACTAAACAACAATCTCCCACTTGGAGACTAATCTTATAGCTATGTCACTACTCCATGAGGCTCTCACTGGATCAAACCACCCTGGAATCTGCTATTCGTTTATTCATGTTCAATCTAGAAGACTAACTGAAGCTGAAGAGGAGTTTAGCTTCTCCCTTATTACTACCTTTATAAACATATATGTTGGATTTTCATCTATATGTATCTTGCGTAGCTTTAACTATCCATCATCTAAAATTGATTGAATGAAATGGTACCGCAACTGTATGTGTTTGGTCTTTGAATGCAGAGTAGAATTCTTCACAAGATGAATGGTACTTTGACTATCTATAAACACATAATTATCCTTCTGAGGGTGTCCCAATTCTTCCAAGAAGAAATGAAGCCATATCATCTCCTTAGCTACCTCTATAGCAGCAACAAACTCTACCTCTATAGTGGATAAAGCATTAACTTTCTATAACCTAGAAACCTAGCTCACGGTTGCTCCACCAATAGTAAAGACGTAACCTATAGTACTCCACCTAGTATCAATATCCCCTAGAAAATTTGAGACAACATAGCCCTGTAAATCAATAGTGGAGCCCCCAAAGTGTAAAAATTGATTAGATATTCCTCTCAAGTATTTGAGAATCCATTTGACTACATTCCAATGCTCAATTCTTGGATGACTCGTATACCGACTAATGAATCCCACTATATGGGAAATATCTAGCCTTGTACATATCATAGCATACATCAAGCTTCCTATAGCTAAAGGATAGGGTACCTTTGACATCTTATCCTCCTTTTCTTATGTCTTGGGACACATCTCCTTAGTCAACTTCAAATGACCACGTAAAGGTGTGCTAATAGCTTTAGGATTCTTCATAGAGAAATGCTACAACACCTTCTCAACATAATTAGCCTGAGATAGCATCAATGTCCTGTTCTTCCTATCTCTACAAATCTCCATACTAAGGATTTTTTTTTTTGCCCCCAAATCCTTCATAGAAAATGCATGTGCTAACTAGCATTTCAGCCCCTTAATCTGATCCATGTTAGACCCAGCTAAAAGCATATCATGAACATATAAACATAAAATAATGTTGTTTTCATCATCCAACCTCTTAAAATAAATACAATGACCTAAATAAAACCTCCTATATCCATGCTCATGCATAAAACTGTCAAATTTTAGATACCATGGTCAAGATGCTTACTTCAAGCCATATAAACTTTTCTTCAATTTGCACACTAACTTCTCGTTACCTTTGACCTCAAATCCTTGTGGTTGAGCCATATATATCTCTTCATCGAAATCTCCATGAAGGAAGGTTGTTTTAACATCAAGCTACTCTAAATGCAACTCTTTAGTAGCCAAAATACTTAAAACAATATGAATAGAAGTCATCTTAGCAACAAGAGAAAATATCTCATCAAAATCAATACCCTTTTGCTAAGCAAATCCTTTTACAGCTAACCTGGATTTAAATCTTTTCTTACCTCCATCCTCTTCTTTTAACCTATAAACCCTTTTATTCTGTAAAGCCCTTTTACCTGCAAGCAACTTGCATTAATCCTGTGTCTTATTTTTTAGCAAAGATTCCATTTTGTCTTTCATTGCAGACTCCCACTAAATCTTAGTATCCACCTACACAGCTTCATCATAACATTTAGGTTCACCAGCATCAGTAAGTAAAATATCATAGAAAGAGGGAAAAAATCTTTGTGGAGGTCTAATTAACCTTGTTGAATGTCTAACATTCACTAGTGTGTGTGGTATTTTTTGTTGCAGTTGTTGCACATCATGAGGAATGGCTAGAACATCATCTTTTGGAGTATCATCTAGCACTACATAATCATCTTCTTTCTTCTCATGTTGCTACAACAGATCTTTGTAAAACACTTTCTCATTGAATATGACATCCTTGCTTCTTACAATTTTATGATTTTCAAAATCCCAAAGCCTATAACCAAATTCATTAATTTCATAGCCAAAAAATACACATTTCTTTGACTTAGATTCTAGCTTGGTTCTATTTTTAGAATCTATATGAGCAAATGCTTCACAACCAAAGGTTCTGATAAAAGAATAACTCACCTTCTTACCAATTCATGCTTCCTCTGGAATACCACAACCCAAAGGAGTAGAGGGACCTCTATTAATTAAATAGATAGAAGTATTGATAGCCTCTATCCACATGTGTAATGACAACCCAGCATGCAACCTCATGCTCCTTGCATGCTCCATTATAGTCCTGTTCATGTGTTTAGCCACTCCATTTTCCTATGGAGTCCTTAGAATAGTTTTATATCTACAAATACCATTAGTGGAGCAATAATCTTCAAATTCATGACTACAGTACTCACCACCATTATTAGATTTGAGACATTTTAATTTCTTACCAGTCTCATTTTCAACCAAGCATTTCCATTGCTTAAAAGTTTGTAATACATCATATTTCTATTTAAGGAAATAAACCCATACTTTTCTAGTTGCATCATCAATGAATGTAACATAAAATGAGAGCCACCAAGGGAAGATACTTGAGCGGGTCCCCATGCATTTTTATGCACAAGCTCTAATTTCTCTTTTTTATTTTCCTTCCCAGTCTTTACAAAACTCACTTTCTTTTGTTTTCCATACACACAACTTTTACAAAAATCCATATTAACACATTTCAGACCTAGTAAAGTTTTCTTTGAATGAGTACTTTCATACTTTTCTCACTCATGTGCTCATGTTTGCTATGCCACAATGTTGTATCAGAATCTACAATAGCTATTTCTTCTCCTTGCTCAACTGTAGGAACTATTCTTAAACATTCATTTTTCTCTAAAACAATTAAAGTAGAAGGAACAATATGACTTGTACAAAGATATAAGGTGCCTACTTTCACACCTTTTTCTACTACAACAAAACCATTTGAAACCTTCCATTTTTTATCATTAAAAGTAACTACACTAATCTCATCACCGAGTTGTCTTGCTGAAATTAAATTCCTACTCAGCCTTGGAACATGTCTTACCTCATGTAGTAGCCAATGATTCCCATTCTGCAACTTAATCTTAACTTTTCCCTTTCCAACAATCTAACAGGGTTAATTATCCACCAAATAAACAAGTCCAAAACCCCCTTGGACATAATCAATGAAATAACCTCTATGAGGTGTAGCATGAAATGAAGCACCAGAATCTAAAACCTAGGAATCATCAACACTTTCTAAAGACAGAAACAAAGCATCCTCTTCGGATTTGTTACTTACCACATTTTCCTCCTTGTCTCCAATCTAGTTTATATCGTTCATTTTTCTTTTGAGTTCAAATTTCTTTCTTTTTATGACCTGGTTTCCCACAGTATTAGCAATTGTTTGATCCTCTCAATTGAGACCTCCTCCCCTTTGAATTCTCTCTTGATTTCACACGATTTCCAAAATTACTTCCTCTCTTAGTCGTTCTGCCTCAACTTTGTGCATTCAAAGAAATTATTGATGTAGATCCACCTGAGGTTTTCCTACAAGTTTCCTCACTCAAAATAACACTAATTGCATCATCATATTTTAGGGTACTAGATCTAGGAACAGAATTACTCACAACCATTACCAAGCCATTCCAGCTTTCAAGCAAAGAACACAAAATCAAGAGAGCCCTAATTTCTTCATCAAAATTGATACCCATAGAAAATAACTAAATATTAATAGTATTAAACTCATTTAAATGATTTTCAATAGATCCACCTTTTTTCATTTTCATATTAAATAAATGCTTCATGAGAAATACCTTGTTTGAAGTGGAGGGCTTTTCATACAGTTTAGCTAGGGTTTGCATCAACTCTTCTGTTGTCTTCAATTTTGTAATATTAAATGCCATCGATGGTTGCAAGCATAATCAAATTCTTTTGAGTGCCTTTCTATCCAAAAGATCTCATTCATAATTTGACATAGATCCCTAATTCTTGGTTTTGCCTTCCAACGGCTTCCATAAATCCTTCTGATAAAGATAGTCTTCCATTTGCATCTTCCATAACTAAAAGTTATGCCCATTAAATCTATCAACCCTTAGCTTACCCTTGTCTACCATCACTCCCACTCAACTGTGAGACTCTCACTCAACCGTGAGACTTTTTTGTAGAGTATAACTAAAAAACAACCTCACTCTGATACCACTTGTTAGGATTAAACCATGAACAGAAATAAAAATTACATGCAAATATAAATAATATCAAAAATTATAGATCACATAGAAAAGAACACAAGACACCAAGATTTAACGTGGTTCACCCAATTGCTAGGCTATGTCTACCAAACAACAAATTCGATATTATTATGATCCAATGATTATAGCCTGATTACAATCTGTAATCCCTTATAGCTCAATACCACCACAAGAACCAATTTTTGCATCACCACACTGAAATAATCCCTAACTCTAAGCCCTTTTATACAAGTATTTTTACCAGTTTAGGGTTATAATTAATAATTACATGTTAGCCCTAAAAAAAATTGGGGGCTTCACCCCCAAACAGTTGCAGCCTAATGGCCCCAGCTATATTAGAGGTTGCTGCCCCCAAACCCCTACTCGAGGCCTAGCCTGACCCCAAACCCTACTAAGGAATTATGAAGTATGTATAGTTCTTCCCTAATCAATCACCACAATCTAACAAATTGATGATTTTAAGGATGCTCAAGATTTAACAAATGATGTTAAAGTTCTAGAATATCTTAATAAAGCCACTGACAAAGATAATATTGGGATGGAGATGGACAAATGGATGTACAATGAAATTTTAAAACTTTACTTATTTTTTTCTTCCTTGTAGAAAAAGTTTATTTTTTAAAAGGTGAAGTTGGATGAGGAATGTATGAAGAGGAGGGATCTAGATTCTCTTGTTGGGAACATCCCAACCAAACTCCACAAATACAAAGCTTCCCTTAAAATGATGATTAAAGACAGTGATATGGGTATGTAGGATGTTACTTTGTCCATCATAGCTACTACTGCCTCTATTTGGAAAGTTTCTCAAGATGAAGCCAATTCAACCAGTTAGGCTCCACTATTGGTTGGTTGTTCAAATAGAAGAACCAGATAGAGTACCAAGAAAGCAAACCTCCAAGTGAAGAATATTCATGATTCTCTTAATGAGATTGTTGTCTTAGGCACTTCTATTACTAGTGCTATAAAGTATTTGATCTAAGTCTTTATCTAGGTTTTTTTTGGTCTTTGTTCACTACTATTTTGTTAACTTATGTTGGTTGTTGGTCCCTATGAGACCAGCTTGATTTGGTTACTAGTCCATGTAAAACTAGCCTTTGAATTATACTTTGATACTCTGGGTTGTTGGTCACTGTAAAACCATTTTTTGTCTTTGGTTCCCTCCTTGTTTGGGATTTCAAGTCCCCTTCAAACCTACTTTTACCTAATCAAAACAAATACAAAAGGCATTAAACACCCTAAATGTGGTAAACAAAATAAAAAGCGTGGAAGGAAATCACTAGTTGAACTCAAATGTAAAATAGGTGAGGCAGGAAACCAAAAGATGATCAATAATTTACTTAATATAGGGAAGGGAAAGTTCCTTACCATGGAGTTGTAAAGCTAACCACATGGAATGTTAGGGGCTTAAATGTCCCTAAAAAATACTTACTAAAGTGTAACCTTCAAATGTTTGAATAAAAAATTATATTAATATAAGAAATTAAATAAAATAAAGGAGAGAAATGCAGAAGGATAGTTGGTTTATGGAGATTGGCACTACATGAGCTAGATGGTACTTTTGGAGACCTAAAAATTTTATGGGACCATGGAAAATTTGGATTTGAACTACAAGAACCCTATAAGAATGGGATGGGAGGCAAGGTAAGAAACTTCAAAACTAAACTAGGTTTTAGTCTCATTAATGCTTATGGACCTATACCCAATGTAGATAGGAAAACATTATGATAGGAAATTAACAATATATTGGAAACAAATTAGAATTAGAACTTCTTTCTAGGAGGATATTTCAATGCCTTACTAAATATTCAAGAAAAAGCAGGAGGGGTAACAACAATCTAACAAGCTATGGTAGACTTCAAAAATTGATATAGAGAGAGAATAGCTTTATCGACATTTCTACTAGTAACAAGATATTTACATGGAATAATAGAAGAAAATATTTTTGTAATATAGCTGAAAGGTTGGGTAGATTCATAGTCAAAGGATATCTAACCTCTTTTAACTTTTCCTTTAACACATCAATTTTACCTCATTCGGGATCAGAATACTTTCTGATTAGATAAGAAATAGTAGAAATAGAAAAATCGCTCAAAGATCCATTCAAGTGTGAAAAAATGTAGTTCTTCGATGAAAAGTTTTTTTAAAGTCTAGAGAAATGGTGGCAAGAAGAAGAGTTTGAAAGTTTGAGAATGTTTAGATTTATATCAAAACTTAAGGCAGTAAAAGATAAGATTCTAAAATGGAACAAATGACACTTCAATAATATATTCAAAGTTAAAATAGAAGATGAACTAGAAATAAACTCTCTTAATGAATAGTAATCCAAGTAGGTATGGAGAACACCAAATACCAAAAAGAAAAAGAATTGTTGGCAATCCAAGAAGACATACTCAACAAAGAAGAAGTATTCTAGAGGAAGAAGTCTTGATAAAATTGGCCAGTGGAAGGTGATAGGAACATGTAATTATTTCATAACAGTATGTTGAATAATCAAAACATCTATAGAATATCTAAAATCAAGGATATCAATGAGAAATTAATAGAAGAACCTAACAAAATAGAAAAAGTGATGGTAAACTATTATAATGAGATTTATAATAATTATGAATATTCAAATTTAATAACTCAAAATAAGATGTTAGAAAATTATTAGAAATATAAGGTAGGCAAGGTTACTGAAAGGGGAGCGGTGAATCAGGAACCAATAAAACTTTATCATATTTCACCAATTAATCCTTCATATAAAATTCTAATCTAATTGCATGTATGAAAGAATGAAAGAAAATGAACGTGCATAACAATTTGACACAAGATATGGTGACCCAAAAACCTTTCAATTAGAAAGTAAAACTAGGGTTGGAATGATACCCACAAGCTTTAGTACTATAGTATAAAGTTAACCTATTAAGGCTTATAATTGACCACTTCTAGTGATCTACCTTATTAGGAGCAATAAGGACTATGAGGTCCACCTTGTAAAAGGATTTAGAAACATACAATGAAGTATGCACTTTGTTAAGAGATTTAGCAAAGACTGTTAAGTATACCCTATTGAAAGATTTGACTGATGCACCTATTAGGATGAACCAGTGGCTAATTTCTGATCTACAACTCTAATTTGTTGGTTGAGATCCTTTGTATTACAATGATCACCTGACTATGATAGATAATAAAAAAAGTTTCCCTTATACTGCTTGTAGCCTTCTTTAATTCGTACTTTTTCTCATCATATTCTCTTCACATACATATTTGAATATAATACAATGCATTACATATATACCAATCCAAATTGCAACTTACTGGAGTCTGCTACAATACCAATTTCATCATAATCCACATAGATGAAGATAATAAAAACCTAAATAAAAAATTCTCCAAAGAAGATATTAAAGAGGTACTATTTCAACTTAACCTAGGTAAATCACCAGGACTTAACAGCTTCCAAGCCTTCTTCTTCCAAAAAAGTCAAGAAATATTAGGCCAAGACTTATGAGAAGCACTTGAGGCTACCAAAAAATTTAGATCATTACTAGCTGAAAACAATAACATTTTCTTGAAACTTATTCCAAAGAAAACCATCCATGAGGAACTAGGATATTTCAAACCAATAGCTCTCTGTAATACTATTTATAAAATCTTATCAAAACCTTTGGCTAATAGACTCAAGAAATTACTATGCAAACTTATCTTGAAAGAACAAACAAGTTTTTTCCCGACTAGATCAATTCTAGATGGAATCATTATGATTCAATAATTAATTCATTCAACTCATATTAACAAAGAGCCATGTATAATAATTAAGTTAAACACTCAAAAGGAATATGACAAAGTCGGCTGGCACTTCTTATGTATAGCACTTAAAGCATTTGGATTTTCCCATCAATGGATAAACCTAATATTCAACTACATCTACTCACCCAAAATATTTTTATATTAGTTAACAAAACTCCCAAAGGCTTCTTTGGAATATCAAGAGGAATAAGGAAAGTGGGTCCTATCTTTCTGTACACTCGAAAGTGTCCCACTCTAAACCATTCTATCCAAACAATTCCATGAGTTTGGAATGCTTGGATGCCGGCTTAGAGCTCCCTATCCACGGAGTGCAAGAGATTATATTTCAAAAATAAGAAAGCTCTCAGATGAGCCTTAGAGATACTCTTCTTTCTAGTAAACCATGCAATGGGAGGTTCCAAAGAAAAGATGCAAGAATGCAAATGTCCCAAGGAGTTCCTCAAAAATTCAATGCAACTAAAGATTAAACTAGAATGAATATGAAAAGTGCAGCTATCCTAAGCATGGATGAGAGTGTTACAATAACATTATTAAGCTATGTGAGATTAAGCTACATGTAAAAATAAAAGCTAAGCTAAGCTAGAATGCCATGGATGAGAGAATGTAGACAAGAAATAGAAGTTATCCACAAAGCTCCAAAGAAACCTGTTAGAAAATCTGCAGCATAACAATATTCAAAAATATGGATGGATCCTTTGAGGGGGAAAGCTCTCTCCCTTTTAAAGTCATACAGACAGTAGAGATCAAGATGAAGATGGTGGATGATCAACAGTGGAATTTGAAAAGAGGAGTGATCCATGTGCACACAGAAGTCAACCAATAGAATATAAGTTGACTTGTCATATAAGACAAAAGTCACAAAGCCTTTTCTTTTAATTGCAAAATAGAAAAATGACTTTATGTGTGCACTTTAAGTGGGTTAGAAGAATGGGGTCTTTTATTTAATTAAAAGGGGACATGTTCTTTTAATCAAATAATGAACATAGGATAGCATAGTCAAACTATAGGTTATAATCAAATAAATTGATTATTAGCAATTTGTTCTAGGTAAATGATTAAATTAATTTAGCCAAAATGTTGAGAAGGGGGCTAATAGTCTAGATGAACATTTTTAGGTGATTACATTTGCCCCTCTTTGACTAATGTGTGATCGATCTGGGAACACATTATGTCAAAGAAAATAGAAAGCCAAGTAGGTGGTGATAGATATAGATATCTGATTTCAAAGAATGAAATGCAAAAATAGATAGCAAGTCCTAAATGCACAACCTGATAGCGGTAGTACTGAACATTAGGAAGATGATGTTAGGATCCGAAAAGAATTCTAACATCTAGCAAAGAAAATAGATCAAGAGCAAGTGATAAGGTCAAACAAATGCTCCTAAGAAATAGATAGCTATAACAATTAGCAATAGAGCATTTCTGCCCCCTCGGGATCGAAATCGAAATGAGGTAAGAGGAAGCAAAAAGTAGCTAGACATGAGAAAATCAAGATATAGCAATGTCTAATATGATAGATAAATGATTAGAACCCAAGAATGACTATAAGAAACTGATAAAATGCCCCAGTTTGACTAGAGTTGACCTTGAAGGATATAGCATAAAAATTAGGTCAAAACGAGTAGAAAAGTGATTTTAGACATGAAACAGTGAATTGAAGTAGATATGAAGTATGTAAATGATGAAGACATGAAGAAATGAAGATGCCTCAATGATGATTCAGAAATTAGACCTCAAAAGGTCAGCTAACTGCTTAGAAGAAAGTAGAATTTTAAAAGACAATTTTGACCATCAAGATGAACTTGAATTTGGATTTTGATCCCGAAAATGAATCTAGGACGTTGAAATTATTTAAGAGGTCAAAACTTTATATAATGTGATGATAAGATAGAAAAGAGATGAAGTGAAAGATTAAGAGGGTGAAAAGACATGAAGAAGAAGAAGGTAAAGAAATATATGAAATGAGTTAGCCGATATGTCCACAAAAAGATGAAGAGAGAGCTCTCCCCATATGCAAGAATGCAAGACTAAGCTAGAAAATGAACCTAAAATGCAAGCTAATATGCAAAGTGGTTTACCAGCAAGAAGCGCATAATATTTAGACTCTTAATTTCATCATTGAGCATTTATTAGGGACATCATGAGATCATACAACCATCACTAGTATAACTATGAGGATATAAATATGATCAATATTAGATAGGTATGTGGAAATCCAATCTAAGCATTAGAGACATGTAAGTCAAGATAACTACGTGATTAGATTCCCTAAGTTTAATTTAGCAAGATTACACCTGTATCAAGGCATAAGCGCCAGGATAAACCCTGAGTGCGATCTTGCAAAATAGTCAAGGATGATACATTTGTAAGTCAAAATGTTGAATAGGACAAGCATAAATGCTTACAACACTATAGACAAACAAAGTATACCCACAAGCAAAAATCAAGAAAACATGCCCCATGCCCCCAGTCTTCTAGTCAATGACATCCTTGAAAGACTATTAGGGATGGAACATATAGTAAATAAATCATCATAGATAGCATACAAAGTAGATAAAGATCAGCATAGCTCAGTTGTTTAAGTGTTAAAGTGCGTGTGTGTAAGTCACTTGGCCATTTCTTCAAGACTTGATTCTGATAGTGAGAAATATTGCAACATCGAAGACCGTAGGTAAACTATCTGAAAAGTGTTGAAAAACACTCGATGTCAAGGTGGGGGAAGTGTTGAGAAACACTATTTTGTGAGTTGTCAGAGAAACCCTAATGCACAAGAATACCTCAATAGGCTAAGTAGCTATGCCCCCGAGACAAGGACAACAAACAATTCCAAGCCAGGAAATGTGTAGCGAAGTGGATGATTGAGACTGATAGACATAGGTGCGAGGGTTTCAAGTAGCGTCTGTTTCCAGGTTTTCACCACTTGACAAATTTTTTTAGGACTTTTTTCTTTTCTTTTTTGTATTTTTTTATTTTTGATTTTTTTTTGGCGATACATCAAAGTGCCTATTGCTAGGTTTTCACTAAGATGATCATTTTTTCAGGGCATTTTCTAATTTTTAAGATTTTTTCAGCATCATATATGATTTTTTGAAATTTTTTAGAAGGTTTTAGATATCAGTAGTTCTCAAGCAAGATCACATCATTTTCTCCCAATGTCTAGCAAGGTATAGGATATGATGGAGCAACAAGCCAGTGGATAAGAAAAGATGGATGAAAAGAGAGTATGAAGCAAGTGAAAGTGATCCTCAAGGACTGACTCCTCAAGAGTAACCAAGCTAGGGAAAGAGGTGAAATAGTCATATGAAGCATATTTTGGATAAGCAATGGAAGTAATGAGAAAGATAGCATGTAGGATAAGCAATGAAGCCAACAAGTACGATAGCATATAAGATAAGCAATGAAAGCTAATGAGTAAGATAGCATGAAAGTGTGTAGTCCAAAAGAGTAGCCATGTCAAGAGACCTATGAGAACCATGTTTCATTTATTATGATCAAGACCAAGGGGCCAACTAAATAGGATAGCAATGGGATAGAGAAATAAAAATAAAGCTCAAGATGGAGGCTATGAGGGAATGAGAAAGCACAAATAGAGAATCTCATGGATAAGATAGCCAATATGCAAAGATAGCTCAACATTGTGAAGATCAAAGAGAGAAGAGGGGATAGATGGATGGTGGAAGAATTACACATAACACCTGTTTGCCAAGTTTTCATCATGGTACTTATCCAAGGTGTTACAAGAAGTAGTTTTCACCATAGGATGGATTTATTTCTCTTTACTTTTGCTACCAAGGTGCCACAAGAAGTGGTTTTCACCAAGGCACATTTTCATTTTTATTTTTTTTTCATTTCTCATTTTTTTTTTTGGAATTTTTTGAATTTTTAGAAAGAGCTCAAGCTTTTTGAATGTAGATAGTGCTCCTATAGGAAAGATAAGTCATGCTATGCCAAGACCGTAGAAAGGTATGCTCAAAGATGTTGATAGGGTGATGAAAGAGAAATGGTAGTAGGAAGAATATATTGAGGATAAGAGTTCATGTATAGAAAGTAAGTGTAAGCTTTAGAGGATTTCATGAGGGTAGCTGAAATATTGGACAAGTTCAACATTGACACACACCTTGAAGGGTATTGGAACAATGGAGGAATCATGGATGAAATAGCTTGAGATTTAGATGTATGAGGTGGTAGAAGAGATTTGGAAAAAAGTGGAGTGGAAGGCTTTGGAATAATGTTAGGAAGATTTTTGGAAGAAGATGGAATGGAAGCCTTTGGAAGCTTAAATGTCAACTTTGAAATATTTTCAATATTCATGTCTTTTAAAAGTGACTTGGGAATCCACATAGCTTTAGATTTTCCTCGTTCTTTGGGTGTTTGAGAGTGCCTTTGTATAATGATGGATTTAGGAACCCATATTTTCTTTGGTTTAGCTCTTTGAGTAGTGGACCTTTGCGGTCTCTTTTGTGCATTTTCCTTCTTGGCATTCACATGTTGATTAGATGGGACATAGTGATCTTCATTTTTCAATGGATTCTTATGTTTATTCTCACTTCCTAAGGACTTGGGATTTGTGGATGAATAAGGATGATATGAATGGTTTAGATGTATAGATGGGTGAAAAGTCATCAAGGATGAGTGTCTTTGTTGATCTTGAGGTATTATAGGAGAGATAGGGAATGAGCTATGAGTGAATGTAGGAGATGGAGGAACATAAGGCCCCAATATGGATGGAAGGTTTGAATGCTTTAGCTTAGATGGATAAGGACCAAGGATAGATTTAGAAGATGCAAAGGGATAGTGGGAAGGGATATCAACATCTTTAGAGTGAGCAACATGGTCAAAGCCATCAATAGACTAATGAGTACCTTTGATAGGAACAACATTTTTAATAGAAGCACTTGAAGCTTGAGCACAATTGTGAAGTGGATGTGGAGAAGTAGAACATGAGGGGATGCTTTGATCTTGACAAGTAGCTTTGGATAGCATATAAAGAGAACTTTTCTCATAATTTTCAGTAAGCTCAAGAGAGATAGTGGAAGTGGTGTCTTCATCATACTTAGGAGGTGGAAAAGATATAAGATATGGAGGGGAAAAATCTTGAAAGAGATGAAAGGGTGCTTGATCTTGATCTTTCTTGACATTTATAGCTTTTTCTTTTTGAGAGTCCTCTTGACATGGAGCTACTTCTAAGAACAAGGGAGAATGAAAAGTGAATGGAGTAATGCTTGGATTAGGCATAGTAGTGCATGAAGGTTGAGGATGTTTAGGATTAGTAGCATGGGAAAGGTTTGCAGCCAAGTGAAGGTTAGCTTGAGTTTCTTTTAGAGGTAGCCCTTGAGGATACACATAGTCAATGTGGAAAGCATTAGGTTCTTTATTTGATGGAGGCATGTTGGAAAGATTTGAAGTGTTGGGAGATGCATGAGTGTTGGAAGAAGTGGAAGATGTAATAGAGCCGCTACTAGACATAGGTTCATTAATGTAATCTTGCTCAAGAGAAGTATCTTCACCACATGAGTCACTAGAGGTTCCAAGATCAAAAATCTCATCATCAATGAGATCTTGGATTTTATGTTTCAGCTCTATAAAATCAAAAGTAGCATGGTCATTAGATTGATGATAAGCACAATAAGCATCCAAGAAAGGATTTCCATAGGAGCTAGACTTAGGTAACATGATGAGCTTAGTTTCAAGAAGTGTTTGCAAAATGTCATCATAAGAATGTTCCAAGGGATTAAAATTCCTCTCAAAAATATGTCTAGGATCTTCTTGTTATTTCTCAAGTGAATAGCATGCGTTCATGTCTTCATCATTATCTTCATCAAAGATAGGTCCATCATGAAATTTTGGCATAGGCTCAAAGGATGTATCACTTGCTTGTTCTCTAAAGAGGTCTTTAGATCTAGAAGATGAAGACATTTGATGTCTTGAAGTAGAGCATGTAGACCTAGAAGAAGAGGATGACCTAAAAGAAGGTGACTCACATGCATGTAAAGACCTTAAGGAAGATTCATGTAATGATGCAATCTTCTCCTCTAACCTTTTCTCAAGTTTAGACTTCATTTCCATCATGCCCTTAGAGAGATGAAGGTAAGAAAGATCATTTGTCTCTTCTAGTTCTTTGTATTGTGCATATAGATCTTGAAACTCTTTAGTGACATAGAGGATATCATGATCATCTAGATTCAGTTGAAGTTTGGTAGCACAAGGTTTAGATCCCATAGTTTTAGATGCAAAGCCAAGCATAAAAGAGCCTACAAGATAACTTGATGTTGAAACTATAGGAGGTAGAGTGTTCACTTGCCAAGATAGTAGAGAGAGATTAAAGTGACTTGTCAAACAATATGTCCAAGAAACTTACGACATGAATGACTCAAGTCAATAGCTAGGCAAGATGCCCAAATAGCCAAATAAATAGAGCAAGCAGGGTGACAAGTGAACAACTTTCCCAACCCAAGAGTGTAGTCAAGAAATCAAGGTAACCATTTAAGCAAAAGGATAACTAGCAAGCATGTATAGACCATGAAGATAGAAAGACCAAGAGCACCAAGACCAAAGAGCCACTTTAAGCATGTTCAAGAACTAGAGACATCGCAAATCAAAGTCAAATGATGAGACTCCCCTTAGCAAGCAACACAAGAAAAAATGTTAAGACTTGATGCTTTGACTTGGTTGACAAAGTTTGACAATAGTTAATAGCATAGCAAGTTTGATGTTCAAAAATAATTTCTTTCCAAGCAAGATAGTGACACATGGAGTAGTCTTGAAATAATCAAGCAAGGGACAAAGCAACCTTGCATGATACAAGCATATGTGAGGTCTCAAAAGAAATTCCTAGAATTATCGTCATGTGTATGTTCAAAAGTTTTTCACAAGTATACCACATTTGAGAACACATCAAGCAATGTCTACTTAAAGGACATGGTTCATTACTCAACAACTTGGCCCACACTTGATGCTCCTTTGCCTCACACCAAGTGGTTTCTCACAAGAGATATTGGCTTTTTCATAGAAGTGTCATAAGCACAACTAAGGGAACAGATATGGTGAGTGTAAAATCCTAGGGTGATCCAGGTAGTCCACTAGGATCGATCCTTGCATCAAGAAGTTGAGCGGCTAAAAAGGGTAGTTACTAACTTAAGGTTTTTAGATCAGGCTTCCGTTCATAGTGTTCCTCTTGCTCCCAATTACGGGACACCTCACCTTGTGATGAGTAACTGATCTCGCGATCACAAGAGTACCTTAAGCATTCTTGCCTAGTGATCTCCCTATGGTCGAAATCCCATAAGTGATCACACTAGGAAAAGACAAACACTATATCTACCAAAATTTTGTGTCCTTGGTAGCCTTGAGTTTATAGTGGGTTGGAAGAGCCAGGTAATCGACTTGTCCCCACTTGGGTCGTTCCTCTCAGGTTGTCCAAGAGCAGGCCCTCTAAAAGATTCTAACTACACAAAGTGGATCAACTTTTGGAAGTCAAGATTTCTAATTCACCACAAGGGTGAAGAGCATACTCTCATATTCCAATCATTTTCTCCCAAACATGCCAAGAAGATTCAGTTACCCCTTACTTTTGAAACCAAATGGCAAGTCAAGATTTCTGATTCACCACAAGGGTGAAGAGCATACTCTCCTATTACCAAAAGACTCCAATCAAGAGTTTTATGTGCCTATGAAAAATGAACAATTAGTCAATGCCACACATGAAAACAAAAAAGCAAGAAATTTTGAGTTTTTATGCTTTGGGCAGCCCTGCAAACAATGTTAGTAGCCCTTGCGCATTTGAAGCTTTGACATGTGTTCTTTTTATGCAATGTTTCATTTTTTTTTCATAAGGATGGCAACCTGTAATCACAACTTTGTTAGCACCAAAAGTTAGTGTGAAATAGCATAAAAATATATAATAAAAAGTGGTGAGTTGCTTCAAAAATCCAATTTATCTTCCAACCAAGTGCATGCAAAGAAAGTGCAAGTTAATCACAAATGCTCTCATTTTTACTCTTTGATTTTGACATAGTCAACAAGATTGGACTTGTTTGCTATGATTTTGTATCCAAAAATAAAAATGAAAAGAAGAGACCACTATTAAAAATTAGAGAGATTTTCAAAAATGCAAGAAATTTTAAAAAATCTCTTCATTTGTGCTCTAGAGATCAATTTTGTCAAAACAGGCCAAATTTATCAAATCAAGTTTTTGATCCTTAATATGACCTCAAAATTCAAAACACAAAGAAAGAACCCCCATTAGAATTGAAAACCCTTTCTGGAAATGTAAGTTTTTTTGAAAAAGACACTAATGTGTGACCAAAAATGACTTTTTATGAATATATATATATATATATATATATATATATATATATATATATATATATATATATATATATATATATATATATATATATATATATATATATATATATATATATATATATATATATATATATATATATATATATATATATATATATATATATATATATATATATATCATAACTTTCACAAATCATGTCAAAATGCTCTAAAAATCGGACTGAAACATTTTGGATACATACCCAACCTACAATAAAAAATTTAGAATCAAAACCAAAGTGGTTTAAAAGATACGATCAAATCTTTAAACCAACTAGATTTTTGGCCCTCAAACCAATCTACTTATGGGTTGGCCTTAAAATCAAAGTGATAATCCTAAAAAAGCACTTAACTAGATCCAATATGCTGCTGTAAAAAAATTAGAGATGAAAAATAAAAGCAAATGGAGCTAGAAACTTGATTCAAGCCCCACGGTGGGCGCCAAAAATGTACACTCGAAAGTGTCCTACTCTAAACCATTCTATCCAAATGATTCCATGAGTTTGGAATGCTTGGATGCCGGCTTAGAGCTCCCTATCCACGGAGTGCAAGAGAGGATATTTCAAAAATAAGAAAGCTCTCAGATGAGCCTTAGAGATACTCTTCTTGCTAGTAAACCATGCAATGGGAGGTTCCAAAGACAAGATGCAAGAATGAAAATGTCCCAAGGAGTTCCTCAAGAATGAAATGCAACTAAAGATTAAACTAGAATGAATATGAAAAGTGCAGCTATCCTAAGCATGGATGAGAGTGTTACAATAACATTATTAAGCTATGTGAGATTAAGCTACATGTAAAAATGAAAGCTAAGCTAAGCTAGAATGCCATGATGCCATGGATGAGAGAATGTAGACAAGAAATAGAAGTTCTCCACAAAGCTCCAAAGAAACCTGTTAGAAAATCTACAGCATAACAATATTCAAAAATATGGATGGATCCTTTGAGGGGGAAAGTTCTCTCCCTTTTAAAGTCATATGGATGGTAGAGATCAAGATGAAGATGGTGGATTATCAATAGTTGAATTTGAAAAGAGGAGTGATCCATGTGCACACAGAAGTCAACCAATAGAATATAAGTTGACTTTTCATATAAGACAAAAGTCACAAAGCCTTTTCTTTTAATTACAAAATAGAAAAATGACTTTATGTGTGCACTTTAAGTGGGTTAGAAGAATGGGGTCTTTTATTTAATTAAAAGGGGACATGTTCTTTTAATCAAATAATGAACTTAGGATATCATAGTCAAACTATAGGTTATAATCAAATAAATTGATTATTAGCAATTTGTTCTAGGTAAATGATTAAATTAATTTAGCCAAAATGTTGAGAAGGGGGCTAATAGTCTAGATGACCATTTTTAGGTGATTACACTTTCCATTTCTTTTTATTATTATGGTTGAGGCCTTTGGTAGAGAAATTGAAGAAGTACTAAGGATCAAAAGGATAAAAGGGATAGAAGCAACTAAAGATATTCTCAATGTAACCATTCAAAAATTTGTGATTCATTCAATTCTCCCTAGAGAAAGTATAATAGAATAAACACAAAAATTTAAACATATTATTCGAACCTACATGAAATGATTAGGACAAAAATTTAATGTAAATTAATTAGAAACTTTCTTCATAAATACAAGCACAAACATAGAAAATAACATATGTAACCTAAAGGGCTACAAGAAAGGTTTCTTCCTGTGTAAGTATTTAGATATTTTATTTGAAAAAGGGGATAGGGAAGGAAAACCATGGAAACCAATAATTGAAAAACTAGATAGGAAAATAGAAAGATAGAAAGGCAAGTAGCTTAACAAGGCAAGAAGAACTACAATGATAAAATTAGTACTAACAACAATACCTACATACCAAATGTCGTGTCTTCCTCTTCCAATAGGTACCCAAAAAAACATTAGACAATAAGCTAAGGACTTTTTTGGCAAGGGATGGAAGAGAAAAAGAAACAAGAACTTATCAAATGTGAAAATATTTCTAAACCCAAAGAATATGGAGGTCTCAAAATTAAAAATCTAAATTGAAAAAATGAAGCATTAGTAGTTAAACTGGTATGGAGAATGTACCAAGAGAAAGAAAGAAAATGGGCTAAAATCTTATACTCTAATTATTTAAACTCTTTTGAACCTCTATCAATTTTTAGGACTATAAACATCCCTAAAGTATCAAGAGTATGGAATTTCATGATGAATTCCTAACCATCAATAACAAACAATCCTACCTGGGATATAGGAACAAGAGATGATGCCTTATTTTGGGAAGATTTGTGGGATGGACTCCCTCGATTAGTCCCTTTGAAGCTACCCAACAATATCCAAGAAACACTAACTAACCTATGGGGAACAAAAATAAGTGATTATAAAACCATAGTAAATGATAAACAAGGGCTAGCAATGGAAATCACTTGAGGAAACTCAATTAACTCAACAAAAAAAACCTATCTTTGAAGAAATTATAAAGTAGAGACAAACAAATCATAAAGAAAGGAAAGACATGTTAATATGGGGGGCATCAAAAGATGGTAATTACAACGTAAAAAAAGGGTATGATAGGATCATTAACACCCAACAATGGAAGGAAATTAAGATACCCTTAAATTTATGTCGGGATAAGGTATGCCTCCCTAAAATAGGTATCTTCTTATGGGAATCCCTTCATAAAAAAATATTGACTGTAGATCATTTTACTAAAATGGCGTTTGAAGGACCATCTAGGTGCCCCTTATGTGAACATGCATAGAAATCAACAAAATACTTAATATTTAACTATCCCTATACAAAAGAATGTTGTTCTTGGCTATTCCAACAATTAAATTGGCAATCAATACTTCCAAATATAGTAATGGGTCACCTTAAAAGTTGGCCCAAAAATAAAAATTAAAGAGTTTATGATAATCTTTGGCTCATATTCCCCTCAATCTTACTACAGGAAATATGGAAAGAAAGAAACAAAAGAATATTGTATAGTACATCCACGGAGGTCCATGCCCTCCTTAACAAAGTGGAGGCAAGCATTATAGAAGTTGAAAACAATAATTTAAAGAATTCTTATGAAGAAGAACTAACATTCATAGACTCGAGTACATATGTGTGTAGTAACTGGACTATCCACATTAACCCACCGTAATTATATTCTAAAGCAAAGAAATTGGCAAGAGCAAAATGCAAATGGACTCCACCATCCACAAGATGGGTAAACTTGAACTTTGATGGCACCTCAAGAGGAAATCTAGACAAAGCAGGATCAGGTTGCATCCTATATTCAGATAAAGACACATGCTTAACAACTCGAGAAAAATATTACGTGATATTTATAATTACCTAGCAAAAATGGAAGCTATAAGGATTTGAGGATAGAAAAATTAATTATAGAAGGAGATTCACAAATTATCTTAAATGTGATCAGAAAGGAAAGTACACATAATTGGCAATTGAAGTCTAAATTAGAATACACACTAATAATACTTCAGTTATTTGAAGAAATTGTGATAAAATAAATTTTATGGAAAGGTAACAAAGAAGATAATTACATGAAATATTTCAAAGAATGGCAAGTGGGAGCAGACAGGGAAGAGGGCAGGGTACTGTGCATTTTCAAAATTTGATACCTGTCTTGGGCAGGATTCTATAGGGAGGAGGGAATCAGAAACTAGGAACAAAGGAGGGGTTTACGGAGTGTTAAGGGATAGTAGAGATTGGAGATGTGATGGAGAATGGTGATGGGGACCCACATGACAAGAGTAGAGGTCTAGACAAGCTTGTTTCGCCACCCAAGGATGATCGGTCTGGGGTTCTTTCGATGAAATGGTCATCTCTTTTTGGTGTTAAACCCTTTGGTAAGTCTTCCTTTCCTCCACTTGAGATTCTTTCGAGCTTGGAAAAGGGGTCTTGTGTGATTGCTATTTTGAATGAGCTAGTAGATCATAGTATTGCTTTAATGGCTTCCACTCTGGTGGGAAATTCTATTAGGCAAAGACCGAACATAGACATAGTGAGATCTTTCACTCGAAAGAAATAGAATCTTAAAGGACAGGTCAATGTTATGGCTATGGCAAAAGGCTTCTTGTCTTTTGATGTTACATACAAAGAGGAATTGTCAAACATCTTGTGTGAAGGTCCTTGGAGTATTGGTCATTCTACCTTGGTGCTTCAAAAATGGTCATTGAAGTTGGATTTGAATGAATCTTTCTTTGTGCAAGCGCCAGTTTGGGTTAGACTTCCAGAGCTGCCTTTGGAATTCTAGAATGAGGATGTGTTTGTGGGAGTGGAAAATTCTTTTGGGGAACTTTTGTCAATTGACTCGATAACAACTTCTAGAAGCAGATTAACTTATGCAAGGATATGTATTGGAGTCAAGGAAGGGGATGATATGCCAGAAGTTATGAGCTTTCACTCTAAGTTGGGAACTCATATTCAGCAGTTGGTTTATGAAAGTATTCATTTTGCTTATTTTCACTATCTAAAATCTAGGCATAATGTGAATCAATGTCCAAAGGTTAAAGCTGAAAAGAATAGGATTCCTTCTTCCTATCTGGGAAAAGAGAAAAAGATCTAGAAAAAAAAGGATATCAAGGGCAGCCAGAAGACCCAGGTAGTTAAGGTATTGAATGCCTCAATCAAAGGAGGGAATAAACTGACCTTGAATGATCCTAAGGTAGATAAGAGAGTGGATTTTGTCATGTCTAGACCAAATATTATTGAGGTGGTAGATCCAATAAAGACAATGGAAGGCCCTGCTGAAGGAGGGAAAGAGCCAAACCTCAGAGTCTCAAGGGAAGATGAGATAGTTAAAAATGTTTTGTCTGAAAGAGAGGAGGAAGAACTAATAAAGAATCTTGGATTCTTAGAAGTTAAGGAGGCTAATGGAGCAATAGTGGTCCCTTCTTAAGTATTGAGGAAGAAGATCAGGACAGAGAATGATGGTCAATCTCAAGAAATTATTGTGTCAGATTCCCAAACATAGAGAGTGGGGGAGCAAGCCTTGAATATTGAAGGGGAGTTAGTGTGGGAACAACAAGAGGATTTTTGGGGTCTCACGTTGTTTCCCAAGAAGGACCAAAATGTTTCATGTAATCTGGAAAAGAGACTAGAGAGAGATAACTCCTTATCTCCAAAGCCTAAAAAGAAAAGCAGTTGGGAGCCCTCCCCAGTTTTGCCAGCTGAGATCGGGAGTCATAGTAGACTGGATTTGGGAGTAAGGTCAAGATCAAGAGGAAGAAGATTTGTTAGTCAAGTCAAACAAGATTAGACTAAAAGAGGTGTGGCGGATGGGATCTAAGAACCTCTTTTGGAGTGTACCTCTAGTTTTAATTGAAGATAATGCCTTGGAATATAAGGGGCCTTAATGGAGCCCATAAGCAAGAAATCATTAAGAATATGATTAGAGATTAGAGACTTGATATTTTGATGATACAAGAAACTAAAATGAAGAAAGAGAGCTTGAGTAAAATTTCTTTTAGCAATAATATGAGTGAGGATGCTTCAAATTCTGAAGGTGTGTCTAGAGGTTTGCTTACCCTTTTCAATAACAAGCAGTTTAGATTTACTACTTTGTACAATGATGGCAATAGCCTTTTTTGTAAAGTGTTTCATATGTTCTCCAGTGATATCTAGTTCCTTTTGAATGTCTATGCCCCTAACTCCAAAAGGGAGAGGAAGTATTATTGGTCTAAAGTTTGTGATATGGTTCAGACCAGTAACATAAAAAAAGATATTATTATGGGGGACTTCAATACTCTGTTGTTGGATGAGGAGAAGCTAGGAGGTTTGGCTCTAGACTGGGAAAGAAAAATGGATCTCTCCAATTTTATAAATAGCCTAGCTTATTTGGATATGGATCTATCAGGTGGTGCTTTTACCTAGTCCAATAAAAGAATTAGTAGGGATTGTATTCAGGTTCGATTGGATAAAGCTCTTATCTCTTCAGATTGGTTGCATTCTTTCTCCTACAAGTTGTATCTACTTCCTAGAGTTGGCTCTGATCACTCCCCTATATCCCTCTTAGTTGTCTCTATTGAACCAAGGAGGAAATTCCCTTTTCAGTTTGAAAAGATGTGGACTTCACATCCAAACCTATTGAATAAGATTTGCTATTGGTTCAGGATGGAAGTGGAAGGAACAGTAATGTTTAGAGTTGTGAAGAAGTTGAGTAATGTGAAATGAATGATAAAAGTCTAGAATAAGATAGATTTTGGCCATATTTTTCATGATAAAGATTATATGTCTATCAAACTCACCTCAATTCAGGATACTATTCAACAGGAAGGGTATAATGATCTGAAGAGGAATGTTGAGTTGTCTATTCTAACTAACTTGCACAATATTATAAATAAAGAAGAGAAGTTCTAGAGGCAAAGATCAATAATTACTCGACTGAAAGAGGGGGATTAGAACACTAGGTTCTTCTACATTTCTACTTTAAAGCATAGAGCTAATAATAGAAATTTAGCGTTAAAAAGGGGCAGGATATTTTGACTAAAGAGAATGAAATTTCAGCTGAGGTTGTTTCCTTTTTCTCTTCTCCTCTGTCCTAGGATCCCTTCTTATTGGAGCTAGATCAGAGTGAAATTGTCTCATGTCTTCCATAGATAATCCAACCACATCAGAATAAAATATTGAGGGCTATTCCAAATGTGCAGGAAGTCAATGAAGCTTTATTTTCCCTACCTACAGATAAGTCCCTAGGTCTAGATGGTTTTCCAACTTTCTTTTTCCAAATTTATTGGGAGGTGGTTATGGAAGATGTGGTGAAGGTTGTCCAGGAATTTTTTGGAGCAAGAAGAATTCTAAAAGAGATCAATTCTACTTTTTTGGTCCTTATTCCTAAAGTCCTAAGGGTTGACTCTTTGGATAAATTTAGACCTATCAATCTTTGTAACTCTTTCTACAAGATTATTTCAAAGGTGCTAACCTCTAGAATTCTTAAAATCCTTCCTTTGATCATATCTCAATAACAGATGCGATTTGTCCTTGGAAGACAAATTTTGGATTTGATCATGATGGTGCATGAAGTGATTCATTCTAAGGAAGCTAGAAAAAGAGATGGAATGCTCCTTAAGTTGAATCTTTCTAAAGCCTTTGATTCGGTTGACTAAACTTTCCTTGGTTCGGTGCTTCAAACTTTCAGCTTTAATTAGAAAGTCTGCAAGTTTATTTCTCAGCTTATTTATCAACTTATTTCTACTTCTTCTCTTGCAATTTTGGTTAATGGAGCTCCCTCTAATTTTGAAACCCTCGAGAGGGCTTAGGCAAGGGGATCCTCTTTTGCCTACTTTGTTCATTATTTTGTTTGAATGCATTGGAAGGTTAATTGAGAAGTACAAACAAGAAGGGAGACTTAAAGGGATTAAACCATCCTCTAGGTGTGATCCTTTTTCCCATTAGCAGTTTGTGGATGACACTATTATGGGAGGGGAAGCTTCAGTCAAGGAGGCAAAGGTGATGAAGGAGATTCTAGATTTGTATACTAGAGGATCAGGACAGCTTATAAATTGGGATAAAAGCTCGATTTTCTTCATTAATACTTCAGAGGATAGGTAGAGGAAAATTGCAAGGATCCTTGGGTGTGGAGTGGGAAAGCTTCCTTCTAGTTATCTTGGTCTCCCTTTGGGTACTAAGCCTCCTAGTTCCTTCTGGAATTGGATCATTGACAGGTTTAGTAAGAAGTTGGTGAGGTGGAAAGGGGCTTCTCTTAGTCAAGCAGGCAAGTGCCTTTTAGTTAAATCTACTCTTCAAAACATCTCAATGTATGCCTTGAGCCTCTTTGGGATATCGGTAAAATTTGTAGAGAAAATGGAAAAGATTCAGAGAGATTTTTGATGGTTAGGTCTTGAAGTTCAGAAAAGATATCCCCTTGTGGCTTGGGATAATGTTTGTCTTCCTAAGTGCTTTGGGGGCCTAGGAATTAGGAAGTTAAAAAATCTCAATATATCTCTCCTAGCAAAACAAATCTGGCACATCTTTAATAGTATAGGAGAATGGAGAGATATCTTTGTTAATAAGTATATCAGAAGACCTACTATTCAATTCTTGCTTAACAATGAGGACATCTCAAATGGGTCTGTTATTTGGAATGGTATTCTTAAGGCAAGGGACCTAGCCAAGGCTAAGCTTATTTGGAAAGTGGGTAATGGGGAGGAAATCCTCTTCTGGCATGACAATTGGTTGATTCAAGGACCTCTTATAAATAATCTAATGTTTGAAATCTAGGCTAATGATTGTATTAGGCAATTTGGTTTGAAAGTTAGTGATTATAGAACTGACCAGGGATGGAGAGACTTGTCTTTCATCTCTAAGGATCTCAAGCCAATTATGACTATGTTGAACTCTATGGTTATTAATAATAAGAGGGATGAGCTAATATGGGGAGACAACCCTAATGGTTGTTACTCAATGGCTTTAGGCTATAATTCCCTTTGGAGCTTGAATGAGAAACCTCCTTGGGTGAAAGCCTGGTTACTTGGTCTTACCCCAAAGATTAATATTTTTTACTAGCTGGCCTTGCAAGACAAAATTATTACTTAGGATAATTTAACAAAAAGAGGACATCTAATGCCCAATAGATGTATCCTATGTAAAAACCAATTGGAATCAATCAATCATATGTTTATCCACTATCCTTACTCAAGGGAGGTTTGGGACAACTTAACAAAGAATCTTGGGGTAAGCTGGTGCAAACCAAGTAATCTTCTAGATTTCTTTTGCTACTAGATAAGTATGTTCAAAGGGAAAGATATGCAAGATTTAAGCACTTGGACTTTGCCTCATTTCTGTTGGGGAGTCTGGAAGGAAAGAAACAATGGAATTTTCAAAGATAGAAGGGAACCTACTTATGTTCTAGGGGAAAAGATTTATAGAAACATAAAGGAAAATTACCAGGTTAGGAAGGGGGGAGATATTGAAAATGGTGGTAACAAGAAGGAAAAAAATAAGGATAGGAGGACAAAAAGATAGGAGGTGAAATGGTTGCTCCCTCTTGAGGGTGGCATAAAGAAAATTTTGATGGTGCAGCAAAAGGAAACCCTTGACCTTCGAATTGTGGAGGTATCATTAGAAATAATTATGGTAGAGGGGTGGCAGCTTTTTCTCATCCTTTGGGTTTCTAAACTAACCATTTTGCAGAAGCCAGTGCTACTCACCACACTGTGAAATTGGACTTGGACATGGGGATTAAAAAATTATGGTTGGAGGGGGATTCTAATAACATGATTAGATGTATTAAAGGAATCACTCAACCTTCATGGTCTATAGCTAATGAAGAAACCTGCATTTTCCTTGACAATTTTGAATGTGTCCACGTCACCCATGTTTATAGGGAGGCTAACCCTGTGGCAAACTAGTTTGCCAATGAAGCAATGAAGTAAGACAAGCTAATGATTTAGAATTTGGGTGGGAATATTCTAGAAGAAGTGAAGAGTCTTATTAAGCTAGAAAAAATCCAAGGAGGTATGGTCGAAATTTTATTATAATAATGATCACAACTGGTAGTTTGGGTGTGAGTTTTTGCAATTATGGCATTTACAGAAAATGTAGTCAGGTGAGGTTATTTGTGTCATATCAACATGTTTTGTGGGTTGATTTTTTCATCCTCTGCTATCTTTTCTGGGGTATCAAAAAATATATTGGCAATTATCTGAGTAGCAGAAACCAAGGTGTACAAAGGCTTGAGAAGGGTTCTCAAAGGTTGGTGTTTATGAGAATTGTTGGAGTGGAGAGATCTAAAATGGTGGGGGAGGAAGAAGGAACCTATGGGTGAAGCAAAAAAATGGAAACAAAAGGCAAAATTTTTGGGAG
This sequence comes from Cupressus sempervirens, assembly GCA_028749045.1. Classification (NCBI taxonomy): domain Eukaryota; kingdom Viridiplantae; phylum Streptophyta; class Pinopsida; order Cupressales; family Cupressaceae; genus Cupressus; species Cupressus sempervirens. The sequence goes on from CM053792.1 coordinate 560,348,891, forward strand.
AAATTGGAGAAGGGAGGTATAGCAAATTATATTTAAAAACTCCATGGTTTTGACCCAGCGGTCACTAAAAGTATGATAAATTCTTGGAAGGATGGGAGGGTTAAAGTGGAGGGGGTTTTGTTTCAGATTACAAAGGACATCATTACTCTTGTTTCTAAAATTTCAGCTAAGGAGTTCAAATTTTATAAAGACAAGAAGTTGTCAGTGAATGTTGTCAAGGATTTTGCAAAGAACTTAGAGGAGAGGAATGATCTAGTAAGATATGAAATGTATTATGAAATGGACTCTATCCAAAAACTATGGAGGTATGTTTTATGAGCTGTTGTAGAGTACATTTCTTTGGATACTAGATTTGACCGAATGAGAACTCACCACTTTGTTTTTCTCAACCATTTCCGTCATGGCATCAAGATTCCTTTCCCCTTTTTTTATTTACTTCCATGAATAAGGCTATCATTGGGTTCAAGAAAAAACCCTCAACAAATCCTACCCTGCATGAGGGATTATTGCTTCTAATTTATGAGTATTTTAAAGCTCAGACCATTAGCAAATCTCCTCTGCATGGTGTGGAAGCTTCTATGGACTCAGGTAGCTCTAGCTTTTCCTTTAATTTAGAGGATGTCCAAAGTATTAGTTCAGAGGGTGAGGAAAACATTTCCTCTAGTAAGAAGGCCAAAGAGTCAGAGAAGAAATTGCCCTCATCTATTACCCCAAGTAGGAAGAGCCCTAGAGGACATGGCTCTAATATTTCAGGCAAGGGCAACGAAGATGACAATGAGGAAGGGGAGGATTTGAAATCTTGAGGAAGAGGATGAGGAGGAGATAGAAATTAAGAAAGAGGAACTAGTGGCTAAAAAATGGAGGAAGTCAAAAGAGAAAGATGCTATGGGAATTTTGGGTTCGAGGCCAAATATCTCTGCCATTCCTCTTTCCCCTATTCATCCTCAAGAATAGGAGAAGGAGAAAATTGATGGTGAGGGAGGAGAGGTGGTTATGAAGGATAGGTGAAAGGCTTGGAGAAACATAATTGTTAGAATAGCCAAAATGGGTATTGTCAGAAAGATAATGAACCCCCAAATTTTTGAAGAAAAATAGGGTCAGCTCTAGTTTGAGGATCTCATTGATCCAACTATGGTGGAAATAATGGATAATGCTAGGGAAGTTGGCTTGAATTTGTTGAATAATGCTAGAAATAGCATGATTGACAATTTTAGGTCAATCAAATTGCTTTACCATGAATTGGAAGAGTTCAGAGAAAAAATTGGCCAACTGGAAACAAAAGGAAGGAGCCAAATCGGGGAAATCAAAAGGAACAGGGGGATCATCTCATTTTGGCTAAGAAGAGAATCCAGAATTTGGAAAACTATAATCATAACTTGGCAAATGAAATGATTTCAATTCTTAACTCTATCAATGATAACATTTGATCCCTCACTGGAATGTTGAAAGCCAAAGGTCTGCTAGATGAGGCTGAGGACAAGGAAAAAGAAAGAGCCAGGATGGAAGAGGATGTGATGACATAAATAACTTTTAGTAGCTTGGATTAGGAAGGTCAAAAGATTCAGGAGCAGATGGCTAAGGAGACTCACAAAGTCTATGAAGCAACACAAATGACGTCGGAGCTCGAGCGAAAGACAGACGAGTAATCTTGGTTTTTTTATTCTTGTCTTTTTTTGTTTTTTGGGTTTCAAGGTCCTTGTAAAACCTTTTTATCTTATCAAAAACAAAGAATATAATTAATTGGCTAATTTAGGAGTAGATGGGGAGGATGAATTAATAATAAACTAAACATTAGTGAAAAGAGCCACAAATTACCTTAAGAAAGGATAAACCTCAAATCTCTAATAAATTCTCCACAATAAGACCAAATTTTTAACATAATTTTAGAGTACTTAAAGTGCCAATCTATAGAAGTGAGAAAAATTAGCATTAGAAGTCACCAAAGTCTCTCTCTTTTTACTCTTCTAAATTATCTTAGTACCAGCACAACTATACCATATTTTAATAAAGGGAGACACCATACCACCTTAAATACATATAAAAGATATCAAGTCACTAGTATGAAATATATTTCACCTCAACCTTAGATCTATTTAGAAATACTTTATGGAGATAAGACCACATATAGCAATCTCTTCTGTGGTATGGAAAATTAACTTATATCAAGCCATATATTAAATCTATCTATCAAATTCAATATCTTAAATGACATGAAAATCTTGTTTAAATTTCTTGTAAATCCTATTTTGATGGTACAATCTATTCAAATCTTCACAAAGATAAGTATATATAACTAGAGGAACTTACTAGTGAAAAATGTTATGGTTTAAAAAAAAGGAAATGTCAACGTTATAGATTAAAAATGTTCTCAAAAGAATCCCTTAAACACAACAAGGAATGTTTAAACCAAAAAAGGTCACTCTCCCCCTTAAAACAATAATGAAGGACATCCAAAGACATCCAAGGGTGAGCAATATTCAAACACATGAAGGGAAGAATGAAAAATGAGGAAAAAATAAAATGATAAAATTAGCATAAAAATCAACATAAAAAATTAGGATCTATGTTCTCTAACCCTTGTTTTTTATTTCTTTTCTTTGTATAGCTATGAAGTCTATCCTTAGGATCTATTAGTTGATTAACCCTAAAGCCCCTGTCCCTTCTTTATCATTGTAGATTCCTCTCCCCTTTAGTAATTCTTCTCTGTATTTATGCTTAGGTTATTTCTTTGGTATGTTTAATTGGTTGTTTTGGTCTATCATTTCTTTCATAATATCAATCTTTCATGTAGAGAAATATGGTAACACTTCTCTAAAATCTGTTATCAATTATAAATATTAAACCCCATAAATTCTTAATTAAATCTTAAAGGAATATCTAGAGTTAAAAATATCTTTTAAAAAAAGACTAACCAAGAGTAAAATTGTAACGACCTTCTAAACACTTCGCAAAAGAAAGTCATTTCCCTCATTCAAAGGCTAACAAGCAATTATCAAGTGATTATAACTAAAATCTAAACACTTGAATATTAGAATCCTAATAAAAGGAAAGTTAGAGGCATAGAATTTTTTTTTAAAATTAAAAATAGAGAAAATAAGAATTTCAAGTTAAAGCTTAGTTGATTTTTTTTTAAACTAACCTTCATGTGAGTTGGAAGCTTTCGTGGAGCTGCAAAAGGTCATGAAGAATATAAGAAACTTATAAACAAGGAGAGACTACTTGGTTGAGAAATAAGTCTAAATAAATGTTGTTTCAATTAGAAATCCAAAAAATCCCCAAGCAAAACTAGAAAAGGGATCTCAAAAATATACTAATTAAAATGTAAAGGAAGAAGAATCATCCTAAAATCCCAAATACAACATGGGATTTGTAGATTGATTCAAATTAAGTAAGATATCTAGTAATAGATGTAAAATAGGGGAAGGCCCCTTAATCAAATTTGTAAACTAGGGTATGACCCTTTTATTTTCTATAATAAAATAAGAGTTATGTCTTCGGCAAGGCTAGAGGTTTTCCTCTTTGTTCTTTCCTATCAGTGCCCACTTAAACAAAGAATTTGTAATTTTTTACTATTAATATAATCTATAGGGCTTTGGCCTTTTACTGATTTTTTAAAAAAAGTATAAAATAATCTCCTTTTGCTCTGATTTAAAAATATGTTATAGATGGCATGTATAGCTAGTGCAGAAAAAATAAATTGGTTTTTGATGTATATTTTCTATGTTATAAGTACTTATAATAATTTGGTATAGCTCTAATACCATATAAGAATTTTCCTAAGGCAATAATTCAATGCCAAGATCAAGAAGCTCAATAGATAGCACAAGAGAAACAAATGATGATCAAATGAGAATGGATATCAAATGATTGGATCATCATTTGTCTCTCTTGTGCTATCTACTGAGCTTCTTGATCTTGGTATTGTATAATTGTCTTAGGAAAATTCTTACATGGTACTGAAGCTACACCAAATTCTTACATGATATCAAAGCTATACCAAATTCTTACATGGTATCAGAGCTATATGAGTTTCATTGCATAGCTATTGGAGAGATTTTTTTGCAGGTTAAGATTCGAGCTTGCTGGTGCAAATCGGATATTGGTATCACACTCAAAAGGTCAAAAAACCCCAAATCGACTTTTTTTTCATTCAAAAGTCATTTTATTTTTGGAGGTGCAATGGCAGCGATTCAGGAAAAATAATTACAGAGGTGATTTTGAAATAGCGATATCTCCCTCATACAGACTCCTTTTTCGAGCAATTTTTTTATTTTTTGTTTTGGGCTAGAATTTCATGATCTACACATTGGTGCAAGTTGTTTGTGATCTTTGTTCCTGAATTTTTCTAAAAATTACCAATCTCAATTTTTACAACTTCAGAGGCTTCATTCGGGCTCATATGGACACATTCAGGGGCTATTTTTTTGAAAGTTCATAATTTTTTGTCTACTTTCCAAATCTAGCATTAGTTTGGAGTAATTTTGAGTAGACATAGTACTTTCAACATTCAGTCATTTTTTGGAGTATTTTGACACTTCTAATTAATTAGATCCTTTAGAGGTCTTGTGTCTTATCTTGTTGAGTCTTATATAGTTTCATATATGTTGTTGTAACTATAAAAAATAGAAGTCCACTTTGGTCTATTTTGACAAGTGGTCAATTGTATTCCCACTACATATAAAATGCCAAAATTATCTATTTAGCTAGGTTCCTTGATTCATTGCATATTCTAGGGAGTACATTGATTAGTACATCATGGATGAGGATGATTTAATGACTAATGCAAGAGCATCCTGGGTTGCCTTGTTATCCTGCTCATTTTTTTCATTCTGCATGTTGATGCTAAGTTACTATAGCTCTAATGGATGTCAATTTATTGTAGCTCTAATGGATGCTAAGTTACTATAGCACTTGGTGTTGAGTTACTATAGCACTTAGTTGGTGCCAAGTTACAATAGCACTTAGTTGGTGCTGAGTTATTGTAGCACTTAGTTGGTGTCGAGTTACTGTAGCACTTAGTGGATGTCGAGTTACCTGTTGTATGCTGAGTGACCCTTCATATGCCAAGTTTTCCTATTTATGTCGAGTGTCAGCATTTGGACGTGATTTATGTGAGTCGACTTGTGGGATTTATTTCGATCATGATATTTATGTTAAGATCTTTTCTTGGGATGTATCCAAACCATTGTTGGGTCAACCTTCCTCTTATGTAATATTCTAGAATGATCTGTAAGCCATTTTGGCAAGTATATATAGAGTGTTTAGGCTTAGAGTGAGGGAAATTTTTGGGAGAGGATTGGAGAGCAGAACTGAAAACTACAAATTTGTTGTTGGATCTTTAAATGTGAATTTGTTTGTATTTGGTCGTAACCTAGAAGGCCTTACAGCTAGGTATGTATGAAGATATCTTGATGAATCAATAAAAGTGTTTCACTCTTATTCCTCCTTTGGTTGTTGTTCTTTGTGTTTGCTTTCATTGTGTTAACTCTTGCAGGCTGGTTTAGATAGATGGGCGAGCCTTTGGCCCTAGTTTTTCCTATCCTTCCCTATGTTAGGTGCTATCAAAGCTTGAGGTTCATCCTTGTGGAGATTGGATCATGTAGAACCATGATTTGGATTTGGTTGTAGGGTGGCAGATCTATGGATTTGACCTATAACTTGCATAGGGTTACAATCTTGTAGGAACCTAATTTGTAAAGATGGTTTGTAGTAGAGGAAATGTTGATAATGCCATATTGGATTAGTTGAGACAAATTACAACCAAATTAGATGCTGTCGAGATAGCCAAGAGGAGAGGAGCACATCTTGATGATATAAGTGATGATGAAGCAGCAGCACCAAACCATAATCAAGAACTTGAAGAAGATCGAGATGAGGAAAGATTGTTGTAAGCATTGTCTAGGGAAAATTCAAAGCTTGCTGTAGAAGTTGTTCCTTATGATGGAAAATTGGATACTAATTCTATGTTGGATTAGATCTCAGATATGTAGAAGTTATTTGAGTATGAAAACACTTCTAATAATAGAAAGGTGAAGATTGCAATCACCAGGTTGAAAGGTCATGCATCACTATGGTGGGAACATTTACAAACTGATAGACAAAGGAGGGGAAAGGAGAAGATCATAACTTGGAAAAAGATGATGAACAAGGTAAAGAAAAAATCTATTCCTACTAATTACCAAGTTAACTTGTTGAGAAAAGTGCAAAATTTGAAACAAAAGGACATGATTGTGAAAGAATATACTAAAGAATTCTGTAGATTGGATATCAAATCTGGACATGTGGATGATGATGTTGAGAAAATTGCAAGGTACATAAATGGATTGAGATCTGGAATTCAAGATGAAATAAGTTTTGTGAAGTTGGAAAGTCTTGAAGAAGCATATCAATATGCCTTGAAAGCTGAGGAGATCTTAGCAAAGAAGCATGAACAAAGAGAAAGAGGTAGAGGTGGTAGATTCCAGAGAGGCAAAGGTAGATCTTATGGTGAAGGTGGTAGATCTAAAAATTTTGTGCAGGATAAAGGAAAATCTGAGTGGAAGAATGATGACAAAGGCAAGATCGAATGAAAAAGTGGTAATTCTTACCAAGGAGGTACTAATCTTATCAAGGAAGAGGTAATTCTTATTCTAGAGGTAGATTTCATAGTAATTATTTCAGATGTGGTAAAGGACATATATCTTTTGAATTTAGATCCTCTGAAAGTGGGGAAGGTAACAGAAATGTTGTGATTCAAGGAGATGATGAGGGTTCACCAAGTGGACCTAAGGATGTAGAAAATCTAATGGTGAGAAGAACCTTGTGTATTAAGGGAAGTGATGAGGAACCTATTTTAAGGAGAAGTCTTTTCAAGACAAGATGTAAGATGGCTAGAAAATGTTGCAAAGTGATCATTGACAATGGAAGTTCTACAAATTTGGCATCAAAAGAGTTGGTTACAAAGTTGCAATTGTAGAGGCTGAAGCATCCTAAACCCTATCACGTTTCATGGATCAAAGATGTGCATAAGATATTGGTAAGTGAGCAATGCCTTATGAAGTTCAAGATTGGACATTACTTTGATGAAGTTTTGTGTAATATTATGCCTATGGATTGTTGTCGTGTTCTATTAGGTAGACGTTGGCAATATGATAGATATGATATGCATGATGAAAGATTGAATCAATATACTCTTTGGGTGAATGGGAAGAAGCAAATATTGTTGCCTTTGATTGAAAATCCAGATGAGGTTAGTTGTACTACAATAAAATTTTGCATGGTTAATGGGAAACAATTTGAAAAGAAAGTGAAGAAGAATCAAGTTTGTTTTGCCATAGTTATTAGAGGATCAAGTGTTGGTAGTAATGATCAAGTAGCAAAATTTGGTAATGACCGAGTGACAGCAGATAGTGATAGTTGAGTACCAGTAGAAATTACAAAATTGTTGAATGAGTATAAAGATATTGTTGCTGAGGATCTTCCTAATGGTTTAATACCAATGAGTAGTATAAGTCATTGTATGGATCTGATTCCTAGTGCTAGTTTGCCAAACAAAGCACCATATAGATTGACACCTACAGAGAATGAAGAACTTAACAGAAAAGTACATGAGTTGTCACAAAAAGGTTTGATCAGAGAAAGCTTGAGTCCATGTGTTGTACCTACTGTATTAGCACCTAAAAAGAATGGAGAATGGAGAATGTGTACTGATTCCAAAGCTATTAACAAGATAATAGTTAAATATAGGTTTCCTGTGCCAAGGATGGATGACATAATGGATTGTTTGAGTGGAGAAAAGTATTTTACCAAGATTGATTTGAAGAGTGGCTATCATCATATCAAAATCAAAGAAGGTGATCAATGAAAGATTGCTTTCAATACAAAAGATGGTTTCTATGAATGGTTGGTTATGCCTTTTAGTTTGACTAATGCACCTAGTACTTTCATGAGGTTGATGAATGAAGTTTTGAAAGGATTTTTGGTTAAGTTTGTGATTTTTTATTTGGATGATACTTTGATATTTAGTAAGACTAAGGAAGAACATCTTGAGTATATTACACAAGTATTATAGAGGTTGAAAGAGGAAAAGTTGTTAATTAATTTGAAAAAGTGTTCTTTTATGCAAGAGGAGATTGTGTATTTCGGATTTGTGATTTCAGCTAATGGATTAAAGATGGATCCTGAGAAGGTTAAAGCAATTTTAGAATGGCCTACACCTAAGAATGTGGGTGAGGTAAGATAATTTCATGGTTTGGCTAGTTTGTATAGAAATTTTATAAAGAATTTTAGTGTTGTTTGTAATATTATGACTAAAACAATGAGGGGAGATAAAAAAGAATTCAAGTGGACACAAGGTGCTGATAAGAGTTTTAAGACTTTAAAACAAAAGTTTGTTGAATTACCTGTATTGGCTTTGCCTAATTTCAACAAAATATTTCAAGTTGGATGTGATGCAAGTGGTAATGCAATAGGAGCTCTATTAAGTCAAGAAGGTGAACATGTTGCTTTCTTTAGTGAATAGTTGAATGATGCTAAAAGGAAGTATTATGTGTATGATCAAGAGTTTTATGCTATTGTTCAAGCCTTGAAAAAGTGGAGACATTATTTGATTCCTAAGGAGTTTGTGTTGTATACTAATCATAAAACTTTGCAATGCTTGGGAAGTCAACATAAATTAAATTAGAGACATATGAATTGGGTTGAGTACTTACAGAGTTTCACATTTGTTACTAAGCATAAGAGTGGAGTTACTAATAAAGTTGTTGATGCATTGAGTAGAAGATATTCTTTGTTGACTAAAATGAAGGTTGAAGTTCTTGGTTTTGATAAAATGAAAGAGTTGTATGATGTTGATCCTAATTTTTTTGAGGCGTGGAGAGAGTGCAGAGCACCAAATTTGACAGATCACATAAGTAAGTATGATGAGTGTTTTATTCAAGAAGGTATGTTGTTCAAAGGCATTATGTTGTTATTCCTAGAAGTTCTATGAGGTTGAATCTGATTAAAGAAAAGCATAGCGGTGGATTGGCTGGACATTTTGGAATTGATAAGACATGGAGTTTACTGAAAGAGAAGTATTATTGGCCACAAATGTATAAGGATGTTTAGAAATTTGTAAAGATTTGTGGAGTTTGTCAAATTGCAAAAGGAGTAAGTCAAAATATTGGTTTGTATACACCTATTACTGTTCCTGAGAAACCTTGGAGTGACATTAGTATGGATTTTGTTCTTGGATTACCTAAGACAGTGAAGGGGTGTGATTCCATATTTGTTGTAGTGGAAAAAGTTTCTAAGATGACTCATTCATGCCATGTAAGAAGACATCAAATGCAGAGCATGTTGCTAAATTTTTCTTTAAAGAGATTGTGAGATTGCATGGATTACCAAGAAGTATTATTTCTGACAAAGATAGGAAGTTTTTTGGTTATTTTTGGAAGACTTTGTGGAAGAAGATGGGTATTGAATTGAAGTTTAGTTCTACATTCCATCCGTAGACTGATGGACAAACAAAAGTTGTGAATAGAAGTTTAGGTAATTTGCTAAGATGTTTAGTTGGGAATAAGCCAAGTAATTGGGAGATGGTATTCACACATGCTGAATTTGCATATAATAATTCTATGAATAGGAGTACAAGGAAGACACCTTTTGATATTTGTATTGGAATGAAGCCTAGAGGAGTATCATATTTGAGAGATGTTGCTAGTGAAGAAAAGAGAAGCATTGTAGGAGAAGAATTTGCTAATTTTATGGAGTCTTTGCATAAGGAAGTGAAGTTGAGGTTGGAACAAAGTAATCAGAAGTATAAGGAGAATGTTGATAAGTCTAGAAAAAATCATGACTTTGAAGTTGGTGATGAGGTGATAGTTCATCTCAAAAAAGGAAGATTCCCAGTTGGAACATACAATAAGCTGAAGATGAAGAAATTTGGACCTTGTAAGATCTTGAAGAAGTTTGATAGTGGTAATGCTTATGAAGTTGAGTTACCTAATGACATGGAGATATCTCCTATATTCAATATTGTTGATTTGTATAAGTATCATGATTCAGATGATGAAGTTGTTGTATCAGAAGATTATCCTAAGAAGCAGAATGAAGAAGTTGAACATATATTGGATCAGAGAGTTGGCAAGAGCACAAGAGGAAAAGATTACTATGAATGTTTGGTGAAGTGAAAAAATAGGCCTATTGAAGATGCTTCATGAATTTTTCAATCTGAGTTGGATTCAACTTAGATTGTGACATCTCAATGATTTGGGAGAATCATTTCTTTCAACCCTGGTTATCTAATGTAGGAGCATCCTGGGTTGCCTGGTTATCCTATTCATTTTGTATGTTGATGTCAAGTTATTGTAGCTCTAATGGATGTTGAGTTATTGTAGCACTTAGTTGGTGCTGAGTTACTATAGCACTTAGTTGGTACCAAGTTATTGTAGCACTTGGTTGGTGTCGAGTTACTATAGCACTTAGTTGGTGTTGAGTTACTGTAGCACTTAGTTGGTGTCAAGTTACTGTAGCACTTAGTGGATGTCGAGTTACCTAGTGTATGCCAAGTGACCCTTCATGTGCTGAGTTTTCCTATTTATGCTGAGTGTTAGCCTTTGGACGTGATTTATGCAAGAAAACTTGCAGAATTTATTTTGATTGTGATATTTATGTTAAGATCTTTTCTTGGGATGTGTCCAGACCGTTTTTGGGTCGGCCTTCCTCTTATGTAATGTTCTAGAATGATCTACCAGCAGTTTTGACAAGTATATATAGAGTGTTTAAGCTTAGAGTGAGGGAAATTTTTGGGAGAGGTGATGACACTCAAAATTGCATTCCCATTTTGAGTGTCTATTCCAAATTTTGAATCACTTTAAGCCCCTATAAGTGATTTTCGTGCATATGTAACTGGTAGTCTTTTCAAGGCTTAGGTGGTGTTTTAGTTGTTTAACACCCTTCATTTGACATATGCATATGTTTTGTATTGATAAACTGACATTCCGGGCCATTCTGCGAAGTTTCATTTTGAGTGGTCTTCAAGTTATGCATTTTTTCCCGTGTCAAACAACGACAGGAAGCCCAGTTTGCCTTTGAATATCTTTAACCCAAAAAAAATTTATGGCCCACTGCTTTGGGAATGTCTAGTGTCCATAAAAATGAACCTATGTTTCATATTTTGATTCATTTTGAGACCGTCTGACTAGGTTTTGAATCTCTCAAAGTTGGTAGTTTAATGTTTTCATGCAATTGCAAATTGTGTAAAATTCTAGAAGGCCCTGTTTGACCTATCATAAATTTTGATCATTTAACCCAAAATAGAAAATTCCTTTTGCATCATATTCTAGGGGTCAGATACTTTTTATGTTCCTAATTTCAGCTTATGATGAATCCATTTGATCAGTTTTCAAACATGATTCTGTTTGCAATTTACAAAGTTTCACTGGTGTCAAGAAGGACAGATTGGTCAGTACCCGTATTCGTGATGTCATAAGTCCAAATCCATGATAGGTGAGATCAAATGGTTTTCTCCCCTACATTATACTCCAAAAATACTTCAAGTGTGCCAGTTTATAAATTTTGAAAAATCCATCTACACACTTTCCCACAGCCATTCCATTTGCAAAAAACATTTTTATGTTGATGTTCATTATCTTGCAATTCTGAGTAGCCCTATTCACATGCTCACCAAATGCATCCTATGTTTTTTCATGAGTCCAAATAATAGAATTACATTCTCCTCATGGAAATGAACAATTTTCCCAATTTTTGTCACCTCAAGTATCCGTTTGCCCAATTTTCAAGGCTCAAACCAAACACAATTTCTAGTTGTCTGACATGTTTATCTGTGGGTGATTTTAAGTAGGAAAATTTGGAGGTCAATATCTTTTGACCCTAATTTCATCATGTGATGAGATTTGGTAGGTTTGTTGAATATGTTAGAGAGAATAGAGGTCCAAAGTTTTAGAGCCTGACCAATTGTTATGTCAATTTTTAAAGTCAGGCAACAAGCCCTGTTAGCATAAAATCACAGTTTGCATAAAGTGGGTAAATGAGTTTTTAATGATCAAATTAATGCTTGAAATCCATTTCAAAAAATTCAAGGTAATCATTGGATCATTATGCAATGTCAGTTGTCTGAAAACAAAACAAAAATTAGTCAGACCCGCTTTGGGGTCCAACTGATTCCATCAAACTGATTAAGGATTAGATGTCTTGTGAACAATAGTGGAGCCGAATATATGCAAGGATTATTTTATAATTTTATAAGTTAGAATTTTCAATGCTCAAATTTAATTATATTATTTTGGGACGAAAGGAAAATGTAGATTATAGAAAAAAAATTTGGAACAAGGGAGGGATTGAATAATTTTTCATAATGAATCTAAATACTAAAAGATTAAAAGGTGGAAGTTATTCAATAGCCCTTTTGTATTGTTAAATAATTGGTGAGAAGAGCTTGGATGTCAAATTTTCTTCCATCAACATCTATATTAAGGATGGGGGTCTCAAGTTCATTCAGATCTCTGACAATGACCATGGCATTCGACATGAAGATTTGCCTATATTATATGAGAGGCACACAACTTCAAAGTTAAGTTCATATAAAGATTTGGAGGGAACAAGGGATCATATCTATAGCATAAAAGAGTATAGCAACGGGGCAGTGTTGTAAGGGGATATTTGAAATGTTGTTGGCATGAAAGGAGGAGGCTACAATTTTAAAAGGAGGTAGAGTGTAAGGAAACTTGGCAACAAAGAATACAATCGTTTCCACATAACCCATAATAGATCTGAAATAAACATGAAATTAAAATCCACATGCAAGAGAATAAACAATATACCCACAAAATTGTGACACAAGATATACCTTAGGAAACTCTCATTGAGGGAAAAACCCAACCTCCAAAAGCATCCATCACCATGTATTATTTAGAAAAAATACCATTGTCATACAACCATGGAAGCCTTCATGGCCGTAGCCACAACCGAGCAAACTATGTGAACAAGCTTGAATCCACAAATCTCATGCCATGCTTTCAACCTTCACAAATGCTCCCTTGGCTAACCTATCAAGCCTTGTCCCACTTGACTCTTGCCTTTCTCACTCTTACTCTCTACAACAACTACCCTTGTGGCTACTTATATAGTAGCAAGTCCCACAAAACCACCAAGCAGTATTACATAAACCATGTGCTACCTAACCCACTGACCCCACATTTAATATTGGGCATTTAATTCTTTTCCCCAACATTAAATAATTACATGAAATATTTTCACAATGTTACAATACAACTCATCAAGTATATCCCATGGGAATCTTTACATTTTGCATGTCCATCTAGGTGGAACATTAGATAATTAAAATAAAATAATAAAATATAACAATATTATGCAATGTGTGCAACACCCATTATCTCAACACAGAGATCTTTAGTAGCAGAGGAAGAAGGTTGTTGCCTATACATGAAGAAAGAAATAGCCCACCCATAGGAGGCAGGGGAGGAAGAGCAGAGGCAATTTTCATTAGCAAGGAGCCCCACATTTTCACATGGAGGGAATGGTCCATGCCAAGAAATAGAGGGAACCTACAAATGAAATGAAACATCCACCATCAGGCAATCCACAACATGGAGAATGCACAAGGGAGACCAAAGCAAGGATAAGAAAGGCAGACGCCATGTGCAGGGGGCAATTCACCCATGTCCACATAGGAGGCAAAAAACATCAGTAGCATGACATAGGGAAGACCATAGCAAGAAGCCCATGATTTGAAGTAGTTCTACATTGAAATAGGGGATCCATGTTTTTTAGAGGAGGCATGTCAACCACTACAAAACAAAGTTGTAATGGGTAGAGAAGGAAGAGTTTGTAGGGACCCCCACGGTATTGGAAGGAAGGCGATGGGGAGTCGAACCTTTTTCAAAATTCTCCACCTTTTAAAAAATCATGCATAGACACATCCACTCTTTTGCAAATTTAATTTCATTTTATGTATGTTTTTCTGAGATATTGGAAATTGATGTTAGATCATGTGAAGTATTTTGAGTTTCATTTAGTGTTACCATTTTATGTATTTAGTCTTTCCAAGGATGAATATAAAAGGGGATTTATATGAATTATCTGGATTTTCTTATTTTGTCTCCTAATTCTTCATATGCTATTGACTTTGAGATTAAATGAATAAGGTTCATTTGATTTAAGGAAACTTGGATGAGTTGTATGTCAGATCTGTTGTTGCTTTTGACTCAAGGAGTTAAGTAAATGTTTCAATGTTCTGATAGGGTTTCTAGGTGTGAATGGAATTTAGGGATTTCAGTTGATAAACTTAATTGTAATGCAATCAAGTTAGGTCGTCCTACTAGTAATGACTCTATGTTGCAATGGATAAGGCATTGATCACTAAATCAGATGCAAGCTGAGATGAAGGGCATTTGCACAAATCTTTCTAATCAAAATCAATTCAGTTCTTCACATTTTGTAGTGGGCTGAAAGGAATTAAGCCTCTCTTAGCTTATGGGTTCATAGGTTATGATTTGTAGCTATCTCATTTCTATGTCATTGCATAAGTATCAGAAGATAAAAGGGTTGCATCTGCTATTAATAAGTTTAGATTTATGTTTAATTGCACTGGTACCATATGTTAGAACCTAAAGGTTAACCTGCCTAGGTCTTGCAAAGCCTGAAGTGGAGTTATGCCTTATAGTTGGCCCAAGATTGCAGCCAAATGTATCCATCATAAGAATTTGCTAGCCTTAGATGCATTGGTCTAGTTTCTTGGTTATTTTTCAAAACTATTAAATCAGGAGCCAACAAGAGGATTGGAGAGCATAACTGGAAAGTGTGAATTTACTATTGGATCTTTGAATGTGAATGTGTTTGTATTTGGCCATAACCCAGAAGGCCTTACAACTGGGCATGTATGAAGATATTTTTATGAATCAATAAAAAGTATTTCACTCTTCTTCCTCCTTTGGTTAATGTTCTTTGTGTTTGCTTCTGTTGTGTTAAATCTTGTAGGGTGGTTTGAATAGTTGGGTGAGCCTTTGGCCCTAGTTTTCCCTATCCTTCCCTATGTCAATTACCTTGACAACACAACATTATAAGAAATAGAGTGAATTAGTTCTCACTTATCTTAGTGAGAATAATGCATTGCCATATGTGAAAAGACTTTCATACAATGGTGACACTATTGAAATCATTTGTCATGCACTCTTTCTACATATGTATATGGAGGTTATGGATTCACTTGATGACATGAAGTCAACTAATTTTTATGATATTTGGATCTATCTTGGTGAGATGTATGGAGATCCACATGTTCCTCCATTCCCAAAAGATCATTTACCTCTAGTTGTAGCTACCAATTCTCCTATTGAGATAACTACATCTAATGTTTATGATCATGCTTATATTTACAGAGTCATGGATTCACATGATTCAGTGTAGCAAGATATTCATTATCTTCCAAACTTAGTTCCTTGGGATGAATCTTGACAGACATTATAGGTTTGTTTATGGAGTCCTACATTGAGGATATGGTAGACACTATTGATGATATACATCTTCTCTTTATTAAGGATGATCCTTCTTCAGTTGTTGCAAGGGAACACTCTAGCATGATTCTCCACTTGATCTTTCTTTTGAGTTTGACATGACTGTGGATACTTTCTTACAACATTTTTAGGAGGTCCCTTTCATTTCAAAGAATACATTTGAGTCTTTGGACATTTCTTTACATGAATCTCAAACTTCATTTGAGATTTCAGATTGCATGGTTGATCACACTCATGTAATGCAGGTTCCTATGTAGTTTCTTAAGATAGATTACATTCTAAGAGTTCTTCTTATTGATTGGAGAGGATTATTTTGTACACCCATGACACCATTTCTTCCTCAAGGGAGAAATATCATTCAATTTTCATGGTGTAGCTTCTACTTTGATCTAGGAGCATATTTCATGGGTGTAGATTCTACATTGAGGGGGGGCTTCTTTGTTTCTCTTCCTACTTCTTCTTTTGAGGAGGCATATTGGTCTTTGGAGTTCGATCCACATTCCTATATGGAGCATTTATCAATGGTTACTTGTCTATCACCTTCTTCTATTGGACTTGATCTTGATTGGTTCATGACATCTTCACTATTCAAGGACATGGTGACACATCTTCAGAATTTAGAGACAACATACTTCATATGGATTCCCCTTCCATCTTCCTATCCACAATGGGAAGCTTTCTTGCATTTTTATTTGGTGTATCTTCTTCCTAAAGGGAGAAATGTTGTTTGTAGGCATTGGATTCTCTTTTGTCTTCAAGAACTCATCATTCTTATAGGAGATCATTTAGTATGGGGGGAATTTCATTTCTCCTTATTTCCTTCTTATGGAGGGATTCTCTATTTTATATGCATGATGTATGTCATAATGGGGGGGTCTTAATTACTCCATGTAAGAATTTTCCTAAGGCAATAATTCAACACCAAGATCAAGAAGCTCAGTAGATAGCACAAGAGAGACAAATGATGATCAAATGAGAATGCATTTCAGTTGATTGGATATCAGATAATTGGATGAATGCATTATAGAAGTGACTTCTATATAAAGGTAACTGATATGACTAGGAGTTGGCAAAGAGATAAGCATAACAAATAAGCACATGTCCACCAAGAGTGGATTATCCTCCATTGTGCATGAATGTATGTGCAACAATAAGAGGATAAGAATGCAAAGGTGTATCTCATAAAGAGATGTAGTAGACAACATGTGCTCAATTGGAGTGAAAACTATTGTGTTGTCTACATGACAACTCATATGAATATGCAAACTCCTAGGTGTCTACATGACAACTTGTTGATAATGTTGTCCTTGATGTCACACAAATGTCATATTAGTCATTAGTCTCAAATTCACCAAGCTCAAACAGTTTGTAATGCGATCTACAGTGTCAACCGAGCTCACTCAATCATCAAAAGAAATGTGGAAGACAGTGTTAACCGAGCTAACTCGGTCAACAAAGGAAAGGTGAAAGATAGTGATCACCGAGCTCACTCGATCAATGAAGGAAATGAGGAAGTCAGTGTTAACTGAGCTTCACTCGGTCTCCAAAGGGAAGTTTCCACCAAGCTCACTCGGTCATCAAAGGAATCATGGAGAAGTCAGTGTTAATTGAGCTTCACTCAGTCTCCAAAGAATAGTTTTCACTGAGCTCACTCAGTTTTCTCAGGAAACTCAGCACTTACCGAGTTCTCTCGACGATTGAAGGATTGTCACGAAGTTCGCTGTATTAACCGAGCTCAGTCGGTCAACACAAGAATTATTTTCTGACAAAGTTTACCGTGCAGGGTCAGCCAGTATAGGGATTTGCAAATTAATTACTTCTAGCTGACTATTGTAATTGTTTGTTTAATCAGTGATTCGAGTCGACTAAGATAATCTGAAAGGTATATATGGTCATTCAATTTATGAATTAAAGTGTGAGATTATGAAAAATAAGTTATGAACGTGAATTATAGTATGAAATGAAAAGGCAAATGTTGAGCAAAGTCTGATGAAGGATTAGATGTGTTGAAGGAGTTGTAAAGTTGTATTTGATCAATAAGGATCCAGTCAAGCATAACAGAGATCTGTAATCAGCAAAGATAAGTTGTACATTATATCAGGTCACTTCATTGTTGCTTTCTAACCATTGTAACAGTGAATTCAAAATCTCTTAACAGAGTTGGTTTAACAGCCATTCAATAAATCCTCTAACAAGGTGACAGTTCAGTTGAATTGTTCTAAAGACCTCTAGCAAGGCCACTCCTAATAGGGTGATTAAATCCTTTAATAGGGTCACACCTAACAGTGTGTTTTTGTAACCTTTAACAGGGTTGGCTCCTAATAGGGCTCACTTCAGAAGAGTGAAAAATAGTATCTAGTTACATTGGTGGTTTTTTCCCATATTGGGTTTCCACGTTAAATTTGGTGTCTCTTGTGTTCTTAATTGCTAAATTGCTTTGTGCATGATTAATATTTGTCATTTGCTACATTATCAAGTTTCAGCATTTCATATTAATCAGATCAAGGAGATATTTAGACATCTTAGGGACTGTGAAAGTTTTTGGAGTAACTGATTCACCCCCTCCCCCTCTTAGTTACTCTATTCTCATTTCCAACAATTGGTATCAGAGCATTTGGTGCTTGCAAGAAGAGATTTCAAGGATCTAAGCCAAAGATCAAGATTTCTTACAAAAGAGAAATTCCAAAACTCAACAGAGATAACTTCTCCGCATGGCAAGGATTGATGAGACTTCATCGGGCTACTGTTGGTGATACTAAACTAAAATACATTGAAGAAAAATATGAAGAAGCTCTTGGCACATTGTTTGTCAATGACATTGTTGAAAAGAAGACTCACAACAATATGATGATAGACATAGCATCCTCTCTCAGTTATGAAGAATTTGATGACATTAAGGACTGCAAAACTGCCTTTGAGATGTGGAACAAGCTAAAAGAAATCTATGGAGGAGATGATAATGTGAGAAGAGCAAAAGTAAAAAGTCTAAGAGGACAATTTGATCAAATGAGGATGAGAGAGGATGAAAACATTGCAAAGTATGTTGAAAGAGTTAAAGCATGTGTGAGTGCAATCAGAGCATCTGGAGGTGATATCAAAGGAGAAACAGTTATAAGAAAAGTTCTTAGAACCTTGCTTCCTGTTTATGCAATCAGAGTTTCTGCGATTCAGGAAAGAAGGTGTGAAGCAAATCATCAGATAAATCTTGAGGCCATAGTTGGAAGACTAACTGCATTTGAACTAGATAACTTTGACAACTATGTTCCAGCTTCCAAGAACATTGAATCAGTATTTCAAGCCAAGCTCTCACTCAAGGAGAAAAATAAAAAGGAGAAGGAATCTCAGTCAAAAAGTGAAAATGAATCAAGCCAAAGTTCAGAAAGTGACCTCGAAGTGATTGAAGCTCTACTAGCAAAGAAATATTCTAGAGGCAGAGGAAAATACAAAGGTGAAGTTCCCCTAATCTTTTTTTCTTGTGAAGAAATTGGTCATATTGCAGCAAGGTGTCCAAACAAGAAAAACCATGATGAAAAGAAATGGAATGGCAAGAAAGACTTCAAATCATCCAAGAAAAAAGGTAAGAAATCATGCTTCATGGCTGAAAATTCTAAAGATTCTGATAATAGTGAGGATGAAATTGTTTATATTGTCGTTAAAGATGATTCTGATAGTGATGAGGAAGATAAAATGGCACTTGTTTCTCATATAAGTAAGAATGATACATGGATTATAGACAGTGGTTGCTCACATCATATGACTGGTGATAAAACTAAGTTTGATCAGTTTGAAGACTATGATGGTGGCAGTGTAAGGTTTGGTAATAATGAACCTTGTTTCATAAAAGGAAGAGGAAGAATCTGTCTAACCAAAGAACTTGTATGTAATAATGCCTATTGGGTTGAAGGTCTTAAACATAATTTGCTAAGTGTGGCACAGTTACTCAATACTGGATTCAAGGTGGAATTCATGCATGGAAAGGCAAGACTGTTGAATAAGCAATGAAAGCTGATAGGATCTGGCACCCAAACAAAAGGTAACTTCTTTTATCTAGAACTTGGTGAATGCTCATGTTTTATTGCTCAAATTGAAGAAATTTGGTTATGGCATAAAAGGTTGTGGCATGTCAATTTTGATAATCTGGTAAAAATAAGCAAATTCAAGAAAATGAGAGGCATTCCTAACATTAAGAAACCTGAGGTTGGTCTATGCAAGAATTGTCAGATTGGTAAAATGGGAAAGACTAGTTTTAAAAGTAAGAACTATCAGTCTGAAGATATATTAGAAATTGTGCATACTGATTTATGTGGACCCATTGGAATAGAAAGCTATACTAGAGAAAAAAATTTCATTCTTTTTGTTGATAACTACTCAAGAATGATGACTGTCATGTATCTAAGGAATAAATCGGAAGCATTTGAGAAATTCAAATGGTATTTGGCAAGAGTAGAAAAAGAAACAGGAAAAAGACTAAAATGCTTAAGGTCAGATAGAGGTGGTGAATTCATCTCACATGAATTCAACAACTTCTGCATTGAAAAAGGTATTAAAAGACAGGTCTCAGCACCAGGAACTCCTGAACAAAATGGAATAGCTGAAAGAAGAAATAGATCCATCATGGATTGTGCAAGAACCTTGATGATAGAAAAGAACATTGCTATCAAATACTAGAAGGAAGCCATCAGCACTGCAATTCATACCTTAAACTGAGTACAATTGAAGAAGGACTCATTCAAAACTCCCTATGATTATGGTATGGCTACAAACCCAATATAAGTTATCTGAAAGTATTTGGAAGCAAATGTTATATTTTGAAAGAATCTAGAAAAGGAAAATTTGATGTAAAAGGTGATGAAAGAATATTTATAGGATATTCTTGCAAAAGCAAAGCATATAGATGTTTAAATCTATCCACTCACAAAGTCATAGAAAGTACACATGTGAAAGTTGATGAGTTTGTAGACAAATCTGAGGAAGAAAGTAAAAAGGTACCTAAAGATTATAGAAGATTTGTTTACATTGAACCAGATACTATACCAAGCATACCGTTCACTCAAGAATCCTCAACTCTCGAGTCATCAGTAACCGAGTTACAAAAATTTCAAACCGAGCCATAGCAACATTCAGACATTATCGAGCAAGTATCTACCAAGTCTGAAGTGCTCGAGCCAATTCTTACCGAGCCAGAATAGCCTAAACATGAAATTGAAGCACAAGGAGATAGCAATGAAACTCATTCAAGAGGCAAAGAATCTCTATTAGCTAAATATGTCAGAAGACATTATGCACCAGATCAGATCATTGGAGACAAGTCTGAAGGAACCTTGACAAGAAGCAAGCTGAAAAGTACTTGTTTACTTGCTGATTTTGAACCTAGAAGCATTAAAGATGCATTGACAAATGATAGTTGGATTGAGGCAATGAATGAGGAAATAGAAAAAATAGAAAAGAACAAGACATGGACTCTAGTACCTAGGCCTAAAAATAAGAATGTAATTGGAACCAAGTGGGTATTCAGAAACAAGTTGACTGAAGATGGTAAAGTATCCAAAAACAAAGCCAGATTGGTATGCAAAGGATACTCTCAAGAAGAAGGCATAGATTATGGAGAAACCTTTGCTCCTATTGCAAGATTGGAAGGAGTCAGAACCTTATTTGCATATGCTACTTACAAAGGATTCAAAGTTTATCAGATGGATGTCAAGTTAGCATTCCTCAATGGAATACTGGATGAAGAGGTTTACATTGAACAACCTGAAGGCTTTGTTGATCCAGATAAAAAGAACATGGTCTGCAAATTACACAAGGCATTGTATGGTCTGAAACAAGCACCTACAGCATGGTATGAAAGATTGCATAACTATCTTATTCAGATTGGTTTTCAAAGAACTAATGATAATAGTAGCTTGTATATAAAAGAAGGACCAGATAATAAGATTCTCTTGGCAGAAATATTTGTAGATGATACTGTCTTCACAGGGCATGATGATCTTTGCAAAGAATTTTTACAACAAATGAACAAGGAATTTAAAATGTCTATGTTTGGTGAAATAAAATTCTTTGTTGGTCTTCAAATTCAAAAAAATAAGAATGGCATCTACATCACTCAATCTAAATACATCAAGGAGATATTGAAAAAGTTTGGTATGGAGGACTGTAAACCTGTTGGAACTCCTATGTGTACTGGATTGAAACTTACCAAAGATGATGAATCCAAAGAGGTAGATCAAACATTGTATAGATCTATGATTGGAAAATTGCAATACGTAGTTCATACCAGGCCAGATATTGCCCTTGCAGTTGGCATTGTTGCAATATTTTCAGCAAAGCCAAGAGAAACTCACCTGATGGCAATCAAAAGAATAATGAGATATTTGAAAGGAACTAAAGATTATTGCTTATGGTACAAATTTGGAGTTAATTTGGATTTGAAAGTGTTTAGTGATGTTGATTGGGCAGGAAACCTTGATGACAGAAAAAGCACAAGTGGAGGAGCATTCTTTCTTGGAAAAAGATTGGTTTCTTGGACAAGCAAAAAGCAGAATTGTACATCCCAATCTACAGTAGAGGTAGAGTATGTTGCTGCAGTAGTAAACTATTCGAATATTGTTTGGTTTAAGCAATTATTGCAAGGAATGAAGATGGAGATCAAAGAACCAGTTGTCATGTTCTGTGACAATACTAGTGCACATATCTAAGAATCCAGTGATGGATTCCAAGACCAAACATATTGCAATAAAATATCATTTTGTCAGAGAATTGGTGCAAGACAAGGAGATCAGACTGGAATATGTCCATACAAAGGAAAAAATTGCTGACATATTCACAAAGCCTTTACCTAAGGATGCATTTTTGTATCTCAGAGGTAAGTTAGGGGTCATTCCCCTATCTGAATTCCACTAAAATAAGTTCTAGTGATGCATCAACACATATAAGATTGAAGATCCATCTGTTGATGCAGTTCAATCAGAAATCATTGCATATGAATCAGTACTAAAGGTACACTACAACTCACTTAACTTCTATTGTCTTTGGCATGTGTTGTCAAAGAGGGAGAGATTTACTATCATATCCTTCTGAAATTTGTGAGATTTGAAAAGTTTTCCATGAAGTCCCTTAATAGAGGGAGATTATTGAAAGAGGGAGAAGTCTGTTGGACTTGTTTTCAAAATTTCATTCTGTTATGACATGTTCTATTGCCATCAATGCCAAAGAGGGAGATTGTTGATAATGTTGTCCTTGATGTCACACAAATGTCATATCAATCATTAGTCTCAAATTCACCAAGCTCAGACAGTCTGCAATCCAATCTACAATGTCAACCGAGCTCACTCGGTCATCGAAAGAAATGTGGAAGACAGTGTTAACCGAGCTAACTCAGTCAACAAAGGAAAAGTGAAAGACAGTGATCACCAAGCTCACTTGGTCAACGAAGGAAATGAGGAAGTCAGTGTTAACCGAGCTTCACTCAATCTCCAAAGGGAAGTTTCCACCGAGCTCACTTGGTCATCAAAGGAATCATGGAGAAGTCAGTGTTAACCGAGCTTCACTCGGTCTCCAACGAATAGTTTTCACTGAGCTCACTCGGTTTTCTCAGGAAACTCAGCACTTACCGAGTTCTCTCGATGATTGAAGGATTGTCATGAAGTTCGCTGTATTAACTGAGCTCAGTCGGTCAACACAGGAATTATTTTCTGACAAAGTTTACCGTGCAGGGTCGGCCAGTATTGGGATTTGCAAATTAATTACTTCTAGCCAACTGTTGTAATTGTTTTTTTAATCAGTGATTCAAGCTGACTAAGATAATCTGAAAGGTATATATGGTCATTCAAGTTATGAATTAAAGTGTGAGATTATGAAAAAGAAGTTATGAATCTGAATTACAATATGAAATGAAAAGGTGAATGTTGAGCAAAGTCTGTTGAAGGATCAGATGTGTTGGAGCTGTAAAGTTGTATTTGATCAATAAGGATCCAATCAAGCATATCAGAGATCTGTAATCAGCAAAGATAAGTTGTATATTATATCAAGTCACTTCATTTTTGCTTTCTAACCATTGTAACAGTGAATTCAAAATCTCTTAACAGAGTTGGTTTAACAGCCATTCAATAAATCCTCTAACAAGGTGACAATTCAGTTGAATTGTTCTAAAGACCTCTAGCAAGGCCACTCCTAACAAGGCAGGGTGATTAAATCTTTTAACAGGGTCACACCTAATAGTGTGTTTTTGTAACCTTTAACAGGGTTGGCTCCTAATAGGGCTCACTTCAGAAGAGTGAAAAATAGTATCTAGTTACATTGGTGGTTTTTCCCATATTGTGTTTCCACGTTAAATCTGGTGTCTCTTGTGTTCTTAATTGCTAAATTGCTTTGTGCATGATTAATATTTGTCATTTGCTGCATTATCAAGTTTCAAAATTTCATATTAATCAGATCAAGGAGATATTCAGACATCTTAGGGACTGTGAAAGTTTTTGGAGTAACTGATTCACCCCCTCGCCCTCTCAATTACTCTATTCTCATTTCCAACACAACTAATATGGTAATTCATTAACCTAAGTAAACCTAAGTAAAGTGTAATTAGTAAATACTTAATTACACCAACAATACTCAAAGTCAAACTTATTAGAAATCAACATTGTTTTTTCACTTATTAAAATTTCCCTACCAAATTTACACTTTTTTGAAAAAAAATGCATATTCTTAAAGATGACTCTTTGCTCTAGTATTACATATAGATTTCATATTATTTTGATATAATTTATTATATTTTCCCTTTTTTGAAGTAACATCTCCTCAAATGATAACATACCTACTTGCAATATTTTTTAATTATAACATATTATAAATAATCAAAACACCATGAAATTTACATGACATTGATCTTGACTCTAAGATCGATAAAAGGGTATTTAGTTTTTGAAGAAAGTTGAGGTTTGATGCAAAATGAATGTCAATCAAAAATAGGTCAAATGTCCTCTATTGTGACACAAACTTGTACTTTATCTCGGGATGAATAATTATGACCAAGTCAACATCACAAAAATACTATAAGTACACATGTCACATAGACAACAAAACCTAAAGCCTTTGTACCATTTTTAAGCCAACATGATTCCTATATGAACAATATCAAATAAAACAATAAATACATCCAACCAAACAAAATACAAGATCATATGGTTATTCAAATACCATTATTAAATTATTTACTAATTAAAACATACCACAACACCCACATGATTGATGTTGGAAACAACAATTGGAACAATTGTTGTGTTATCATTGATGTCAAATCTATTGGTGAGAAAGTTTGTTATATGATCTAAATGTCATATCTATTTGATTGATGACGAGGCTTTGAGAATTTCATAACAAAAGCATCTAGAGAAAAGATTGAGTTATGAAGAGTAAACTAAAAATGGATATTTGACTATCTAGACTTTGGCAAGGCAAAATGATTGTTCAAATCATGTTGATAGAGGAGAAGACAGTAATGTTCAAGTTTTGAAAGTGTGAGAAAAGATAGATCACTTATGTAGGCTTGGAAAGAGTAACAAAGTAAAAGACAAACAAATTTTTTTGAACATACTAAGTGATGCTAGTGTTCACCGAGCCATAGTAAGTGTCAAGTAAATTCAGTGTTGACTAAGCATCAGTATCGACCAAGTGAAAATGTTGATGTCAAGCGAGAAAAATATTTTATATCAACTTAGTGATAGTGTTGATGCCCAGTAAGAAGTTTTATAGTGACCGAGTAATTTAGTGATGATCGAGTGTCAGAACTTAGTGTTGGCTGGGGAACAACATTTTAACTATTTGCGAGAAATTATAATTTCTAGCTGACTTAGTTTATCTCTTGGGATATGGAAAATGTGTTGAAGATAAGGAATGATGAGCTAGATCATTTAATTTTAAGAGAGGATTAGGTAAATTATCTAAGAGATTAATTCAAGGAGAAGCTTCTAAAAAAGTAGAGATAAATAGAATGATGATTAGATACATTGTATCTAATGATTGAATCATGAACCCTAAGATCTACAGTGTTGATTAAATGAAAAAAGTTCAGACTTGCTTATTTAAAGAGGCATAGAGGAAAACTTTTTGTAAGGAGAGTGTAGAGTGTAGAGAAGTTGTGCATGTCTGAAGAAGTTCTAGAGAGTTGGAGCTGTTACTAATGTTTTTTATTGGTGAATCTAAGAAAAAGGATTAATTGAGTTGAGAAGAAGACAAGATTGATTGCTTGAAGGGTTTCCAAGTGAATCTGAGATTCAAATGACAATGGAGGCCAAACAATGAATTAGTATTAAAAGTTGAATAGAGATCTAAACATGCAAAGTGAGTTGTACTTAACAGATCAAACCTATTATTACTTTCTAACCATTTTGAATAGTATTTATCCTTTAATCAAGGTTAACCTAACAATCATAATGACCTAACAATCTATGTAAATCCTTTAACTAGGTAATATTCTAATGGAATTTTCTAAAGTCTTCTAAAAAGGCCACTCCTAATAGGGTGATTAAATCCTTTAACAAGGTCACATTTAACAGTGTGTATTGTAACCTTTAACAAGGTTGGTTACTAATAGAGCTCACTTTAGAAGAGTGAAAATGGTGACATGTTGATAATGGTTTTTTCAAAATTGGGTTTTCATATTAAATCCTAGTGTCAAACTTGTGTGGATGTTTTTGATTAAGTAAATTAGGTTTTTTTATAGGGGTTCTTGAAACCCACCAGTTAACAACAAAATACTAATAAAATTCCAAAGCTAGAAACATAGCAACATAAAAACAATAGGCCATACCCAACCACCCGAACTAAAAATAAATAAAAACATCCAAAAGCCAAGGTGCAGACAAAAAACTAGGAGCATCAATCAGGGCACCATTTCTTTGACCAGCTCTACATTCTTGAGCTCCAGCTCTCCCATGGTCTTTTCCTCATCATTCTTCATATGACTATCATCTAGAGAAGCCTCGTCTTCCCTCTTCCTCTTTTCTAGTCACCTTCTTTTGCTCAAGCTCTCAACCTGCAAGAAGTCATCTTCATCAAGAGCCCTAGTTTCCTCTTTGTCCTTTTCCTCCTTCCCCTTTTTGCTTTCCTCCATCATCAAGTGCAATTGAATGATATTGTCATTTAGTCTTTTGATTATGTTGAGGCTCTGGTTAGTCAAGCTATGGAGAGAGCTCTCCATCCTTTCCACTCTTTTTTTCAATCTTAGTGACCCTCGCATCCAGCTTGTTAATTCTAACGTCCCTAACCGCCGCCCACCCCCCCCCCCCCTTCTGTCCTTTCTTATCCTTGTACCCTAAACTTAATCTCTTCAATTTCATGGAAAATACATTTAATGGATTGGAGATTATCCACCATACTATTGTGTGCATTATTTAGGAGGTTCTTCCCCATTTCCCTCGCATTATTGTTTAGAATCACCAAAGTCAGGTTGATGAGTTCCTCCAACTAAATTTTTCCATCCCTTCCCTCCATTACCTCCATGGAGATATGATCTCTTACCAAACCCATTTTTGTAGTGCTATAATCCTCTATGCAATTTTCCTACCCTTAGCACCAAGAGTAACAATGGTTTTTGTTGATCTATCCTCCTCTTTACTCTCTTCTTGAGCTTTGAGATTGATCTCCTTACCCTTAACATGTGCCTCCTCTGCTTCATTCTCTCCACACCTCCTCCTTTAGGCGTGGCTGTCATCCTTCTTACTTTCTTGAGCCTTACTGGTGCCCACCTCTTTCACATTTCCCTCCTCCTCCATTTCCATCCCCTCTTCCTCATCATCATAATCCTCCTCTAAGTTGACCTCTTGCTTAATCCTTCTCTTCCTTCCTTTCCCAGATTTCTTATTCTTCTTCCTGCCCATACCCTTCATAATTTTAGCCACCTCCTCTTCATCTTCTAAATGCAGACCTGCACTATAATTTGTATCCAAAGGGAGGTAAGAGCTCTTTGTTTCCTCTAAGGATTCTACCTTTTGGGCAACAACCCTTTCATGTGTTTGAGATTTAAAATGCTCATATATAAGTAATAAAAAACCCTCATAGAAGGCACGATGTAAGAGCAATCTTGCATCACCCAAAAATGTATTTTTTTCAGTCTTTTCTATTTTAATAAGGACTAGTAGACAAGATGGTTACTATTTATGGAAACTTTCTATTTTTAGTAACTTTTTTATATGAGCTTATAATGTTCTCATTTTCTACATGAAGTTTCATTTTAGACTTATAAGCCTACCATAAAAATCTCATTACTCCAGCTTAAGTATCAAAGAAGTTATTGCAAATTTTTGGTGGAAAAATTTGTAGAAAATTCTTCAAGCTCAATGTTGGAGGCCTCAAAGTGCCCGGATGAGGTCTGAAAACTTGACGGAAGGGTGCTTACATAGTTTCGAGCATGTAGATCAAGAGCTGGCATTTCCAAAAAGTGGTAATAATAACCAATCAGAGCAATAGTTTGAGAGTTATGGCCTTCCAAAGTTGGGCTACCCAAAATTTCTAAAGTAATTGTCAAAGATGTGTTTGGCTGACTCTATATGTATTGTTAGGGTATTAAGTTTCATTATCTAGAACCTTCCTGGGTGGCATAAAATTACCTATTTAAGAAAGGCTCAAACTTTGTCTAGAATAGATTTGAGTGATAGTTAGCAGCTTGTCTTGCAGATTACTATAATGAAGGTGCCCATGTGGGTTAGTATATTGTACTTATGAATTATGTAATTCCAAATTTGTGGTGCAAATAAGAAGTCCATATTTTGTCCTTGCATTTATTATTGTTTCTTTGTTTCTGTTATGGGTTTATGGTTTTAAGGGGAGTACCCTTCATCAATTGGTATCAGAGCTAGAGTTCTTGAGTGTGTGAACAGATCACTAACTATGAGGTAGTTCACACTAGGATCATGGTTTGGGATGAGTGTGTAGACAGATCATTGATTGTGAGGTAGTTTGCACTAGGGTTTCAGTGGAAGCATGAAAATGCCACCATAAAGAGAGCATGGCAGAAGAGCTATAGGTACACCTAAGGGTTTCCTAACCCTCCAAAGACAAATACAAGCATTGGAAGAACAAATACACAAAAGAATAAATCTTCCTATAAGAGATGAAAGTGAGGATGAGGACGAAGTAGAACAAAATGTTAAAGTAGAGGTAGTTCTAAACCTAGAGGAAGAGAGGCTTTTTAGGGCCATCTCCAAGATTGAAAAAAGACCTAAGTTTGAGGTTCCCACATTTTTGAGAAATCTTAACCCAGAGGAGCCGATTGATTGGATCAATGAATTGAAAGAGTACTTTAATGGAGATATTGATGATCCTAATAGGGTTAATATTGCGATGGTGAAATTGAAGGGACATGTAAAGATCTAGTGGCAAGAGGTTCAATTGGAGTGAAATAGAAAGGGAAAGAACAAAATCACCACATGGGTTCGAATGATAGCTAAATTAAAGCAACAATTTATTCTCATGGATTATGAGCTTGGTCTATTAAATAAAATACAAGGGTTGAAGCAAGCAAGAAAATCTGTTCAAGAGTATACTTAAGAGTTATGCTGAGTTCTCATTAAAAATAGCCATGCAAAAGCTAATAAGGAGAAAGTGCCCCATTATCTTAATGGGTTAAGGCTAAGCATTTAGGATGAGTTGAGTCTAGTTTGAATGAACAGTATTGAGGAGGCATACCAATTTGTCCTAAGAGTTGAAGAAAAACTAAACAAGAAGTTTGAAAACAAGAATACCGAAAGAGGTGATGGTAGAAGATCTAGCAGATGATCTTATGGAGGCCATAATGATGATCAGAAGAATAAGGATAAGGTTGGAAGTAGTAGTCAGAACCAAAGGGGAAATAATTCCAATCATGTCCATGATCAAAACAATAGAGATCAAAGAGGAAGAGGTAGAGGACAAGGATTTGGAAGATGAAGCTTTCGTGGAAAATGTTTTCATTGCGGAGAAGAAGGGCATAGAACGTTTGAATGTTCCCAACACCAAGGAATGAAAAATCAAAGAATAAAAGGTTCGGCCAAGCCAAAGTTGCACATGTTTATGAAGATGTCAAATCCTTACATTTTGAAGATGCTAAAAGATGAGAAGTCCTAGTTGACAAAAGAGTCCTGCCGAGTGGCGAGAATGAACTTGATCAAAGAAGGGGTTTGTTTCACACAAGGTGTAGATGTGAAGAGAAGTGTTGTGATGTGATCATTGATAGTAGAAGTACTGACAATCTGGTGTCAAAAATGATGGTCACAAAGTTGAAGCTGAAGAGGTAGAAACACTCGAGTCCATACCGTATTGCTTGGGTGCAAGATGACCACAAGGTCACGGTCAATGAGAAATGATCAGTGAAGTTCAAGATTGGAAACTACCAGGATGATATACTTTATGATATCATACCTATGGACATGTGTCATATATTGTTGGGTAGGTCGTGGTAGTTTGATAGGCATGTTATACACGATGGGTGAGCAAATACCTACACTTTGACCAAGGATGGAGTGAAACATAAGTTGAAGTCATTGAAGGAGAAAGAAGAAAAGGTATATAGTGCTACTAGAATATGTTTTGTTGATGGAAAATATTTTCTTAAAGGTATGAAGCATGAGCATATGTGTTTTACTATAATTCCAAAAGATAGTAAAGAAGAAGTAAAGGAGGTACCAATAGAAGTCATAGATATGTTGGGAGAGTTTTCTAATATTGTATCAGATAATATACATGATGGATTGCCCCCAATAAGGAAGATCAGTCACAAGATGGATTTGGTTCTAGGAGCTAGTTTGCCAAACAAGGCAATGTTGCCCCACTTTTTACCCTTGAACCATTTTGCAAAAGTGGATAATTTTGTGTGTCGGTCAAGTTTAGGAATGTCTGAGTCCAGTTTAAGTTCCCTTAGGTAGAAGGAGTCTTCATCAAATTTTTCATCTTTCCTTTCCCCCACATCTCATAGCCGGGCAATTTTCTTTTATGTTGTGAGTCATGCGAGTAGCTTAGTACCTAATCTGATGAAGATCCTTGCAACATGCAATAATTATTTACAAGGATGAGCTTGCTCGTGTCTTATCATATTTTTAATGAAAAGAAGAAGCTCGCAGAAAATCAAGCATCACCTTCTCCTTGGCAAGTTTTCAATCCATGAAGACAATTTCCTGCAAAGAACAATAAATGATGCTTATGGATCCATGTAAGAAAATAATGAGATATCTTATGGAAAATTCCTATTTTTACTTTGATATACTACCTTAGGAAGCACTCTGGATTCATCACAATGCTCAGAATCAATGTAAGTGCAAAACTCAAAACTAACTTCTCCTCAGTGGGTTTTCAACCCATGAAGTTCATTTTCTGCCAAGGCAATTGTAAAGGAAAAGAAGAAAGGAAGTGGGTCCCTTTCAAATTTTGCAGCCTTTTTAAACTTCTCTGAAACCAAAGGAAATATTCACTCGAAGGATAAAGCTTAAAAGAAAGTCTGGACAGAAAATTGAAAATCATCTTCTCCTCGGAGGGTTTTCAACCCATGAGTATGATTTTTTCGCATTTAAAAGAAAATCAAATTTGTAAGTGGATTGGACTCACAAATTGTATAAAAAAAAATCTTAAGATGATAATAGGAACAATCTAACCATTGTAGGAAAGGTATATTGAGCAGAATTTGACTTGGTGAATATTTCCTTACAGGGTACTCTGTTCATAATTTTCTAAAACTTAAAGAAAAATAGAAAAGTAAGTATGAAAGAATGAAAAGTTACTATTGGGCTAATGGAAATAGTGAAAAGACACCGAAATATTTGTTAGAGCTCCCGCATTTACTATTTCAATGGATTCATCCTTTAATTCATTCGTCTGGTGCGAATCCTGAAGATCAACGGGTGAATTGAAGCTCCTATATAGATGGAAACATAACATTTATTCAAGTTACCACTTTTCCTTGAACTATTATTCTACTAAATTGCACAACTTTTTCAAACAGCCTATAATTGTGAATTCAATATCCTATTCTTCTTCTAGATTTGAAATTTCAACTCATTTCATTTTCAAATAGAATGGCAACCAAGTTTGTGGGTTTTGATGGACTGAATGGAATCAAGTCCACATTGCAAAATTTCATGGACACTTCACTCCATTTTTATGATATGCAAGATTTTCAAAAGAGGCTTAAATCAAAGCCGATTCATCTCATAATTAAAAAGGTTTGAGGATGTGGATTAGTGGAAGCAGTTGGTTTCCCAATGGTAGTCCAAGCTCTAGAATTGATTTATGAATGCATAAATCATTATAATCCAGATATTAGATAGATTGTGTTACCAGATGATATAGTATTGATATTCAATAATAGGTAGACTATGGTGAATTGCCTCTAAGTTCTAGAATGGGAGGAGTTTTTGGATTTGGCAATGGGAGGAGCAGTTTCTAAGTTCTTTGAAAAGAAGATGGTCTGGAGGAAGGAGATTATGTAGTCCTAGTTTCAAAAAGCACAGAGTGCCAAGAGTAAGGACCCAAAACTCTATTTGGTATTAATCTCAAACCCGAGATAGTAGACATTCTGGTTCTCCTACACGGATTGAAAGGTGATGTAGAATCTCTAAATTTTTTTGAACAATATTTCTTTTTGGTACAAGTTATTTGTTTAGATACGTAGTATATTGACTAGGCTCATGAGGTAAGTGAAAATCTTTCCAATACTCTTAGTGTCACGAAGCCCTACAACACCTTCTATATGTCTTCCTTTCTGATTTACATGATAGCATCTCTACAGTTATGGTTGAGCCTGCCAAGGATAGAAAATTATCCTGATGATGTGAAGTGTTATGAGTTCTATCCATGTTTGCAATTGCAAAATAGTTATGCAAAGTATGTCAAAGTTAATGATGCATTCACTATGAGAATTTGTAGGGAGCTCTAGGGATGCCTAGAGAGGAGATTCAACCTAGAAGTAATGGTGGCTATTAGCTAGTTTGGAAGTTATTTTATCTAGTTCTCATCTTTCTTTTATTTGCACCTTGTAGCTTTTAATGGATTCCCCTTGAAGCTACCTAGATATCAAAGCGGCATGATCATGTTGATAGAGATTGTGAGGTAGGCGATCCAAGTAACATGTTGAGAGGGAGCTTGAAGAAGAATGGATATGAGTTCCCTATGAAAGTAGGAGCTTTCATTTGTGAGTCTCAATTGGATGCAAATAATATGCTTAAAGTGTTTGAGATGCGATACAAATTAGAGATGTATGAGGTCTTGAGACCTATGTTTGATCTAAATGGATATGCTAGGGAGGTGTTGCAGATTGGTAGTGTGATCAAACACATTATCGTTGTTGAGGATTATTGGGAAAATTGTAGAGATGAATTTGAAAGTTGAGATCAAGCTTTCACTAGGCTCATAGTGGAGCAAATAAAAACATACAATATCAATTTTGATGTTGATGGACTGGAGGATGATGGGAAACATATGTATAGTAATAAATATCTCACTAAGTTAAGAAGCACTCATACCAGTTCAGAGCCTTATGACGATGTTGAGGAGGACTTAGATATCATGATGGCCCAAATCATCAAAAGAACTAGAAAGTGGGTTGAATGGACTACTACAAGGAGGAGTAGAAGTAAAAGCACGTCAGCTCAAGCTTCTCCAGTAGTTGTAGCTCCTTCCTCCTCTCAAGGTGGCACAATAGGTGTAACCTTGGCTATTACTCAAGGACTAGCTCAACCATCAGGGGGAGGTGACCAACCTCTAGACAAGAAATCCCCATGGCTAAGACTTGTCATGATGGCTCTCTCCCAGTTATTGGAACACAAATTGAAGTTGAGAAGAAGAAGGATAGTCTCATCACCTCAGTTCCCTCTCCTCATACCACCCCAGTTTCCTCCCCTCATGTCACTCCAGTTCCCTCACCTCATCATAGTCCAATTTCACAAGTAAGTGCTACACTTCTATAACCAAGTAGCTCCCCAGTGTAGATAGTGGATTTAGGAGATGGAAAGAGTAGTAGTAGTGAGTCTACTAAATTGAATGAAGCAACTAAGAAAACCTTAGAGGTGGAGAAAGGCCAAAGCTAATCCAAGCTCATTTCTTAGGCCCTGAAGAATCCCTTCTCTTCAACTACGGTGGCAATCACTCAAGTTAGGAAGAATATGTTTAGCATAGACTCACTTGGGATGGCCTCCAAGGTGATAGGCACAAATTCTAAGTTGGAAGACACTTTGGAGAAGAAGAGGAAGAGGAAGGATGAAGGTGCTCCAAAAAAAGATGCCTTATCTCTTACAGTTTGCTCTGGGTTTTCTTTGAGTAAGGTTAAGAAGCAAAAGACCTTGTCTATCCTTAGACAAGATCTTGAAACTAGGCACTTAATAATGAAAATTATAAAGCCCACCAAGGATGGATGAATGGAAGACATGACCACAGATGATTTCACTCTGCACTTGGTAGATCTTGGAGAGGCTAGACACGACACCAAGGTTGGCTTGTGGAAGTCAACCAATGAAGTAATTGAAGGATAACTAGAAAGCCTTAAGTTGTCAAAGGTTAGGATGAAGGCAGAGATAGAGGAACTAAATAGATTTATTAGACAATTGGTCACTCCACTGGCAAGTATCTCTAGAATGTCAGTAACAAGTAATCCCATTGTTGTTGAGGTTCAAGCCCTTATCTCTCAGCTTCAAGAAGATAGGCACTTTGGTCAAATTGGTAAGGACTGGACTAGGAAGCTCAAATTGGAGGGAGTCTCCATTATAGAACAAATTGGAAATGTTATCTTGAGATTAGAAATAGAGAAGGATAATATCTCAACAAATGGAAATCCTTTGGCTAGAGAAAGAGTGAAGAGTGATGATTGTATCTCTCTTCTGAAGATGATTATTCAGATGAAAGTAAAGGAAGTCATCAAAGCAAAAATCTTACCAAAGGGAGATGAACCTCTATTCAAATGGCTTTAGAGCATGTAGTTCAAATCAGAGATGATCCTTTTATTAGAGAAAGGACTTAAGGAAATAGAGGAGAAAGTAAAGAAGGACCAAGGCAAAAGTTTTGAGCTCATGAGGGGACTACATACGGATTCATAGATTAGCAGACAAGGGAAAGGACTCATTGGAATAACCATCATGCAAGAGAATTTCTCCAAATTCATTGACAGTCTAACAGATATATCCTTCGATAATCAAAATAGAGTTGTGGAACTCCAAAAACTTAGCAGATGCATACATGTGGCCACGGAGGAACTGCAAGATTGTTTGAATGTTGTGAAGGAGTTGGCCAGGGAGCATTCTAAGTAGCTCTTGAGATACACCAACATAAACATGCCTAGGCATGAAGATCTAATCCAAATAATTGTTGCTGCTAAGGCATATAGGGAAAATTTTGAAAAGGGAAAGAAGGCGAAGTGATTCATATTTTGCCTCTTTATTTTTTGATGTAATCATTCTAATACGACAAACTTGTTTCTTGCCATTTGTCATTCTTTTGAGGAGATGAACTAATTGAACTTCTATTGTAACGATCATCTTAGAATCCTATATGAAATTGAAATATTAATAAAAGGTCGGCTAATTTTTGGTGTGAGATACTTGATGTTACAGAGTCAATTGAATGGTATTTTGTATCAATTGTTCTCTATCCCATTTCTATTAGTTATTAATTACATGTTTTCTCTTTAATCTAAGTTGAAGCAAGGAATGAACGGAGTTTCATTCCCCTATTCCAAAGTAGTGAATGGATGTGATAAGTAGTGTCATGGCATGTTCAAAGAGAAACCTCTTAGATGTATTTCCTTCTAGTTAATTTTTCTTTCACTGTAGCTTAGATTTTAATTGAATCAGATAGTATTAGTTGTTGTAACATTTTTAGTTATTAAGCTTTGTGAGTTCATAGGATGTGTATGTTCATGAACTTAACCAATTGTTCAAAAATTACTACTTGCCTGAGTTAGATCCTGTTTAGGCCTAGCTCAATTTTACCTCTCCTGTTCTTAGGTCAAGAACACACCCCATATCAGTTTTAGGAACAAAACATAATTTATTAAAAATCCATAATAGGGATATGTACCTACTAAATCAAAGAAAGCTAACTTTTTAAGCAACTTTTCAACTATTAGTAATCAGATATTGTTCATAATTTAGGCATTTAAGAGTCAAAATCAGAAAGAACAATCTGTTTACCAATAGATTTTTGGTGACTTTGC
Organism: Cupressus sempervirens; assembly: GCA_028749045.1. NCBI lineage: Eukaryota > Viridiplantae > Streptophyta > Pinopsida > Cupressales > Cupressaceae > Cupressus > Cupressus sempervirens. The sequence goes on from CM053792.1 coordinate 560,384,570, forward strand.
TAGGGAAATGAATAGTCACATGACTAATAAGCCTATATCATGAGGGAAGATGGTACTACCTCATGAGAACATTTTTCCAGCGCTCCAACCTAACCTTGGTTTTCAAGATGACCAAGAAGACATAATTTCATCCCTTAATACATTTGTTTGGAGACATAGGAGGAATGTTGAACATTACAAGAATGCTAGCCAAGTATCAAAAGAGGAAGAAAGAAGAGTCGAAGCTTTAGAAAGAGCTATTCAAAGGAGGGACATTCGAAGAGCAAAAACACAATTGAGATGTGAAAATCAGAGACAAAAGTAACCTAGCACCCTGGAACAAACAAGCTTCCTCAAAAGTACCAAGGAACAAGGTGGGAAAGACCCTACTTTTTGATAAACTTACAAAGCTTGGTTTTCCCATCCTAGACATCCCAAAACAAAAAGTTGAAAAGAAAAGCCGAAGTAGACCACCTTCCCCTATTAGGAATCAAAGCATTTCACATACTACATGCCAGGTATTGGCCCTACACAAAATCACTACTCCCCCAATTGTCAATTTCTCACCATACCTTGCAAGAACAATTATGGTTGCTCCATGGGCTGTAGCAACAGGACCATTAGCACTAATAGCTAATCACCCACTCCCAGCTAGCTCGAGCAAGAATTTTCCTAAATTTTTAGGTGATGGGAAGTTTACCACAGATGAACACATTAAGGCCTTCTTTGTAGCTACTCACATCTTAGGAGTTGCACATGAAGATGTTGCTGTGAAATTATTTGTGGAAACCTTGACAGAAAGTTCAGTAGACTGGTTCTATCACCTGGATGATGGCTCAATGACTAAATAGGATACAATGCGAATGGCCTTTGAGACAAGATTTAAAAGTGCGGAAGATGAACATGTCTTGTTAACATAGTTGACATCTATTAAAAAGAAACCTACCATGAGTATGAGGGATTTTGTTGCTACTTTCAATAAGATTACTAGTAGAATTCCAACTATTGATAGACCCACTACTAGCAATCTGAAAACCTTCTTCATAAGTGTGATGCCCCTGGATATTAATTATGACCTAAGAAGAGCCCATCCCATAGATTTAGCACAAAAGAAGGCAACTAAATTTGAAGATGATTTGATTTCTATGGGAAAATGGAAGTGAGAAATTAAAACTAAAGGAAGTTCTAGTAACACCACATTGAAAGATGAAATGATTAAGAAATTGTCAAATGAGTTGGTAGCAATAAAAAGGCAATTACCCAGATTCAGTAATTCTTTCCAGCACAATTATCAAAACCCGTCAGGAAGGAATAATGATGAAAAATTTTGTAGCCTACAGGTCCACAACCAAGATTGGCAATTGAAGTGGCACCAAAAAAAGGAAATATATGTGTGTTTCATTTGACAATAGATCATGATAGTGAGAGCTGTTTAAAAATTGCTTGTATGATGCAGTTGTTGTCCACCAATGAGTTGAACACTGCAACTCCTTATTCTAAGTCAATTTCATACTCAAATGGCAACTCTGGAAATTTATTTTTGGAGTATGTATTAGACTCTAAACCAAAGGGTGAATGCTATGCAACTGTTGATGGAACTTCATACATAGTATTGACTTGAGGTCAAAGGCAAAAGAATCAATCCTCCAGTCATGCTCACAAGAATGATCCCAATCCTTCAGCAAGTAATGTTCATGTTGATCAAGGAGTATTTTCATCTCAAATAGGTAAGGACAAAATTCCCTTTGATTTCATTCAATTCTATGAAGAATCAAAAATCCAAATCTCCCCCATAGATTATTTGAAGTCTCATCCCTCTGAGTTGAAAAGGTTGGTAGATCATTGTAAAGGGAATACTATGAATTTAAATCACAATGTGACCGTGCAAGAAAGAGATGAGACTTTGACATCAAACTTGTTTAACCAAGAGGATTCTACTATTCTAGCAACCTCTCTCAAGCAAAAACCCAACCCAATCTATATTTCATTGTATATCAATGGATGCAAACTAAGTAATTACATAATAGATTCAGTTGTTTTAGACAACGTTATGCCTTATTCTATAGCTAAGGCCCTGGGTCTCAACCTCACTAAGGTGCATGGAAGATGTTATTAAATGGATGCCAAACAAGTCCCTTTGCTCAGATAGATTAAAGATGCTCAAGTAGCCTTAGCTTCTGATCTAGAAAAGAAACTCTTATTGACCATTCTAGTGGCAAATATTCTAGCAAGCTATGGGATTCTCTTAACCAAGAGTTTTTGCCAAGACCTATGAGGAGAAATAAAAATAGACAGGTCCTAAGTAGTCATACCCATAGGGAATAAGAAAGTTAAACTGGAACCTGAAGAAAAAGAAAAATTCACTGTGCTAAAATCAGATGATCCTAAAGCTTAGATCCTTTATCAAATAAAGCTAGAGTTTGGCAATTATATATTATTTACTAAAGACATTCTGAATGAGCAAGAAATTGAAGACTTAAAAATGAAAGCCTTAAGTGAAGAACAAGAGTCATCATCTATATGGACATTGGAGTTGGATGAAAATTGTTCCCCATTAGGATCTAGCACATGTGTAGTGTTAATACCCCCTGAAGGAGAACCCAAACCCATGGCCTTCAAATTGGAGTTTGGGAATACAAATAACATTGCAGAGTACAAAGCCCTACTTCTAGGGATAGTGGCTATGAAACAAAAAAGAATAAAGATCTTGAAAGCTTGAGATAATGCAAAGCTCATTGTAAGAAAAATTAAAGGGCAATACTTTGTGAAGAATCACTAGTTGAAGAATTATAGAAATAGAGTTTGCGATGAAATATAAGGTCTTGATGCCTTTTCTATCAAATCAATACCGAGAGAGATGAATACCAAAGTAGATTCATTAGTGGTTTCCACTTCTCTGCTGCTACCCCATCCGAAATTCAAAGATAAGAAGTACCAGATTGAAATTATGTATCGAGCCTCTATTCCAGATAATATAGAATCTTGGAAAGTCTTTGAAGATGACAAGAGCTTGCAATTGTTCCTAGAAAATGAAAAATCTAGTTCTAAACATGAATTCAATGATGATGATCATGAAAACTCTGATGTCGAGAGGAAACAGAATCAAAATGATGAAGTTCAACTGCTAGGTAATATCATTCCCCCATACTTTGTATCTTTAGAAAAATTGTTTAATAGACAAGATGCTTACATAAAACAAAAAAAGGATAGGAAAAGGTCCTACTATAGGTGAGTATGAAGGGGTGGGTATGAAGGGGTGAATATTGGAGATACTCATGATCCCAAAATGATTAATATTGGGAAATGTTGTTCACTTGAAGAGAAAGAAGCTAGAAAACAACTCTTCATAAAATATCAAAATGTTTTTGCCTAGAGTTATGAAGATTTGAAAAGCTATTGAGGTGGGAAGATAAAACATCAGATTCCCCTTAAACCTGATGCAATCCCTTTTCGACAAAAATAGAGGAATTACAATCCTAAGGTAGCGGATACTATATTTTAGGAAGTTGACAAGATGCTGAAGGAAAAAATTATCTATCCCATCCATCACTCCACCTGGATAGCTAATATAGTACCAGTCAAAAATAAGAACAGAGAAATAAGGATCTGTGTTGATTTTTGGAATTTGAACTAGGCATCCCTTAAGGATAATTTTTCTCTCCCCAATATGGATTACTTACTACAAACAATGGCTCGAGTTGAAATGATGTCCATGCATGATGGATTCTCAGGTTACAATCAAGTTGAAGTGGAGGGAAAGGATCAACATAAGATAGCATTTACCACTCCTTTGGGTACATTTTCATATCATAGAATGCCTTTTGGGCTCATTAATGTTGGTGCTACATTTCAAAGGTGTATGAGTAAAACATTTGTTGTTCTAAAAGACTAGATTATAGTTATATATCTACATGACTTCACCATGTTTTCAAAGAAGAGAAAAGATCACATAGAAGATTTGAGGAAGGTATTGCAGAGGTGTTGGGAACATAGAATCTCACTTAATCCCAAAAAATCTATTTTTTGTGTGACAGAGGGAAAGCTCCTTGGCCATATAGTTTCTCAAGAAGGTATTAGAATTGATCCTAAATGAGTCAAAGCCATTCGAATATTGAGCCTAACATCAACTAAAATTGTAATTAAATCATTCTTTGGACAGGTAAATTTCCTCAGAAGGTTTGTACCAGATTTCATAGAAACCACTAAGTGTATCGTAGACATGATGAAAGGAAATTTAAATTTTAAATGGAATGAGGCAAGAAAGCAAGCCTTTCAAAATATAAAAACTGCTATTGCTAATGCTCCAATATTATGCCACCCAAATTATAAGTGATATTGCATCATTTACTGTTGTGCCTCTAAACACACTTTATTGGCAATACTTATGCAAGATAATGATGAATGGATACAAGCCCCAATAGCTTTCATGAGCATACCCCTAAAAAATCATGAGTTAAAATACTCACAGATTGAGAAACATGCCTTTACAATAGTCAAAGCACTTTAAAAAAATTGATTTTACATTTTGCATTCACATTTCATGGTCTATGTCCTAGATGTAGCAGTAAAAAGTGTACTAACATAACAGGATATAGGGTGTAATGCCAGAGGAACTTAGACAGCCAAGACATAAGAGTATGATATAGAAATTAAACCTACCAAACTAGTAAGAGGTAATGCCTTGTGCAAAGCGATTACAGAAAACAAGATCACTGAAGAACCAAAAGAATTGGGAGAAAAGCAATTAGTTTTGGTTGTAGGTCTTCATGATCCTTGGTTTGAGAATATTACTTATTTTCTAACATATGGAGAATGTCTAGAGGGCCTAGCTACAAGACAGAGGACATATCATAAATTGAAAGTAGCTAAGTATGTAATTTGGGATGTTTTAAAAAGCCATAGATGACACTTTCCTTAGATGTGTAGATAAACAACAGCAAGAAAAGTTGTTGAAAACATTTCATGATGAAGCCTGTGGAAGGCATTTCTCATCCTCAGTCATGACTTTTAAAATATTAAGACAATGTTACTATTGGTCAAGAATGTTCAAGGATGCGTATTCTTGGGTAGCTAAATGTGAAAAATGTAAGATGTTCACTAGGCGTCCTCAATTAGCCACACTACCACTAAGACCAGTCATCATTGAGGGGCACTTTCAACAATGGGTTCTTGATTTCATTGGTCTGATTAACCCAATATCCAGTATTGGTCACCAGTATATGATAACTGCAACTGATTATTTCACTAAGTGGGTGGAAGCCAAAGCAACTAAGAAAACTACTTCTAAAGTAGTATGTGTATTCATCAAAGAAAACATATTAGTTAGGTTTGGTGTTCCCATCAAATTGGTGATGGACAACGCAACATATTTCTCTTCAATTAAGATTACCAATTTTTTCTTTGAACATGGAATCACAATCAGTCATTCATTTTATTATTTCTAGAAAGGAAATGGTCAAGCAGAATCTAGTAACAAAAACTTGATGAATATTGTCAAGAAATTAGTGTCGGATAATCAAAAAACTTGGCACAAGAAAATTCATGAGGCACTGTGAGCAAACAGGGTGACACCTAAGAGGGCAATTGGTATATCTCTTTTTGAATTAGTCTAAGGAACTAAGGCTAATCTTCCATTACCTTTGGAATTGGCTATGAACAAACTTAGGACAATAATTGAAGATGATATCTATAAAGATGGCTTAGAAAAGAGAATTTTGCACTTGAGCAAGCTTGAAGAGAAAAGAGAGGAAATCGTGGATCACATCACCCAACACTAGTTGCGAGTGAAGAGTGTGTTTGATAAGAAGGAAAGACCACAAAAATTCATGGTAGGAGATAGTGTGTTATTGTGGGATAAGTGAAGAGCTCCAAAGGGTATGCATAAAAAGTTTTATACCTTGTGGAAAGGCCCATTCATAATCCATTAGGTGTTCAAGAATAATTCATTCAAATTGGCTTATCAAGATAGTGAAGTGCTACCACTAACTTATAATGGTCACAATCTAAAAATTTATCAAATTTCAAACTGAAAATAGGTAACCCTTGTATTGTATTATAGTTATGTTTAGTCCCTTTCTATGTTCTCCTAGTTAGTTTTCCTCTCTTGCTTTAGCTTCTTTGTTTTTCCCACTTTAGTTTTGGTATGTAGCCACCTTTATTTTTGTGAAACTAGAGATCTTAGATTCCTTGCTTGGGTATAATCTACCCAAGGTCCCAATCAGAGCAAGTTGTTGCCCCACTTTTTACACTTGAACCATTTTGCAAAAGTGGAGAACTTTGTGTCTCGGTCAAGTTTAGGAATTTTGAGTTCAAAGCCTTACAAGGATGCTAAGGAGGACTTAGATATCATGATGGTCCAAATCATCAAAAAAACTAGAAAGTGGGTCGAATGGACTACTACAAGGAGGAGTAGAAGTAAAAGCACATCAGCTCAAGCTTCTCCAATAGTTGTAGCTCCTTCCTTTTCTCAAGGTGGCACAACAGGTGTGACCTTGGCTATTACTCAAGGACCAGCTCAACTATTAGGGGGAGGTGACCAACCTCCAAACAAGAACATCCCCATGGCTAAGACTAGTTATGATGGCTCTCTCCCAATTATTGGAACCCAAATTAAAGCTAAGAAGAAGAAGATGGAGGAGCCAAAGGATAGTTTCATCACCTTAGTTCCCTTGCCTCATACCACCCCAATTTCCTCCCCTCATGTCACTCTAGTTCCCTCACCCCATCATAGTCCAGTTTTGCAAGTAAGTGCTACGCTTCTACAACCAAGTAGCTCCCAAGTGTAGATAATGGATTTAGGAGATGGAAAGAGTAGTAGTAGTGAGTCTACTAAATCAGATGAGGCAACTAAGAAAACCTCAGAGGTGGAGAAAGGTTAGAGCTTGTCTAAGCTCATTTCTCAAGCCCTGAAGAATCCCTTCTCTTCAACTGCGGTGGCAATCACTCTAGTTAGGAAGAAGATGTTTAGCATAGACTCACTTGGGATGGCCTCCATGTTGATGGGCACAAATTCCTAGTTGGAAGACACTTTGGAGAAGAAGAGGAAGAGGAAGGATGAAGGTGCTCCAAACAATGATGCCTTATCTCTTGTAGTTTGCTCTAGCTCTGCTATGAGTAAGGTTAAGAAGAAAAAGACCTTGTCTATCCTTGGACAAGATCCTAAAACTAGGCACTTACAATGGAGATTGCAAAGCCCACCAAGGATGGACGAATGGAAGACATGACCATAGATGATTTCACTCTACACTCAATAGATCTTGGAGAGGCCAGACACAACACCAAGGTTGGCTTGTGGAAGTCAACCAATGAAGTAATTGAAGGACAACTGGAAAGCCTCAAGTTGTCAAAGGTTAGGATGAAGGCAAAGATAGAGGAACTAAATAGATTTATTAGACAATTGATCACTCCACTGGCAAGTATCTTCAGAATGTCAGTAAGAAGTACTCCCACTACTACTGAGGTTCAAGCCCTTATCTATCATCTTCAAGAAGATAGGCACTTTGGTCAAATTGGTAAGGATTGGACTAGAAAGCTCAAATTGGAGGGAGTCTCTATTGTAGAACAAATTGGCAATATTATCTTGAGATTAGAAACAAAGAAGGATAACATCTAAATAAATATAAATAGTTTGGCTAGAGAAAGAGTGAAGAGTAATGATTGTATCTCTCTTTTGAAGATGATTATTCAAATGAAGGCAAAATAATTCATCGAAGCAAAAATATTTCCAAAGGGAGATGAACCTCTGTTCGAATGGCTTTAGAGCATGCAGTTCAAATTACAGATGATCCTGTTAGTAGAGAAAGGATTTAAGGAACCAAAGGAGAAAATAAAGAAGGAACAAGACAGAAGTTTTGAACTCATGACAAGACTGCATATGGATTCATAGACTAGCAGACAAGGGAAGGGACTCATTGGAATAACCATCATGTAGGAGAATTTCTCCAAATTCATTGATAGTCTGACAGATATATCCTCTAGTAATCAAAACAGAGTTGCAAAACTCCAAAAACTCAGCAGATGCATACATGTGGCCACGAAGGAACTACAAGATCGATTGAATGTTGTGAAGGAGTTGGCTAGGGAGCATTCTAAGTGGCTCTTGATACACCAACATACACATTCCTAGACATGAAGATCTAATCCCAATTGTTGTCGCTACTAAGGCATATAGGGCAAAAGTTGAAAAGGGAAAGAAGGCGAAGTGATTCATATTCTACCTCTTTATTTTCTAATGTAATCATTCTAATACGAAAAACTAGTTTCTTGCCATTTGTCATTTTTTTGAGGAGATGAACTGATTGAACTTCTATTGTAATGATCATCTCAGAATCCTATATGTATGAAATTAAAAGATTAATAAAAGGTCGAGTAATTTTTGGTGTTGGATACTTGATGTTGCGGAGTCAATTGAATGGTATTTTGTATCAATTATTCTTTGTCCCATTTTTGCTAGTTGTTAATTACATGTTTTCTCTTTAATCTAAGTTGAAGCAAGGAATGAACAGAGTTTCATTCCCCTGTTTCGAAGTATTGAATAGATGTGATAAGTAGTGTCATGGCATGTTCAAAGAGAAACCTCTTAGATGTATTTCCTTCTAGTTAATTTTTCTTTCCCTGTAGCTTAGATTTTAATTGAATCAGATAGTATTAGATGTTATAACATTTTCAGTTATTAAGCTTTGTGAGTTCATAGGATGTGCGTGTTCACAAACTTAACCAATTGTTCATAAATTACTTCTTGCCTGAGTTAGATCCTGTTTAAGCCTGGCTCAGTTTTACCTCTCCTATTCTCAGGTCAAGAACACACCCCATATCAGTTTTAGGAACAAAACATAATTCATTTCAAATCCATAACAGGTTGTTGTAACTACTAATTCAGAGAAAAGTTAGCCTTTTGAAGCAACTTTTCAACTGTTACTAATCAAATATTGTTCATAATTTGGGCATTTAAGAGTTAGAATCCAAAAGAACAATCTATTTACCAATAGGCAGCACATAGAATGACACCAACAGAAAATGAGGAGTTGAACAGGCAAGTTCATGATTTGTTGCAGAAGGGGTTGATTCAAGAGAGTCTGAGTCCATGTGTTATACCAGCAATATTAATGCCAAAGAAGAATGGAGAATGGAGGATGTGCACAGATTCTCATGCTATCAACAAGATCACAATAAAGTATAGATTTCTATTGCCAAGGATGGATGATATTATGGACTGTTTGAGTGGGGTTGAGTATTTCACAAAGATAGATCTAAAGAGTGGGTACCATCATATTCGTATTAGAGAAGGTGATGAGTGGAAGACTGCTTTCAAGACAAAAGGACTATATGAGTGGTTAGTCATGCCTTTTGGGCTAACCAATGCACCGAACACTTTCATTTGGTTCATGAATGAGGTACTAAAGGTGTTTATGGGTTTGTCATTGTTTACCTAGGCTATATTTTGATCTTTTGTAAGATATTGGAGGAGCATTTGATGCATATTCACAAGGTGTTTGATAAGTTGAGGGAAAAAAGTTGTTTATAAACCTAAAGAAGTGTAATTTTGTAAAGAAGGAGTTGGTGTACCTGGGATTTGTAGTTTCAGCAGAAGGTCTGAAAATAGACCCAAAGAAAGTGAAGGCTATCCTTGAATGGCCTACTCCAAGGAGTGTGATAGAGGTAAGATCTTTTCATGGACTGGCTAGTTTTTATAGAATATTCATAACAGGTTTTAACAGTATTTATGGATCCTTGAATAAAATAATGAGAGGGGATAGGAAAGAATTTAACTGGACTATAGGAGTAGATAAGAGTTTTAATTTGCTAAAACATAAAGTTACTAAGCAACCTATATTAGCACTTCTTTATTTTAATAAGGCGTTTCAAGTAGATGGTGATGCTAGTGGTACTGCAATAGGAGCTATTATGAGTCAAGAAGGTAGACCTATTACTTATTTTAGTGAGAAGTTGAATGATGCAAAAAGAAAATATTATGTTTATGATCAGGAATTTCATGTTATAGTTCAAGCATTGAAGAAGTGGAGACACTATCTTCTTCATAAGGAGTTTTTTTTGTATATTGATCATCAAGCTTTGCAATATTTGAATATTTAAGGAAAATTAAACCAAAGGCATTTGAAGTGGGTTGAATCTTTGCAAAGTTATGCATTTTTTTTGAAACACATGATTAGGAAGTCTAACAAAGTTGTAGATGCTCTTAGTAGAAGACAACTTTTGCTAATAGAAATGCAGATTGAGGTGGTTGGGTATAAGTAACTTAGTACTTTGTATCCAAATGACCCTAATTTTGGTGAAGCATGGAAGGCTTGTATAGAACCTATTACACTTGATAGGACAAAGTGGTTGGATTTTATGATCTAGGATAGTATGTTGTTCAAATGAAGCCAGTTGTGCATTCCTATAAGTTTAATGGGAGAGAATCTTGTTAAGGAGAAGCATAGTGGAGGATTGGTTGGACATTTTGGGATAGACAAAACCATTGCTTTGGTTGTTGAGAATTATTACTGGCCATAGTTGCAATAAGATGTGAAGAAGTTTGTACAAAGTTGTAGAGTATGTGAGACGGCAAAAGGAATGAAGTAGAATATAGGATAATTGTACCAAAGAAGTTGTGGGTAGATGTCAGCATGGATTTTGTTCTTGGATTACAAAGGACTCAACACAAGCATGATTCTATTTTTGTAGTGGTGGAAAAGTTTTTAAAGATGGCACATTTTATTCCTTACAAGAAGACTAGTGATGTTGTTCATGTGGTAGAATTATTTTTTAAAGAAGTGGTGAGACTACATGGTCTACCAAAGAGTATAGTTTCAAATCAAGATACCAAATTTGTTGGTTATTTCTAGCATACATTGTGGAAGAATTTGAAGATAGATTTGAAATTTAGTTCATCACATCATCCACAAACTAACGGATAGATAGAAGTTGTGAATCGCAGTTTGGGAAGCTTGCTGAGATATTTGGTTGGAGACAAGCTAAAAGGATGAGATATAATTTTACCATAGATAGAATTTGCATATAATAATTTTGTCAACAAGAGTACTGATAAATCACCATTCCAAATTGTATATGGGAGTAGTCCCAAAAATGCTTCTGAATTGAGGCAGTTGGATAAAGGAGAGATAAGTACTGTTGAAGTAGAAGACTTTGTTAAACATTTGAAGAACATCCATGAAAAGGTGAGGAAACACATCATAAAGATGAATACATAGTATAAAGCTAAGGCAAATGTGAAAAAGAGGTATAAGGAATTTCATATTGGAGATGAAGTCATGGTTCATTTGAGAAAAGAGCATTTTCCAATGGGTATGTATAATAAGTTGAAGATGAAGAAGTTTGGACCATACAAGATAGTGAAAAAGCATGATTCTAGAAATTCTTATGAAGTGGAGTTGCCTGCTAAATTGAATATTTTACCTATATTTAATATTTTAGATTTGACAGAGTATTATGAAGGCAATGATGGGGATGAAGTTACAAAAGTGTAGTGGAGTATTCTAGTAGCTAGTTCGGCTACAAAGGAGATTGAGGAGCTATTGGACAATTGTGTTGGAAAAAGTACAAGGAACTAAACTTATAAGGAATGTCTAGTCAAATGGAAAGGGAGGCTAGTAGAGGATTCATCATGGCTAGTAAGGGAGGAGGTCAACTGTCTTAGTTTTCTTCTGAACACCTGAGACGTGATGGAGTCACTTCTCAAATTACCCTAGGTGTCTAATGTAGGAGCATCTTGGGTGTAAAAGCAATCTTGCATCACCCAAAAATATTTCATTTTTAGTCTTTCCTATTTTAATAAGGACTAGTAGATAGGGTGGTTACTATTCGTGGAAACTTGCTATTTTTAGTAAGTTTTTCATACGAGCTCATAATGTTCTCATTTTCTACATGAAGGTTTATTTCAGACTTATATGCCTACCATAAAAACATCTTATTACTCCAGCTTACGTATTAGAGAAGTTATTGTGGACTTTTGGTGGAATTTGTAGAAAAATCTTCAGGCTCATGTTGGAGGTCTTAAAGTGCCCAGTTGAGGTATGAAAATCAGACGAAAGGGCACTCACACAGTTTTAAGCCTATAGATCAGGAGCTAGAATTTTGAAAAAGTGGTTATAATAGCCAATTGGAGGAATAGTTCAAGAGTTATGGCCTTTCAAAGTTGAACTACCCAAAATATCTAAAATAATTGTCAAAGATGTGTTTGGTCAACTCTATATGTATTGTTAGGGTCTATCGGCCCTAGGTATTAAGTTTCATTGTCTAGAACCTTCTCGGGCAACATAAAATTGTCTATTTAAGAAATGCCCAAACATTGTCTAGAACAACTCTAGGTGATAGTCCATGGCTTGTCTTACAGATTATTGCAATGAAGGCACCCATGTGGGTTAGCATATTGTACTTATGAATTCTATAATTTTGCATTTGCACCACAAATAAGAAGTCCATATTTTGTTCTCACATTTATTGTTGTTTCTTTATTTATGTTATGGGTTTATGATTTTAAAGGGAGCACCCTTCATCAATTTGTAATAACAAATATTATTTTCCCAGAAAACATGCCACAAAGCCCCCCAATTATGATACCTCTAATTCAGCTTGTGCCAAGCTTTCATAACTTTAAAACTTTGATTGAGAACATTAACTTCCATAATTACACTTTATGTTCCATCTCCTCCCTTGGATTCTCTCAATCTCTATTAATGTTTTAGTGGCTGTCAGAATCCCCTCACCACTTTGCCATCTGTGTGAAATGTCCCAACTCACCACCTCATTAGTCATCCAGTCAACAACCACATTACCCTCACGATAAACATATGACACATAGACCCTCTCGAAGGTAAGTAAAATTTATTTTGTTTCCTCCATCATATTCGTTATACTCTAGGGCGAAGGGTATTCACCCCTAAGGCATTTAATAATATTGTTTAAATCTCCCTTAAGCCATAGGCTTTTCACCCCTACCTCTTTAGACAACTTAGTTGTTTAGAGGGAAACCCAAGCCTCCACATAATGATTAGTTTGGTGTCCTAGGGGGAAAGTAACTATTCTTATTCCATACCATGACTATTTCTAATCACCCCTCCACTTCTCACTGCTCCTAGGTTACCTTTGGTCATACCATCAAAGTTAGATTTATGCCATCCCTCTGGGGTTAAAGACCAATGACATTCCTTTCTTCTTTTCTAAGTATCATTATTGCAACCATTTTCACCTATAAATGGGTTAGATCCTTTCATAAACATATAATTTTCCAAAAGGGCATTTTGAATTTTGCGAGACACAATATTAGCAGGGAGGCTAACATCCATGAAGATATGGCTATTATGTTCCTTCCAAATACCCCATCCAAAATGAGGTAGAGCCCATTTAGTTATAGCTTGAAGCCCTAATCCCTTCTAAGAGTCATCCCACTACCTAAAGAATTTAATAGTTGTGATAGGAACACACCAACTCAACCCAAAAGGTTGACTGAAACTAGACCACACCTCTCTAATGAAGGAACAATGTACAAACATGTAATCCATAGACTCAGCTTGGTTTTTGCAAAGGACACATCTATTAGGAATAGGAAGACCCTTTTACTTAGATTATCTATAGTCAATATCCTATTTTAGAATAAAAGCCAAAAGAAAATATTGATTTTTGGGATAAGATTAAGGAACCGGGCCTTAGCCTAGTCTGCTATTGAATCTTGCCTCATTATAGCTTGGTATCCCAAAGGCACTAAATAAATACCATCTGAGGTGTTCTCCCAAACAAGTTGGTCCTGATCATCATTCAAAGCCACAGTGTGGAGAATAGTCATTAGAGGTTTTAGGTCCCCAGATATTGAAGAAAGATCCCTCCAACCCTGGCCTTGTCTATAATCACTATCAAATCTGCCAAACCTCTAGATGCAAATACAAGCCCATCTTTCATAATCAAGAATGTTGAGAAGAGGCCCCTGGATCAGCCAGTTGTCCTGCCAAAAAAGGGTGTCCTTCCCATTACCAACACTCCATTTCACCCTATTTTTGGTTGTCTCTCTAGCTTTTAGAATGTCATTCCATATATTTGATCCATTGGGAATTGACCCTTCAAAGAGCAAGTGTCTAATTGGAGGTCTTTGTAGGTAATTTTCTTCCATGATGTCCCTCCAATCCCCCTTGCTAGAAAATATTCTCCAAATCTATTTAGCTTGGAGAGCTTTATTGAAAGGTCTCAATTTCCTTATACCCAAACCCCCATTTTGATTTGGGAAGCACACATTATCCCAAGCCACCAAGGGAAATCTCTTGTTGTCTTCCAACCCCGATCAAAGAAAATTATGTTGGATCTTCTCCAAAAGATCAACATACTTGTTGGGAATCCCATAGAGACTCAGAACATAAGTTTGGAGATTCTGAAGAGTAGATTTGACCAATTGAATCTTGCTAGCTTGGCTAAGAGTGACTCCTTTCCAAAAAACCAATTTTTTATTAAACCTATCAACCAGGCTATTCCAAAAAGAATCTGGGGGTTTAAGGCCCTTGGAGAGACCCAAATAAATAGAAGGGAGGCTTCCCAATTCACAACTCAGATTAGTAGCAATCTTCCTCTGTCTCTTAACTAGAGTGTTAATGAAGAAAATAGAGCTATTGTTCCAGTTGATAAGCTGCCCTAAGCCCCTAGAGTAAGAGCTCAAGATCTTTTTCACCACCCTGGCTTCACCAACCATGGATTTCCCTTCCATTATAGTGTCATCAACAATTGTTAGTAAGAGAAAACTAAGGGACTAGAAGAAGGTTTGATTCCTAACAAAGCTCCAAAATTTCTGTTGGTAGAAATCATCCTTCCAAGACACTTAGCCAAAATAATGAAAAGAATGGGCGAGATAGGATCTCCTTGCCTGAGCCCTCTAGAGGGTTTGAAGAAAGTAGAGGGGGAGCCACTGACCAGATACTCTGCTTATCCTTCAAATTTGTTTCCTTTTCTCATCATTAGATCTTCAATAACATCTTCATGCTTTTCACACACACTTTGAAATCACAACTTGACCTTATATCTTCCACTTTATCAAGTTGGCTCAAATACAACTTAGAATAATTAATATTCATCACCTTATTCAGTTGGAAACAATAGATAAATCAATTAAGCTTAATATGCCAAAATGAGAAAATCCTTCGTTAGTCAACCCAGCTCAGTAGAAAATAACTTAGAAATGATTTCCTTTATTAACCAACAGAAGCTCAATTAACACTCCAAACTTGCAAAAATCCTTTGGTAACTGAGTGAGCTCACTTAACACTCATCTTCAACATATTTTCCTTTGACACCTGAATGAACTCGGTAGACTCTACCTTTCGAACTAGGTAAATATAGGAATGCTTAGTAGACACAAAAAACTAGCTTTACTACTTGAGTGAGCTCAGCATATACTAACTGATAATGATATGAAATTTGTGTAACATCAAAGACAACACACAATTAATCAATTGTATCCAATAATCTCCCTCTTTGGCATTGGTGGAAACACAACATGTCATAGCATAGTGAAATTTGGGATTGGTTCTTTGAAAACTCCCTCTGTCAGTATGAGCTCATTCTTTCACTGGATTATATCTGCAACAACTACTACCAAGCTCATTCAGAACTTTATCCCTCTTTCAACAAACTTCTTCTTTGGAAAAATTCTCCCTCTATGGTTCCTTACTTTATTCTAGTAAACTTCTCCCTCTTTGACAACACATGCCAAAGACAATAATTATGTAAATACCAAATGTACCTTAAGTACTAATTTGTCTGTAATATGCCTTTACTAATTCTACACCAACTGATTAATCTTCAATAGGTTCTAGTCGATGCATTTACTAAACTTTATTTAGTGAATTTCAGATAGAGGAATGACCCCTAGCTTACCTCTTAGATACAGAAATGCATCCTTAGGTAATGGCATGGTGAATATGTATGCAATCTATTCCTTTGTATTAACATATTCCAATTTGACTTCTTTTTCTTGCACCAATTCTCTTAAGAAGTGATATTTTATTGCAATGTGCTTTGTTTTAGTATGCATCACTAGATTCTTTGATATGTTAATTGCATTGGTGTTATCACAGTATATGACTATGGGATCCTTTATCTCTATCTTCATTCTTTCCAACAATTGTTTGAACTAAACAATGTTAGAACAATTAACTACTACTGCCACATATTCTGCCTCTACTATGGATTGAGATGTACAATTTTGCTTCTTGCTTGTCCAAGACACTAGTCTTTTACCAAGAAAAAATGCTTCACCACTAGTGCTTTTTCTGCCATCAATACTTCCTACCCTATCAACACTTCCTACCCAATCAACATCAATAAATAATTTCAAGTTCAAATTGCCTCCAATTTTATACCATAAACCATAGCCTTCAATACCTTTTAGATATCTCATGATTCTCTTGATTGCCATCATATGATTTTCCTTAGAATTTGGTGAGAATATTGCCACTATTCCAATTGCTAGAGCAATATTAGACCTTGTGTGTACTACATACTACAATTTTCCAATCATTGATCTATATGTGGTCTGATCTACTTCTTTGGAATCATCATTTTTGGAGAACCTATGTCCAGTAGACATAATGGTTCCAATTGGTCTTGAATCTTCCATTCCAAATTTCTTCAATATCTCCTTGATATACTTAGATTGAGTAATGTAGATACCATTTTTGTTCTGTTGTATCTGCAATCTAACAAATAATTTTATCTCACCAAACATGGACATCTCAAATTCATTACTCATTTCTTTTGAAAATGCTTTGCATAAATCATCATTTCCTGTAAATAGAGTATCATCAACAAATATTTCTGCCAACACAATCTTTTTGTCTAGTCCTTCCTTGATATATAGACTACTGTTATCATTTGTCCTTTGAAAGCCAATATGTACCAAGTAATTATGAAGTCTTTCTTACCAAACTCTAGGAGCTTGCTTGAGACCATACAATGCTTTATGTAACTTGCAAACCATGTCTCTTTTGATAGTATCTAAAAAACCTTCTGGTTGTTCAATGTATACTTCCTCATCAAGAATTCCATTCAAGAATGCAGATTTGACATCCATTTGATATACTTTAAATCCTCTATGTGTTGCATATGCTAGTAAGGTTCTAACACCTTCTAGTCTTGCCACAGGATAAAAAGTCTCACCATAGTCAATCTTGAGAATAACCTTTTCACACCAATCTTGCTTTGTTTCTTGAAATTTTTTCATCTTCATTCAACTTATTTCTAAATACCCACTTTGTACCAATTACATTTTTATCCTTGGGTCTAGGAACAAGAGTCCAAGTTTTTTTCTTTTCTAACTATTCTATCTCTTCATTCATTGCTTCAATCCAACTTTCATTTTCTAGAGCATCTTTAACATTTCTAGGTTCAAATTCAACTAATAAACATGTATCTTTTAGTTTCCTTCTTGTCATTGTTCCATCAGATTTGTCTCTAATGATCTGATTAGGTGCATGATGCCTTCTGACATAACTTGCTAACACAAGCTCTTTAGGCTTTGAATGAGTTCCACCATCTTCATCTTGAATTTTAGTTTCAAGCTCGAGTCCTTTTTTCTGTGACTCGGGTCCATCAGGCTCAGTTTGAACCAACTTGGTAGCCTCTGATTGTGACTCGAGTCCTTCAAACTGTAGCTTGGGTTGCACTGTCTGCAACTCAATAACTATTGGGAATTTTGGGGACTCAAGAGATGAAGCTTCCTTTCTTTCAGATAGATATGGTAGGGTATCAAGTTCATAGTAAAAAAATCTCCTGTAATCTTCTAGTTCCTTGTTGTTTTCTTTTTTACTCTTTTCTGCAAACTCATTAATTCTAACATGTACACTTTCTATAATCTTGTGAGTAGACAAATTCAAACATTTGTATGCTTTACTTCTGCATGAATATCCTAGAAATATGCCTTCATCACCTTTTACATCAAATTTGCCTTTTCTAGATTTTTTTAAGATATAACATTTGCTGCCAAATGCTTTCAAGTAACTTATATTAAGTTTGTAGCCATACCATGGCTGATAAGGAGTTTTGTTTGAATCTTTCTTCAACTATACTTTGTTCAAGGTATGAAATGTAGTGATGATAGCTTCCTTACAGTATTTAACAGCAACCTTTTTTTCAATCATTAGGGTTCTTGCACAATCCATGATAGATTTGTTTCTTCTTTCAGCTATATCATTCTGCTGTGGTGTACCAGGGGTTGATACTTGTCTTTTGATTCCTTTTTCAATGCAAAAATTATTGAATTCATTGGAGATGAATTCACCACCTCTATCTAATCTTAAACATTTCAACCTCTTTCTAGTTTCTTTTTCTACTCTTGCCAAATACCATTTGAATTTTTGAAAGGCTTCTAAATCTTCTTTTAGGTACATTATTGTCATCATTCTAGAATAGTCATCAACAAAAAGAATGAAAAACTTTTCTCCACTATAGCTTTCTATTCCAATAGGTCCACATAAATCTCTATGAATAAGTTCCAAGACTTCTTCTAACTAATAGTTTTTGCTTTTGAAACTAGTCTTTCCCATCTTAGCAATTTAGTAATTCTTGCATAAACCCATGTTAGGTTTCTTCAAACTAGGAATACCTCTTACCCTTCTATGTTTTCTTATCTTAACCAAATTATCAAAGTTTACATGACATAGCCTTTTATGCCATAACCAGCTTTCCTCTATTTGAGCAATAAAATATGAACAATCACTGATATCAAGATAAAATAGATTACCTTTTGTTTCCCTTACTAGATCTAACCAGATTTCCTTTCCCATCTAGTAGTTTGGCCTATCCATTCATGAATTCTATGTTGAATCCAATGTTATTCAACTATGCCACACTCAGTAGATTATGCTTTAGTCCTTCAACCCAATAATTATTATTGCATACAAGTTCTTTAGTCAATGAAATACATCCTTTTCCTTTTATGTTACAAGGCTCATTGTTTCCAAATCTCACACTACCTCCATCATAATATTCCATGTGCTCAAATTTTGTTTTGTCACCAGTCATATGATGTGAACAGTCATTGTCAATAATCCATATATCATTTTTACTAACATGAGAGATAAGTGTCATCTTATCTCCTTCATCATTAGATTCATCTTTCACAACAATATATATCATTTCATCTTCACTGTTATTAGAATCTTTAGCTATAAAAAAATATTTCTTACATTTGTCCTTGTAGTTTTTGTAGTTTTTGGATTCCTTCTTGCCTTTGTGCTTATTGTTTTTATTTTCATCTTTGATTTCCTTATTTGGACACCTAGCAGCAATGTGACCAACTTCTTCAGAAGAAAAGAAAATCAAAGAAACTTCACCTTTGTACTTTCCTCTACCTTTGGAATACTTTCTATCAAGTAGGGCTTCAACAACTTCAAGATCACTATCTGAAATTTCTTTTGATGTTCCTTCTTCTTCATTTCCTGATTGATTGGATTTTGATTTCTCACCCTTTCCTTTGGGTGAGAGTTTAGCTTTAAAAGTAGATTCAATAACTTTTGAATTGGGAACATAGTTATCAAAGTTATCTAACTCAAAAGCTATCAATCTTCCAATTAGAGCATCCATAGATATTTTATTATTTGGATCACATCTCATTTCTTGAATAGTAGATACTCTAATTGCATAAATAGGAAGAAGAGTTCTAAGTACCTTGCTTACAATAGTTTTCACTTCAATGTCTCCTCCAAATGCCTTGATTGCACTTATACTGGCCTTGATCCTTTCCACATATTTTGCAATATTTTCATCTTCTCTCATTCTTATTTGGTAAAATTGTCCTCTAAGGCTTTCCACTTTGGCTCTTCTTACATTGTCATCTCCTCCAAAGATATCTTTCAGTTTGGTCCACATTGCATGTGTAATTTAACAATCCTTTACCTCATCAAATTCAACATAACTAAGAGAAGATGCAATATCAATCATCATGATATTATGATTCTTCTTTTCAACAATATCTTCAACAAATAATGTTCTAGTGGGAGTCTTGTATTCAACATCAAGATATTTGCAACCTGAATCACTGATAGTAGCCAGGTGTAACCTTATAAGTTTTTGCCATGTTACAAAATCATCTTCGTTCATCTTGGGGATTTCTCTTTTGTAAGACATCCTTATATTTAGCTTAGGTCCTTGAAAACTTCTTTGTAAGCACCAAATGCTCTAATACCAAATGTTGGAAATATAAGAGGAGTAACTAAGAGGGGAGGGGTGAATCAATTACTAGTAAAATAAATCCCAGATCCCTTAGATATTAGTAAAAAAAGAAAACTAAAAATTGAATATTGCTAAAGCTCGGTAAACACATACAGAATGATGTAACTCGATAAATGCTTGGCATATAAACTTGAGATGTTATCTATTATTACCACTACTTTAACTTAGTTGAAAACACACAAAATAATATATCTTGAACACAGTTGACACCAAGTTTTAACGTGGAAACCCAATTTGGGAAAAACCACCAATTGCAACCAGTTACTACTTTTCACTCTTTTGAAGTGAGCCCTGTTAGGAGCCAACCCTATTAAAGGTTACAAAACACATTGATAGGTGTGACCCTATTAAAGGATTTAATCACCCTGTTAGGACTCTTCTTGTTTGAGGTCTTTAGACAATTCAATAGAACCACCACCTTGTTAGAGGATTCACAAATAGCTATTAAGCCAACTATGTTGAGAGATTTAGATCACTACTGCAATGGTTAGAGAGTAACAATGAGATGACCTGATTTGAATGCAACAAACTTACTAATTACATATCTCTATTCTGGCTTGTACTTGATCCTTCTTGATCAAATATGGCTTTTTTACTTCACAAGGATACTCTGCTTATCTTTTAAATTTGCTTCCTTTTTTCATCATTAGATCTTCAATAACATCTTTATGCTTTTCACACACACTTTGAAATCACAACTTGACCTTATACTTATATATTCCACTTTGTCAAGTTAGCTCAAATACAACTTAGTATAATTAATATTCATCACCTTAGTCGACTGAAAACAATAGATAAATCAATTAAGCTTAATATGCCAAAATAAGAAAATCCTTTGTTAGCCAACCCAGCTCGGTAAAATGATTTCCTTTGTTAACCAATAGAAGCTAGGTTAACACTACAAACTTGTAAAAATCCTTTTGCAACTGAGTGAGCTTGGTTAGCACTGGTTTCATCCAAATTTCCTTCATTAACTAAGTGAGCTCGGTTAACACTCATCTTTTGCATATTTTCCTTTGATGCCCGAGTGAACTCAGTAGACTCTACATTCTAAACTAGGCAAACATAGGAATGCTCAGTAGACATAGAAAACTGTCTTTACTACTTGGGTGAGCTCAACGTATACTAATTGATAATGATATGAAATTTTTGTAATATCAAAGACAACACACAATTAATCAATTGTATCCAACACAGAGTAGAGGTGTGGAAGAACCTAGCAGTTTAGTCCCCCTCTTTTAACCAGACAACCCTTGATCTCTATTTCCAATAGGCCTTCTCTTGACTAATAACATTGTGAAGGTCAGTTAGAATAGATTTTTCTTCCTCCAACCTCCCTTCATTGTACTGCTCCTTCTAAATGACATATTGAATGATGTTGAGGTCCTTTGAGATCTGTGCTTTAGAGTGAAAAATGTTACCAAAATCAAACTTATTCCACTTCCTAATATTCAACATTACATTTTCATCTTCTTAGCCACCTTGAACATGGTAGAGCCCTCTATGTGGACGTTCTACCATTCCAAGTTATGAAGAGAAATATTTGGGTGGGAGGTCCACATTCTCTCAAATATGACGGGGAAGTTACATTTGATAGCAATGGGGTCCAAAGTGAGAGAAATGGGAGAGTGATTCGATCCAATCTAGGCCATTAAAGAAAGATTGCAATAGTTAGAATTCATCTAGTCTAAAGAAATAAGAGCCCTATCCAATAAAACTTGAATGCAATCTCTACCCACTCTCCTATTAAACCAAGTGTGAAGACCTACCTGAAGATCAACATCCAACAAAGTTAGCTAATTGATAAAGTCATAAAGGTGCTACCTACTTTCCAGATCAGGAGCCAAGCCCCCCTATTTTTCATCATCCCTTAAAGGGGTGTTGAAGTTCCTAATGATAATACAAGTACCCACTTGGAATCTAAAAACAACATTCTTTATTTTAACCAAATAGTTCCTCCTTTCATTCTTAGTATTGGGAGCATACACATTCAAAAGATACCAAGATTCTTTATTTTTAATATTTTCAACTTGAATGAGGAGAATATTAACTTACTGTATAAAACATGAGACCTAAAAATATTGGAACTACAAAGAGTAAGGAAACCTCTCGAATCCCCATCTGAATTCGTAGCAAAGCCCTCCAAACTTCTACTGAAAGAGATTCTTTCCACCGCCTCCTTTCTCATTTTGGTTTCTTCAATAAGGATAAAATCTAGTCGATGGTCCCTTAGCATATTTATTATTACCTCTTTTTTGTGGGCTCCATTTAGCCCCCAAATGTTTTAGGATATAACCTTCACTTCTTCTTTGATAGGTAGGCCTCTTGGGTGGTTTTTTGGCAACCACCCACTAGATTCCTTCTTGTCTCCTCTTTTCTATTCTGACTATGATTGTTTCTCCTAGGAGTTGTAGGTTTAGCTCCAACATCAACCTTCACTCTACTTCTTGTTGTAACAAGTGATACTAAGGAAGGGTCATTATTGTTCTTTTTCTTTCTAATAGTTGTCCATTCCCCTTGGCTTTCATTCATACAAGTCACAAATAGAGCCTCCATATGAGTAAGTTGACCCAACAAAGAGGATTGAACCAATTCCACCACTCTTGAGATCTTCTTGGGAGAGGCAATCCCTTGGCAGAGACTTCCTACTCCCATGGGGATACGTTCACAGGAATGAGCTACCTCCTCTCTCTCAACTAGGTCATTGGAATTGGGGACAATTGATATTTCCCCTATAGT
Organism: Cupressus sempervirens; assembly: GCA_028749045.1. NCBI lineage: Eukaryota > Viridiplantae > Streptophyta > Pinopsida > Cupressales > Cupressaceae > Cupressus > Cupressus sempervirens. The sequence goes on from CM053792.1 coordinate 560,407,514, forward strand.
TTCTAGGCCTATCATTGCTATCCCTAAAGATCCCCTTGGATGGTTTCCCCCATAGGGCATGATTGCAATATTTTATCTAAAACTTGTGTGTATGTTATTGTGATGCTTTTAAGATTACATTTTGCAAGTCTTTTATCTCTAGAATAGTGGAAAACCAGATAATGTTACAAATAGTTTACAATAGAGGCTGAGCAATGGAATGATTAGATCAAAAATTGGTTAAGTGTTTGTTTCTTCAATGGGTACATCTAGACCTTGAATAATTTATTCACTCCCCACCCCCCCCCAATTATTCTAAATATTCTAATAATTGATATTAGAACATTGGTGCTTGTAGAGAGAAGTTTGAAGGTACTCAAAGCTAAAGATCATGGCATATAAAAGAGATGTACCAAAGTTGAACAAAGAAAATTTTCTTGCATGGTAGAAGTTGATGAGACTACATATATCTAGTATTGGTGATGTTACATTCAATTTTTTGGATAATGCATATGTGGACAAAACAACAGTCCCTCTGGCTACTCAACAACTAAAAGAAAAGAAAGATTATAACTAGTCAATGTTGGATATTTCTTTAGCCCCAAGCTATGTTGAGTTTGATGACTTAAATGAATGCAAGAATTCAAAGGAAATATGGGATAAACTAAAGATCATCTTGAGAGCCAAATTAGAAAGTTGAAGAGGTAAGTTGATGAAATGAGAATGATAGAAGGTGAGAACATAGTGCAACATTGCACAAAAACCAAAGAAGTTGTCAATGTTATCAAAGGAGATAAAGGAAATATTGAAGATGAAATAATAATCATCAAGGTATTGAGAACTCTACTTCCTATTTATGCTATTAGGGTTTCTATAATACAAGAACTAAGATTTACACTAGGTAATAACCTAACTCTAGAAGGTGTAATTGGTAGGCTTACTTCTTTTGATATGTTAATTTTTGATAGTTACACTCTTGCTACTATTGAATCTACTTTTAAATCACAACTGGTTCTTAGCAAGAAAGGAAAGGGAAAACATGTGAAAATTGACAGTGATACCTCTAATGATGAAATTGGTGAACTTGAGGTAGTGATAGCTAGGAAATTTGGAAGAGGCAAAAATACAAAGGGAAACTTCTCATAACCTATTTTTCATGCAATAAGGCTAGTCATGTTGTTGCAAGGTGTCCTAATAGAGAGGAAAATGATGAAAGAAAAGAGAGAAAGTACATAGAAAGAAGAGATGACCAAGACTTCAAGAAGAACAAGGACTACAAGGACAAAGGTAAGAAATCTTGTTATATTGCTGAAGAAGAAATTGATACTAAATCTAAAAGAAATGATGAAGAGGTATTCCATGTCATTATAAAAGAAGATTCTGATGAAGATGAGAAAACCACTTTAATCTCTTATGTGAACAAAAGTGATAAATGAATAATTGATAGTGGTTTCTCTAATCACATGACTAGTGATAGAAGTAAATTTGAGGACATTAGACAATGCAAGGGTGGTTATGTTCAATTTGGTAATGATGTTTCATGTCTTGTGAAAGGTAAAGGAACAATTCAACTAACTAATAAAATTAAATGTGACAATTTTTATTGGGTTGAAGGACTTAACTATAATTTGTTGAGTGTTTCATATTTAAGCAAATTAGGTTACAGAGTTGAATTCCATCATAGAAAGGCCAAAATATTTGATGATGATGGTAAACTGATTAGAAGTGGTGATCAAACTAGAGGTGACTTGTTCTACCTAGATTTATCTAATGAGACATGTTTGTTTGCACAATATGAAGATATTTGGTTATTGCACAAAAGGTTATGTCATGTAAACTTTGACAATTTGGTTGATATTAGTAAAATAAAAAGGGTAACGAGACTGCCTAAACTAAAGAAACCTAACAATGCTATGTGTAAACAATATCAATTGGGGAAAATGACAAGGTCTAGTTTTAAGAGCAAAACACATTCATCTAATGACATTTTAGAATTGGTTTATATTGACTTATGTGGACCTATTGGAGTTCAAAGCTACCATGGAGACAAATATTCAATTCTATTTGTTGACAACTACTCTAGAATGATGATTTTGAGGTTTCTTAAAGAAAAATTTAATGCTTTTAAGTTATTTAAGTGGTATTTGGTTACAGTTGAAAAGGAGATAGGGAAGAGTCTGAAGTGTTTAAGATCTAACAAAGGTGGTGAATTTACTTCTAATGAGTTTAACATATTCTGCAATGACAGAGGAATTAAAAGATAGATGTTTGCACCTAGGACCCCTCCTCAGAATGGAATAACTTAAAGGAGAAATAAATCAATTATGAATTGTGCTAGAAAAATTATGATGGAGAAGAATATGTCATAGAAATATTGGAGAGAAGTTGTAAGTACAACTTTTATACTCAAAACAAAGTGCAAGTCAGGAAAGGTACAAATGCTACACCTTTTGAACTATGATATGGCTATGCATCTAATGTGAAATATTTCAAAGATTGTGGAAGAAAATTTTAAATACTTAAAGATAATTGGAATGAAAAACTTGATACTAAAAGTGATGAAGACATGTTCCTAGGATATTCTACCAAGACTAAAACTTATAAGTGTTTGAATTGTAACACTAAAAAAATTGCAGAAAGTGCAAATGTGAAAATTGATGAATACATAGAGAAAAATGAAGTTAAATGTAAGACAAAACTTGAAGATTATAGTTCATTCATATACATGAATGATAATTCTCTAGGAACTCCACCTAAACAAGAAATCAAAGGTCTATATTCTCAACAGACTAGGAATGTCAAGTTACAACAACCAATTGTCGAGTAATAGACTGTAGGTGTTGAGCAATAGATAAATGATGTCAAGTCATAGATATAGGAACCTGAACAATAGGAAGGCAATGTCGAGTGTGCAAAACCTAAACAAGAAAAAGAATGAGCTTGAAATTAATTTTCAAGATGAACTTGTTGAAGAACAAAGATGGAAAGGCCCATGTTAGAAAAATATGTGAGAAGACATCATGCACCTAAGCAAATTAGTGGAGATAAAGAGTATAGTGTTATGACAAGAAAAAGACTAAGAAGTGATACATACTTACTTTGTGAGTTTGAGCCCAAATCTGTGAATAATGCTTTGGAGAATGAAGGTTAGATACAAGCTATGAACGAAGAAATTGAACAAATTGAAAAGGAAAAAACATGGCCTCTGTACCCAGACCTAAAGATAAAAATGTTATTGGAACAAAGTGGGTATTCAGGAACAAGTTGAATGAGAAAGGTGAACTCACAAGGAATAAAGCTAGATTGGTATGCAAAGGATATGCTCAAGCGGAAGGTGTTGACTATGCGGAACCATTTTCCCCTATAGATAGATTAGGAGTAAGAACACTACTTACATATTCTATTTATAAAGGATTCAAAGCACATCAAATGAATGTCAAATCTACATTTCAGAATGGGTTATTGAAAGAAGTATACATAGAACAACTTAAAAGATTTTTGGATCCTGACAAGAAGAACATGGTATGCAAGTTGCATAAAGCTTTATATGGTTCGAAACAAGCCCCTAGAGCATGGTATGAAAAATTGCATAATTATTTGGTGAAGATTGGTTTTGTAAGGACAAATGATAATAATAATCTTTATTTGAAGACTGGAAAGAATAATGAGGCATTATTTTTTGACATTTTTGTTGATGATATCATATTTGGAGGAAATGAAGCATTATGTAGAATTTTTGCTGATGAAATGAAGAAGGAATTTGAAATGTCAAAGTTTGGTGAGATCAAATTCTTTGTTGGTTTACAAGTATATCAAATGAAGCAAGGTATCTTCATTACCCAATTCAAATTTATCAAGGAGATACTAAAAACTTTTAGGATGGAAGATTCTAAACTAGTGGGTACACCTACAATTACTGGACACAAACTACCTAAGAATGATAATTCTATTGATGTGAACCAAACACAATACATATCAATGATTGGTAAACTACAATATGTTGTTCATAGTAGACCCTGTAATGCGTTAGTTGTTGGGATAGTTGATAGATTTTCATAAAGTCCTAAGGAATATCATATGATGATAGTAAAGAGAATACTAAGATATCTAAAAGGAAAAGAACACTATGGATTGTACTACAAGAAGAATGATAAGTTTGAACTAAAGGTATTAACTAATTCTAATTGGGCAGGAAATGTTGATGACAAGAAAAGAACAAGTGGTGGTTCATTATTTCTAGGAAAGAGACTAATTTCATGGACAAACAAGAAGCAAAACTACATTTCCCAATCAATACTTGAAGCCGAGTATGTGGTAGAAATAATAAATTGTTTAAATATCATTTGGATCAAACAATTATTGAAATGTATGAAAGAAGAAATTACTAATCCAATGGTTATCTATTGTGATAATGCAGGTGTTATTAATATATCAAAGGACCCTATTATGCACACCAAGATAAAGCACATTACTACCAAGTATCATTACTTGAGATATATAGTTCAAGACAAAGAAGTGAAATTGGAATATGTGAGCACAAAGGAGAAAATCACTGACATATTCACTAAAGCTTTACCTAAGGATGCTCATGAATATCTTAGAGGTAAACTAGAGGTGATACCCCTAGACAAAGCCACTTAAGCTACAAATAAGAATTGTATCAAATGTGTAGATCAGACTATCTTACCCATTGATGCAGACAGTTCTACTTTAGGAGTATCTAAGGTAGTAATGAAGAATAAGAATAGTCTAACAGATTTTTCATATGAAGATGACAGATGAATAATTCAAACCTAACATGCAATTATCTATGTAATCAAGATATATGAGCAAGATAAAATATCTTTGGTATTGTTGTCAAAGAGGGATGGATTGCATAAAATTGCATAAAATATTAGAGGGATAGATTATCTTCAAAGAGGGAGATTATTCATGCAAGCTAACAAAAAAGATAAATTGGATGTTGGTAGAGACATGCTAAGAGGGAGTGACTACTTAGAGGGAGACCATAATGAAACTAAGGATATTAATAAAAATCTACTACATTAAGAGTGTTACTCAAAGCCTATACAAATTTTGGATTGTATGGTAAGTTGAAGTATTTTTACAAGTGTAGGACCAAAAAAATGGGTTAAATGCATAACATACTATGAGAAAATCACAAAACTCAATAATCATATATTAGCACCCACTAGTCTACCATGAAAGCCAAACTAATAGAGAAAGCAATAGAAACCCCCTCTTTTGTTTGTAGCTCCCATGTCCTTCTTTCTTCTCCAAATGATTGTAGCTCCAAAGTTGCCTATAGTGCACACAAAATTGAAGCAAAAGTCTATGATGTGGATAATGCCATGAGAATACTTGAAGTTGTGATTTGAATGTGAGAGATGGAGTGAGAAATCTAAAACAAATTAGGACCTAAAGGCTTCCAATACTTTAAGAAGGCAAGGACCCGAAATGAGAGAAAGAGTGTCCATTTTATAATCAACACTCAAAGTGAGGGCATTGGATTTGTCACCCCTAGATATGCAATGTGGCAAGAGATTCCTATGACGCATATGACAGAATATGCCAATTGTGAGATTCTATGACACATGCAAGTCAAACTTGGCTAAATGTGGAAGAGAATCTATGACGCGTCATAAGACACCCCAACCCACTTAAAGCCAAGAATCTATGACGAATAAGCCAAATAAGGACATGTGTAAGAGGTAATAATAATTCCTATGACGCATATGATAGAATATGCCAAAAGTAAGATTCTATGACACTCGAGAGTCAAATTTGGAAGAGAATCTATGACGCATCATAAGATTCCTCAACCCACTTAAAGCCAAGAATCTATGATGAATAAGCCAAATAGGGACATGCATAAGAGGTAATAATATTTGATTATGACAAATCTCAGCCAAGTGTCAAAGGAGAATCCATGAGGTGTCACATCCAAGTGTCATGATGATGAAATATTTTATGGAATATTTGAATTAAAAATCCTTTTATTCCACAAAATAAGAATTAGTAGAAAATGGAATTAATGATGGAAAATGGAACTTAGGAAATTGTAAATTTCCATGGTTTGTAGATAATGAATCAATTAATTAATAAAATTAATTAATTGAGGATGATAATCAGGAAGAATAATTAGTGAGAATAATAGAATTAAATTATGGGTTATTTAATCCTATAGAGAAAATTAGTAGATAATTGGCCAAATTGATTAAATGAATGCGACCGTATCCTTTGATGAAAATGTGACGATGATGGATATCGAATAAGATGATGAAAAGGTAGACCAAAGCCATGGTCAAATTAATTGATAGATAAAAATTGATAACATGCCAAGGACACATGACATGAATTAATTGATATGTAACATTTAACCGACATTGTAAATGCTACAGGATTGAAATTGATTGATAAGGTTTGATCATAATAACACTGACAGACACTGTCAATATTATTAAAATGGTTGATGATGCCATGATCTGACATTGAAAGCCTCAAAAACGTCAAAGATTGAATGACATGAATGATATTTTGACCTAGTACTGAGAGCCATGACAGTACTAAGGTCAGATTGATAAGATTGATAAGTTGATAGGTTTCCAAGGCACTTAAAGCCACAGCAATGCCTAGGAGCGGATAAATGATGATTGATTTGGGATGTTTGATATGTTTTGGGTTGATTAGGACCAATTTCGAGTGATTTTGAGTTGATTTGGGGTGATTTTGAGTTGATTTGATATGATTTCGAGTTGATTTGATATGATTCTGAGTTGGTATGAAATTGATGTGAAAGGGGATATAAATGACAAAATATGGTCAATCTAGCCAAAAGATCAAAGTTAGTAGAATGAGAAAATGGGACAAATTAGTATGAAGAAGTGATGAGGTTGTAGATGCGAACCATTTTTGAGCGTCTACATTTTGCCCCTCTTTGATACAATGTGATTTAGAGCGTTGTATCAAAGAATAACTGATGAGAAAGCCACAACATGCCCCAATAGGGATGATATATATGGGTGCCCCCTTGAGAAATTGACTAAGATAAGCATATGATAAGTCAATTTATCGACAAGAAGAAGACAAAACCATAGCAACTGACGGAATGACCCGAAACTATGCGTGCATGCCCAAAATGATGGAAAGATGTCATAACATGAGGGAAATCATCAAAAATGGTTGTATTTGGTCGAAGATGATGAGAAAAATTTCAAACTAAGGTTGAACCAGGTGGAAAGCCACAGAAAGGTGATTGACAGCATAGGATGATGCAAGAATGCATGAATGCAAGATGAAGATGATTTGGTGAATTAGAAGACATGATCATGGTGATGGAGAATGAGATGAAGAAGAAAGATGAGATGAGGAGATGTTAGTATGATGGAAAGAATTTTTCTTCTAGAAAGTGCACTATATGTCAAATGGAGCTTTATTTTGATATGGCAAATGGAATGCAATGCATCATGGCATAAAGGGCCAGAGCGCAAATGCAAGCCTTTTGCGTAAACAAGCACGATGCAAATAGAGAATGACCTTGTCCTTCCTGAGGCATATGTACATGTCCCAGACTCTCAAAAGGTACATTGTAATAGACAAAAATGGAAAAAGATGACCATGAACCATCCTGGCCACTCTCATAGATCAATTTATATCATTGAGTAGCATAGGGACATGATCAAAGAAAAAACAAAGCAAAAATAAATCACTCACTAAACAGCGTGAGCCAACAGCTATTCTTGTCTATTATTACGTTCTTGTTAATGTTTTAGGTGTGTAGATAGTGTTCGACATGTTGATAATGTGATAGTTCTAGTTGTGGATTCTGTTGATAAGTTCATAGTGACATGTTGGATTGATTGTTGGTTTATGCTGCATAGATATTATGATTGGCATTGAAGCATAGCGCTTTGATTTTCAGTCTACAAAGTGCAAGGGTGAACGCAAAAGGAATGGTTATCCACAGTGAATATGTACAAGGTTTATTGCAAATTTTTGACGAGTTTTGTGATTTTTAGGGTTTTTGTGGGGATATTTGATGTTTTTGCATGACTAGTTTCTTTAGGACATTTTATGATTTTTAGGGTTTTTTTCAGGACATTTTATGATTTTTAGTGATTTTTTCAAGACATTATGTGAATGTTTAGGATTTTTTCAGGACATTATGTGATTTTTAGTGATTTGTTCAGGATCGTATTTGAATTTTTAGGATTTTTTTCAGGACATTATGTGATTTTTATAGATTTTTTCAAGACATTTTATGATTTTTAGGGATTTTTTCAGGATTGTATAAGCATATACAAGTGTTAGCTCCAATTCGTTATGCGATAGATCCAATGGATAAAAAGATCTTAGGGGTATGCCCCTAGTTCAAATTCAAACTCAAACTTACACACTATTTAGGTAATATGCCCCCAGACAAGACGCAGACTATGTACAAAGGCCAATGATAGAGTGTGTACAAACTGGTAATGCTTGGTAAGATAACAAAGGACATTAACCAGTTCGTGAGCCATGATAAGGAACAAAGGATGTCTTGCAATATGAAGGATATGATCAAGGAATGATAGAGGGGGAAAAGACCAAATGGAATCTTGATAGATGGAGGAGCAATAACTGATTACACATGGCACCTGTTTGCCAGGTTTTCACCATGGTACTTGCCCAAAGCGCCTATTTGCCAGGTTTTCACTTTTAGACGAAATTTTTCTCTTGACTCAAATTTTCGTGCCAAGATGCCTGTTTGCCAGGTTTTCATCAAGGCATCCATTTTTTCATGACTTTTTACTATTTTTTTTAATATTTTTCAGGACTTTTTGCTATTTTTTGATATATTTTTAGGACTTTTTACTATTTTTTGATATTTTTTCAAGACTTATAGATGGAATGAAGAATGTCACTGACAAATGTTGGGAAGATATCTATTGTTGGTGCCGCTAACTGATGAGCTTTGAATCCATGATTGACCATAACTACACAGGATTCGTTCCAAGTTTGTAGCTAAAATCAAACCATTGGAAAGGCCTCGAGAGATACCATTGTGTACCGTATGTAAGGCAATGTTTGTCTCTCATGAATCAAGGCATCTAAGGATAATTGGGTCAATAGAAATGTCATGTGGGATGTCACTGATGATGACATATGCAAAGGCTTGTTGGATAAAGGATTGATTTTGGTTATAGGACAAATTAGGTAGCTGGATTGGGGGATAAACAAAGGGATATAAGGGAGGGTTGGGAGGGTTGAGACCAATGACCTTCTGCATGAATGCTAATTGAGAGAGCTCCAAAAGACTTTGTGGCATATTGAACACTGGAACACTGATATTCATGGCATCATATTTTTCATTTTGTATCCTTGGGAGCTTCTTAGCTTTTGATTTTTTATAGTCTAATGGCGCCTTTTGATTTTCACCAAGAGACCTATGCTTGCTATCTTTTTCTCTTTTTGCTTTGTAGCTAGAAAGTGGAGTTGGCTCCCTAAAGTATGCCAATGTGTTCTCTTTAGAAGAAACTGCTTCTTTATGATCTTCAGTCATAATGCCTTCAAATTCTATTATAAGAGTGTCATCATTGTCGAATCGATAAAAAATTGGTGGTCCACGTTGGTCCCAATCCAAAGGTTCAGGATAACTTGAGGAGATGTCATCATCAGTGTTGAATGGGCTTTGGTTGAAGGTAGATATATGGGTAACTGATTCAACTGGGTCATGGGGTTATGCTCAGAAGCTAGAGGATTGTTGGTTTTAGGTGGGATATCCTTAGATGCCTTTTCATCATTCAAAACATCCATAGTCTTACATGTAGGTACCATATTACTAGGAGGACCTATTCGTAATGGTTTAAATCTAAGCCCCAAACTAGGAGGTTGTCCTTCTGTAGTGATAGGTTCAATGATTCCTTGTTTTTGAGATCCAAGACCGCTATAGCCATCATAGCCTTATTTTTGCATGATAGTAAACCCAAGTCCATACTTGTTAGGAGATATCAAAGTGGGTTCTCGTTCTGCTTTTTCTTTCTCAATACATATGGATGTATTCTCAGTGATAGAAGTATCATTCCTTGTATTGATCTCTAAATGTTGTGCTTGAAGTGGTTGTGATTTACCATGAGATTGAGGAGAAACTAGTGACTCCCTAATGTGAGAGACTTGAGACATAAAGTATTCTCCACACCCATTGTCTTCAATCTTCATCTTTTCCTTGGCTTTACTGAGCAGTATATCAGCATCAACATAATTAGAGGAATTTGTGGGTTGTGCTTCATTGTTTGTTGGGATTTGGAATGCAATAGCATCTCTTAGATTAGCACAAAATTGAAAAGGATCTGGATCACCAGGGATGGTAACCTCTACATTGTGATGGGAAAACTTCAAACATTGATGATATGTAGATGGGACTGCTTTCATAGCATGAAGCCAAGGGTGTCCTAGTATCATGTTGCAATTCATTTCAATATCTAGGACATGGAACAATGTATCTTCAATAGCTGGACCAACTCTGATAGGTAATGTGATGATGCCCTTGGAGAAGCATTCACTGTCATCATAAGCTTTTATTGTGATTCTTCGAGAGGGATCTACATCATCTTCAGAATAACCCAAATTGTTGACAACCTTAAGAGTACAAATGTTCAGTCCTGCTCCTCCATCTATTAAGACATGTCTGACTTTGGCATTATGGATGAAGACTTCGAGATAAAGGGGATCATTATGGTTAGGTTTGTCCTTAGGAATATCTCGGGGTGAAAAAGTGATATGTTGTGACGCGGATAGGTTCCCAACCATGGCTTGGAATTGGGCAACATCCATGTTATCTGGGACTATTGACTCTTTAAGGGCTTGCTCTAAGATTTTTTTGCGTTGGGGGATGCATGCAGTAGGTCCAAAATGGATATTTGTGCAGGGGTTTTGCCGAGTTTTTCAACAAGGCTATAATCAGATGAAGTAGGAGTAGTAGGTCTAGATGGGGCTCCAGGTAGGGTGCTCTTGCTACGGTGTGTAGTGACAGCACAACGAGGGTCTTCAGCCTTCAATGTGAATGTGGATATGTGAAAGCCAGACTCATTGAAGCAATTGATGGTGTAGTCATAGTCAATGCATGTGTAATTCACATTACCTTGTGAGTTTGAGTTTGAACTTGAGGTTTTCTCTTTGTCATGATTACCCAAAGGATCTTTGAAAATAGTATGATCAGAGTTGGATGCTAACAGTGATGGATCAACTGTGATTACACCATCATCAATAAGGTCTTGTATTGCATGTTTCAATTGGAAGCATGATGAAGTCTTGTGTCCTTTGGTGCGATGGTAATCACAATACTTTTTGTCATCCCACCAATCTGCTTTAGTTAATGGTTCATCTTTGATTGGTGTTAGCTGAAAGAAGTTATTACTCAGTAACTATTGTAATGCAGTCTCAAGTGGTATTCCCAATGGTGTGAATTTCCTGTCTTTGGTTCTAGGATGTCTTTTGTCTTGTGTGGAAGTCTCATTTTTTTTTTGTTGAGGTGTTGTTTGATTAGGAGTTTGTGAATTTGTAGGGTTTACACCTTTCAAAGTCAATTGAGGTTGTGCTGTACTAATCGTGCGGGCATCCACAATGCCATCATTAGTCACATTCTTGTTTTTGGAGAAAAAATTTGCCTTGTCATTAGATGAGTTGGTGTTTTCATTATCTTTGTTTATCTTGAGGATTCCCTTACGGATAAGAGCATCTTCAATACTAGCCCCTTTTTTCATCAATTTAGAAATGGTGCTTGGACTCTTGATTTTAAGTTCATACGTTAAGTCAGGGACTAAGTTTTCAATGCACAAGTTTACTTGTTCTTCAGGAATGTCTAGTGAGCATTGACTAACTAAGCTTCTCCAACAGAGTAAGAATGTGATGAATGGCTCTCTCGTCTTCTATTTAGTTGAGCACAAATCAGAAAGTGTCACCTCATTTGTAATGTTAAAGGCAAAGTGGGAGATAAACCTATCTGCTAACTCTGACCAAGATTTGATATTACCAGGAAGTTTGGAGTACCATTCAAGTGTGGGCCCACCTAGAGAATGAGGGAACAATCTCATAAGGTAAGTGGGCTCATCACTAAGTTCGGTACATGAAGCACAAAATTCTCAAATGTGATCAATAGGGTTTCCTTTTCCTTGGTATTTTTCAAACCTTGGTGCTTCAAAGTGTTTTGGGAATGGAGGCATATACAAAATTTTATCAAATGGATTAGGACATAGGTCCCTTTCTGTATATAGAGCATGTTTCTTTTGGACTCCCAATGCCTCAACTTGTTTGGAAAGTTATTTGAATTTTTGTAATAGTTCTTCATTGCGATTTTGCATCATGGTCTTTCCTTCAAGTCTTTTGTGTCTATGAGTAGACCATTTGCTATTGTGAGAACTATGTCTACTTGGTTCTGACATTTCTATGTCTGATGAATCTGATGAAGTGTCGCTAGGTGGTGGAGGTATGTTGGTACCTCGAAGATAGAAAGGTCCCTGTTGTTGGGGAACTTGTTGTGGTGTTTGATGTGGCACTTGTTGTGGGATTGACTGCGATTGTTGTACCATGTGTTGTTGTTGTGCCGTGTGTTATGGTTGTTGTTGGGATAACTCTGTTGGTTGTATGTGAGACCATGTGCGTGCTTGTTTTTCTAGAGGTATTTGTTGAGGTTGTTGTGGCACATGTTGTTGTTGTAACAAATGTTGCTGGTATCTGATTTTTTGCTCAAGGCATTTTTGGTATTCCAACTGTTGCTTGAGTTGCTCTTGTTGTTTAGCAAACATCATTTGTTGTTGTTGGAATTGCTGCTGAAATTGTTGTTGATAAATTGTGTGCAAGTCAAGTGGATCCATATGGGATTGCGTGTTAGGAATGTTGGATGTTTGCCCCACTTGTGGTTGTTGTCATTGTGTTTGATGTTGTTGTTGATATGTGGGATGTGTGTCAAGCGTATGTAGACTTGGTTGTGCCTTGGAAGTGTTGAGTCCTTGTACCATTGTAGGTTGTCGTTGTCATGGGGGTTGACTAAGTCCTTGAGAATTGAACGTCATGTTTGTATTGTTGTTTTGGTACCTTTGTGTTTTAGATGTTCCTGCTTGCGACATCATATTGACTTGACTATGAGATGTGTCCCTGTTAGGAATGGGCGTAATGTCAATAAGACTTTTCCTTTGTGCATCTATAGGGATGGTTGCACTTGATGTTTCACATGTTGTATTTATGAGAGGCTCCATAGTGTTTGATGTCGTAGCATGGGGTAAAGTTAGAAGCAAAGGTGTATTTTGTTGATTTGCCTCCAAAGAAGGTATGTCTCGCATCCCTAGAGCACGGGTCCCTTTAGGTGCATCTTGTTGTTGCATCATGTGACTAAAATCAAGTCTTAATGTCCTTTTGGGGTGTTTAGGGATTGGTGGTATTTCATCAAACAAGGGGTTAACATTGATGTGTTCAAATGTACTTTGGAGGATTTCAATTGTTGGTTCTTGATGGGACCTTATAGGTGCCATTATTGTGTTTGAAAACTCCAAATGTTGTTTTCCCTTGTCTAAGTCCAAATTTATCATGGGTTGGATGTTTTCAATTGTTGTGTTGGTTTGATTTTTGGACTTAGGACCTTCCAAGTTTCGGTTAAATTTGACAACTTCTTGTGCTGCCAAACGTTTGAAGTTCTTGCGAAAACTTTTGTCTTGACATGCCCTAGCCATTTCTTCATCAGTGATGCCATAATCAGTGTTAGATTCATCACTTAGGTGTACAATACCTTGTTGTATGTTTGATGTGTTAGGTTGGCTGAATTCAAATGCATGTGATTGTTCATCTTTAGGTGAGGTTGGTACACTTCCTCCTCCTAGTGGCATTGGCACGAATATAGGTTCAAAGTCAGGACTCCATTGAACCATCCCATGTGCGGGGGAAGTGTTTGGAGGAAATCTCATGGTAGGTGTATTGTTCAAGGTTTTTTGTGCCATAGCTTGAGGATCTTGCGGATACATGTTCAAGGGGTCTGCTAGTAACGGTTGTGATGCTTCGATTTGGTCTTCGTCAAAGGTTTGTTGGATTTTCTTGCTCTTTCTTTGTCTTGGACAAGGTTTTGGTTGTGCTTGTGCCTCAGAAAAAAAAGGTTGATAGAGTTCCTCGAGTCTCTGAGCTGCTTGTCTCCTAGTAATTGCTAGCATGATACCTATGAATGCAAATGCAATGGAATTTTTTGAGTGTTTTGGGTGATTTTAGAGTGGTGGGTATGCAAGATACGAGTGTTTTTGGGATTTTTAATTGTTTAGGAATGTTATGAAATGTGAGAAAATGCTAGATGAATTATGGTTTTGATGTGCAAAGCGCAAATGTCCTAGGGATGTTATGCAAATGCAAATGCAAGGTGTTGTTTTGAAGTTTGACTAGAGGGAATGAAAATGACTCTAAAGTATGCAAATGGAAATTAGGGTTATGCTTTGGACTTGTTAATGGTGCTAAAGGTTGATGTATGCAAGGTATATCATGTAAAGGATGATGTTCTAGGGTTCACAATGACATTTGGGACATGCAAAATGAGGGTAAATGCTCAAGAAGGTAATTTGGTTGATGGACAATTTGATAGGGTTTGGTAGCAAAAATGATGTTAAGGATTTTGATCAATGCAATATGAAGGGGATATACAACTAGGGTAGGTCAAAATGACATTTTGGGATGCTAGGGATATGATCATGCTATGACAAGGGTATATGGGAAGTTTTGAACTTAGGTAAAACCTTTTAGAAAGTATTTTGTCTAAGAGTTTAACCTTGTGATAAAGGACTTTGGATCTTGACCAAAACTGATAAAAGACGAAAAGATCAAATTGATAAAAGATGAAAAGGTCAAATATATCAAGACATAGATAGATTTTGACCAAAGAAAATGATAAGAAAAGATAAAAAGACTAGTCAAGACCCATTATCCATCAAAACTAGGAGATACACTAAGACTCGTACTTTGTTTAGATTTTTTGACTAAATTCAAAGGTTTTGGGAGTTCAAAATGTCATTTAGAGGACTCAAAATGGTGGTGATGCTGAGAAGATATGTGATACGGATAATGCCTATGATGCAAAAGGGGATTTTGGGTGCAGGATGCAGTTTTGGATCAAGTGCAGAACAGGGAGGTCTAGAGGCTCCTAGATGCAGTTTTAGGGTCCTAAAGTGCAGTTCAGAGGCCCAAAATGGTCATGTAGGTAGCCAAGTGCACCCTAACAGTGCTAAGTGCACCCTAATAGTACCAAATATTTTATTGATGCACTTAGAACCAGTTTGGGTGCAGTTGGCAGTTTCTGGGTGCAGTTGGTAAGCTAGGAAGAACGTTTGCTGATTCTGAAGGGTATGGTTACCAAACTGACATGCTAGGAAGCTAAGATGCTAAGGTTGATGTTAGGATGGGTTGGGAGATGCAAAAAAGAGGTTATGACCTAAAGAATGATGTCCTAAGTGAAGGTACTAAAGACTAGGTGATGCAGAATGCAAATCTGGGCAGGCTAGTGCAAGGGAAGCTAACCAGGTATCTAAGGACATTGTTGAAGCCCCAAAATGTTATCTGGAACCCAAAACTAGATCTCATTACCACAAAGTGCACCCAAATAGTGTAGACTATGTCAATGATGTAGTTGGGGCCCATTTGGGTGCAGTTGGTAGTTTTTGGGCACAGTTGGTAAACTGGGCTGAAATTGAGGCAATTCTGGGAGCTATTGTTTCAGGATTGATGTCACAGAGAGGTAAATAGTAGAGGACAGTGTTAGGGCCAGTATGAATGCTCAAAATGATAGTTAGGACACTTGAAATGATGGATAAAGTGTTCAAAATGATGAATAGGTATGCAAGGATGCAAGGTGATGAATGCAAAGTGTTGATTTTGAGATGGGAATGCAAAAACTAAGGAAAGTAAATTGAACCTAAAAGGATGCAACACGAAAGGTCATAGGTACTAAATGAGGACTAAAAGGTGCAACATGAAGTCTATATGATGCATGAATAAGGCTTATACTAGGGTGAATGCAAGTGAAGTCTATGCAAGTGTGAGATCTATGTTTTGCCAAGCATGTTTAGGAGCACAAGTCACCATGTTTTCCAAGGTTCGAGTGTGTTGAATCAATGTTTGAAAAGTTTGATAAAGGTTGAAATATTTTGGCAATGTGTGGTGGTTTTAACAAGTTCAAATGATATCCAAGGTGTAAATTTAAAATTTTAGCTTTTATCTTGATTATGTTTTACACACACGCAAGACACATTAAGACAAGAATAGCTATTGTAAAAAGTTAACAAACACACCACAACCTAGGCTTTTAGGACTGTATCCACTGAATTCCTACTTGAACTGAAGTTCAGCCGCACTTATCTAGAGAGGACAACCTAGGATCTTGGCACCACAAGCTCCCCCTTACAGCGCACTCACTTCTCGGGGCTACCAAGATCCACTTCCCAAGGGCATGACTTCCCAAGGGACTGTTGCCTCTACTAAGGACCACGAGAATGTAGGATGTCTTCACGGGCATGGGTGACCCCTTAAGCCAGTGGATACAAAGGATTTTGGCCACTAAAACATGGTTTTTAGTAACGGCATTTCATTCGGCAAGTTAATGATAAACTTTCGCAGAAGGTCTCCCAACCCTGAGAATCAGGGTTTGACGCACCACAAGGGTACTAGAGGAGAGCTATCATGCAGCAATACCACCGACACAGCTTTCACCGTAATCAAATTTTATATAGTGGCTGGAAAGTTGACTTGGCTTTGGCCCGTTACTACTCTAAGGTCGTCCCCTGGCATACCCAATATCAAGTATCTTGGTCCAAGGTAGGCCTCCTATAGAAGTTACACGAATTTCTCTTACACCTAAGATCCACGAATGGCAAGGGGAGAGGATACGTCCAATGCAACTCCTAGGGATTTAACATCATAGACATGCTAGGCAAAAAAGAAAAAGGTTCTTTTTAAGCACCAAATGAAATGTTATCTAATCTAGGAAATCCACACACATGGTTTTGAAAGACACACAAAGTCTTTGACAACGTCCTGCAAAGCACATATTAGTAGTTTCTTATGATCACATCTTCACCCAAAAATCACCACATGCTAAAAATAGACCATTAGTAACACAAAATTACCTAATCTATTTCCTAGAGAGTGATAGGAACTTGAAATGCAAATTTTGATTGATGCATGTGCTCACTGTGAACCTAGGTATGCTCCGACAGTGGAAATTGCTCCCCAAAAGGCCAAAATGGCTTTGAACATCCCCAAGTGTGCCCAAACAGTGCAAATTGTGTCAATGATGTAGTTGGGGCGCAGTTGGGCACAGTTGGTAGTTTTAGGGCGCAGTTGGGAAGTCAGGTGCAGGGTGTGGGGAAATGGGTGCCTAGTCAAGACCCAGAAACTAAAATTTTCAAAGCTACACTCCCAAGTGCGCCCAAACAATTTATACTGCATCAATGATGCAGTTGGGGCCCAGATGGGTGCAGTTGGTAAGTTGGAAATAGCAGAAAGAGGATATGGTAACTTCTGGGCTCCTAAAACTGCTCCTAGGGGTCCTAAGTGTGCCCTGACAGAGCAGAGTGTGCCCTAGGATAGCAAGCTAATAGAATGCATGAAACAAGAGCATATAAGCATTTTACTGGACCCCCTAATTAATCTAGGTGTGAAAAGGAAGAGTAGATAGTCGTTATACCCTTCCAAGTGAGCTCCTTCCTTGCACCTACAAGCACAAAACAAGAAAACCCAAGTTAGATATGCATGTTCACGTCAGGTTCACAAAATGTAGGACCAGAAAAATGGGTTAAATGCATAACATACTATGAGCAAATCACAAAACTCAATAATCATATATTAGCACCCACTAGTCTACCATGAAAGCCAAACTAATAGAGAAAGCAATAGAAACCCCCTCTTTTGTTTGTAGCTCCCATGTCCTTCTTTCTTCTCCAAATGATTGTAGTTCCAAAGTTGCCTATAGTGCACACAAAATTGAAGCAAAAGTCTATGATGTGGATAATGCCATGAGAATACTTGAAGTTGTGATTTGAATGTGAGAGATGGAGTGAGAAATCTAAAAGAAATTAGGACCTAAAGGCTTCCAAGACTTTAAGAAGGCAAGGACTGGAAATGAGAGAAAGAGTGTCCATTTTATAATCAACGCTCAAAGTGAGGGCATTGGATTTGTCACCCCTAGATATGCAATGTGGCAAGAGATTCCTATGACGCATATGACAGAATATGCCAATTGTGAGATTCTATGACACATGCAAGTCAAAATTGGCTAAATGTGGAAGAGAATCTATGACACGTCATAAGACACCTCAACCCACTTAAAGCCAAGAATCTATGATGAATAAGCCAAATAGGGACATGTGTAAGAGGTAATAATAATTCCTATGACGCATATGACAGAATATGCCAAAACTAAGATTCTATGACACACGAGAGTCAAATTTGGAAGAGAATCTATGACGCATCATAAGATTCCTCAATCCACTTAAAGCCAAGAATCTATGACGAATAAGCCAAATAGGGACATGCGTAAGAGGTAATAATATTTGATTATGACAAATCTCAACCAAGTGTCAAAGGAGAATCCACGAGGTGTCACATCCAAGTGTCATGATGATGAAATATTTTATGAAATATTTCAATTAAAAATCCTTTTATTCCAAAAAATAAGAATTAGTACAAAATGGAATTAATGATGGAAAATGGAACTTAGGAAATTGTAAATTTCCATGGTTTGTAGATAATGAATCAATTAATTAATAAAATTAATTTATTGAGGATGATAATCAGGAAGAATAATTAGTGAGAATAATAGAATTAAATTATGGGTTATTTAATCCTATAGAGAAAATTAGTAGATGATTGGCCAAATTGATTAAATGAATGTGACCGTATCCTTTGTTGAAAATGTGACAATGATGGATATCAAATAAGATGATGAAAAGGTAGACCAAAGCCATGGTCAAATTATTTGATAGATCGAAATTGATAACATGCCAATGACACATGACATGAATTAATTGATATGTAACATTTACATTGTATTGATAGAGGAGAAGACGGTAATGTTCAAGTCTTGAAACTATGAGAAAAGATAGATCACTTATGTAGGTTTGATCGAGTAATGAAGTAAAAGACTAAGAAATTTTATTGAACATGTTGAGTGATGCTAGTGTTAACCATGCTACAACAGGCACCGAGTAAATTCAGTGTTGACCGAGCATCAATATCGACCGAGTGATAGTGTTGATGGTGAGCGTGAAAAGTTTAATATCAACCAAGTGACAATGTTGATGTTGAGAAAGAAGTTTTGTAGCGACCAAGTAATTCACTAATGACCGAGTATCATAACTTAGTGTTTTTAGAGGAACAACATTTTAACTCCTTGCAGAAATTGTAATTTCTAGCTGACTAAGTTGGTTTATTGAGATATGGAAATTTTTTTGAAGACAATAATCGATGAGTTTGATTATTTAATATTAGGAGAGGATTAGGTAAATGATCTATGAGATGAATTCAAGGAGAAATTTCTATAAAAGGAGAGATATATAGAATAGTGATTTGATACATTATATCTAATGGATTGATTCATGAACCCTAAGATCTATGGTATTTATTTAGTGGAAAAAGATCAAAATTTCCTATTTAAAGAGGTAGATAGGAGAGCTTTATGTAAGGAGAGTGTAAAGTGCAGAGAAGTTGTGTACGTGTGAAGAAGTTCTAGAGAGTTGCAATTGTTGTTGATGTTTTTGACTAAAAAAGCTAAGAAGAAGGCTTAATTGAGTTGAGAAGAAGAGAAGAGGGATTTCTTAAATAGTTGCTAAGCAAATTTGAGATTGAGATGACAATGGAGACTAGAAAATGAATCAATATTAGAAGTTGAATAGAGATTTGGACATGAAAAGTGAGTTGTACTTAACAGATCAAACCTATTGTTACTTTCTAACCATTGTGAACAATATTTGAAATCCTTTAATCAAGGTTGACCTAATAGTCATAAGTACCTAACAATCTATGTAAATCATTTAACTAGGTGACATTCTAATGGAATGTTCTAAAGTCATCTAACAAGGCCACTCCTAATAGGGTGATTAAATTCTTTAACAAGGTCACATTTGAGAGTGTGTATTTTAATCTTTAATAGCATTGGCTCCTGATAGGTCTCACTTTAGAAGAGTGAATATTGGTGACATGCTGCTAGTGGTTTTTCCCAAATTAGATTTCCACATTAAATCATAGTGCCAAACTTGTGTGGATGCTATTGTGATGCTTTATTGTTTTTTAAGTTTACATTTTGCAAGTCTATTATCTTTAAAACAGTGGACAACTAGCTAATGTTGCAAATAGTTTATAGTAGAGGCTAAGCAATAGAATAATTAGATCTAAAATTGTTTAAGTGTTTGTTTGTTCAATTGATACATCTAGACCTTTGATAACTGATTCACCTCCTCTTGGTTATTCTAAATATTCTAATAGATTGCAACATAGAAAGATAGATCAAATCCAAAATCAACAACATGCACTAAGATAGACTCACACATTTGGATGGGTATTTAGTCATATACTTGTCCTCCTTAAGGCAATAATCAGGCTCAAGATGGGATTTAGACTTGAACATTAACCCCCCCCCCCCTCTTACCATTGAGATTTTGTGATGGGATACACTCATCCTAATTCACTAGTACAAAAAAAAAAAAAAAAAGACTAAATAAACTATACATATATAAATATATAACTAATTTTTATCATGTGACCATTAATAGTTTATTATTGGTCAACTACCTTGTGACCAAATTTATGACTAAACTATTTTAATCATTGATTTGTCCATTGATTATTTTTCACTGGTTGTGTATTTAGTCATTATTTGGTAGTTTATTTGGTTGTGAATTCAATCATTTATTTGGTAATTTATGTGGTAGTGTATTTGATCTTTTAATTGATCATTTATTTGATAATTTATTTAGTGTCAACCATACTAAATTAGGAAGGAAACAATATAACCCCCCTCTATTCAAAAACCAAACCGATAGGTTGATTAAAAATGTAGTAGATGTCCCCAAACCCTCTGTATATATTCCCCCTCATAAGAAGAAACAACTTGTCCTTAACAAGCATTTAGAAACTAAAAACCCTCACACCAAAGAAATTAAACAAGTTGAATGCAGAGACACGATTATTATTAGCAATGATAACAGTGAAGCAAAATGGTAGGAATGCTCTGATCTAGGAGCATATGCAATCTAGAATGGCCTGAAGAAATACAAAGCTAAATTGGTAAGGAATTTAGTGAAGATCTTCAAGGCAAAGGTATGTAACATCACCTCTTTTGATAATCATTCCTTATATATGCATTGTCAAAAACATAGAATTGGGAATGAACTGTTAGAAATGTCTAATTGTTTTTATAAAGGTCATCCAATCAAATTCATAGCAATTGGAACCGAATTTTAATGATATCAGTAATTAGAAATTACAAATAGAAAAATGGATGGAATATGAAAATATTTCTCTAGAATTAAATGAGATCAACATTATAAGAAGAATATGGCAATCCCTAGGAAATCTCATAGGAATTTGAAGCAAACCATAATAATTCAAGCAAGATTAGATTCTTAGTTTATATGGAAGTAGAACAAATTGATCCTAAAATGAAAAAAATCATAATGAATAGATCAACATACAATTTAAACTTCACTCACTATGAAGGAGAAATTAATGAATTTACTGGAGAAAACTTCAAAAAGGAATACATGAAGAACAATATGAAAGAAGCCTTAAAAAAAATCAAAAAATGAGAGAAGAAGGTAGATGACAGCAAGGAAAAAAGGAATACAATAGACAGTGAGAACCCAAATAACATAGCAAAGAGGTCAAAAGAGCTTGAGCAAGAAGAGCAAAGGAAAAATACATCGAAAATAGAGGAATTAGAAAGAGAGAGAGGGAAAGTGGCATGAATAAGCATTTCAAACTAGCAAAATACAAAAAAATGTGAAGATTGTAGACAAGAAAAGGAAATTATAGAAGAAATAGAACTCAACATGAAGAAACTAAACATGCTCACTCATGAGGTCCTACTTCTACAAAATGATCTAGAAGATCAAGTCATCATAGCACAATGTAACCACATAGAGCACAAAGGAAAGACAGTTAAGGAATTAGTATCAAAAAAGAGCAAGAGAAATAGTGACAAAAGAATTAGAAAAAGAGATAAACATGAAACAAAATATGGCAGAAAGCAAGATGAAGTTAGCAATAGATAAACGCACATCAGGGAACTATAAAAGTGTATGACAAAAGAAAATAACCTAACAGATAAGGAAGAGACAAAATCAAAAAATTAAAAACTTAGCCCAATTATACTGGCAACAAACTCAATCCAATGGAGCAATGTGACTATCGAGAAAAAGCAAAAGAAAAAGAGCTACAAATTCTGGTAGACATCAATCAATGGAAAGGATATATTTTATTTAGACAAGGAAGAAGAAACTAAGATGGAAAAATGGTTTCTATAGAACCTCTAGTACCAGTGGAGATAGAATTAGTTCTTAAAGAAGTAGAACAAATTGATAGCCAACCAAGTATTTAGAAAGAAGATCAAGAAAATCAACAAGGGAGCAACACAAATTGGGAAGAATTCAGAATTCTAGAGGAAAAATTCCTAAGGGATGAAGGAGAAGAAAATATAGGAAATAAAGAGGAAGGTAAGAATGTAGAAGAAGAAGATACTACAATTAGCAATCAAATGATTAGAGAACTTTTAATAGAGGAAGAATAGAAAGTAGAAGCATCAAAAGTCCCAGCCAGTGATAAAGATCAGACAAATATGGAGAACCTAGGAATATCCATGAATCAAGAAGGTTTGAAAACACCCAATTGTTGGAAAACAAAAATTAAAAAGCGGAAGAAAATCAGTGAAAGAACTATGGGAGGTAGCAGGGCAAGCCAAGCAACACACTAAGATAAGTGAAACTCTACAAGTAAGGAAGGGGAAGATCCTTCCTAAGGACCAATGAGAATAACTACATGGAATGCTAGGGGCCTAAACACCCTTAGCAAAAAATGCTTGCTTAAGCGTAACCTCACATTATTTGAATAAGAATTGATATAACTCCAAGAAACTAAATTAAAAAAGAAAAAGAAAAAAGGAACAAAGTTAGGATAGAAGTTAGGTCTTTGGAAAACATAATTTAAAGAATCAAATGGAGACTCTGGTGGACTAAGAATATTATGGAATCCTCGCAAAGATCAATCTAAGAACAACAAACTTTAATTGGATGGGATGCAGAGTCCCGAGTCTTAAAAATAACCTCTAAATCATAGTGATAAATGTATATGGGCCTATCCAAAAAATGGATAAATTAGTAGTATGGAATGAGATCAACACCTTTATAATTAATAATCAGAATGAGAACTTCATCATTGGAGGAGATTTCAATGCAACAATTAAAAGAGAAGTAAAATATGGGGGTATTCAAACTATTTCACGAATGACAATAGATTTCAGAGAATGGGCAGAAAAGAGCTCACTCATAGATATTCTAACCAAAAGTGGAATATTTACATGGAATAACAGAAGAAAAGACTTCAACTATATAGCAGAAAGGTTGGACAGATTAATTTTCAAAGGAGACTTAAGCATAATAGACAAAGAGATCAACACAGAAATACTACCACTAGCAAGTTCATATCACTTTTTAGTAAAAATAGATATTATAGAACAATCTAAACCCAC
Source organism: Cupressus sempervirens (assembly GCA_028749045.1). NCBI lineage: Eukaryota > Viridiplantae > Streptophyta > Pinopsida > Cupressales > Cupressaceae > Cupressus > Cupressus sempervirens. Next base: position 560,431,230 of record CM053792.1, read on the forward strand.
TAGAAACTCAATTAAATGTGAAAAGATGTGGTTCCTAGACAAAAATCCATGGATAATATAAAAAATTGGTGGCAAGAAGGACAAGTTCGAGGATTAAAAGTGTTCTGCCTCGTGTCCAAACTTAAAATGGTCAAAGAAAAAATTCTAAAATGGAACAAATCACTATTCAACAATATTTTTAAATAAAAACTTGATATCGAAGAAAAGCTGGAAAAATTAAATAAAGAAGTTATCAAAAAGGAATGAATTATGAAACATTCAACCAAGAAAAAGAATTCCTATCAAAACAAGAAGATATTTTAGCTAAAGAAGTGTTCTGGGAAAAAAATCTAGGGAAAAATGGATGGTAGAAGGAGATTGAAATACAAAATATTTTCATACAAGTACCATACAACATAGAGCTATTAACAATATTTCAAAAATTAAAAATATAGAGGGAAATTTAGTAGACAATCTAGTCAAAATCACAAAGATTTTTATCGATTACTTTAAAGATATCCTTAACAATTATGAATCCTCTAACCGAGTAGCACAAGAGGAGATGTTGAAAGCAATTCCTAAGATTATAACAGAAGAAGATAATAAAGCTCTCAATAAACCTTTCTCTCTACAAGAGATTAAAACAACCCTCTTTAATATTAATCCAGATAAATCGCCAGGACTAGATGTGTTCCAAGCATTTTTCTTCCAAAAATGTTGGGAAATTATAGGGGAAGATCTATGGAAAACAATTGAAGCATCTAGAAATGGGGGACACTTTTACTAGAAATTAGCCATACATTCAATACATTAATCCCCCAAAAGAGCAAGGCTGTAGAACCAGGAGATTTCAAACCTATAGCTCTTTGCAATATGATTTATAAAATCTTATCTAAAGCCTTAGCAAACTGGCTTAAACATTTCTTCCTAAATTAATATTAGAAGAACAGACAGGATTTGTTCCTAAGAGATCCATTCTAGATGGAATCTCAATTATTCAAGAAACCATCCATTCAACATCTAAGAATAAGGAGGCATGCACAATATTAAAACTAGACATTCAAAAAGCTTATGATAAGGTAGATTAGAGATTCCTTTGTAAAACTCTCAAAGCATTTGGATTCTCACACCAATGGATTAAATATCATTTATCAGTGTATTTCTACCCTGAAAATATCTCTCCTTATTAATGGTTCCCTAGAAGGTTTCTTTAGTATCTCTAGGGGGATCTGTCAAGGTGACCCTATTTCACCCTTCTTCTTTATCATTATGACTGAAATCTTTGGGGGAATAGTAAAAATAGTATAATCTAAAAGGAAAATTAAAAGAATAAAGGTAACAGAGAATGTTATGAATACTACACATCAACAATTCACCAATGACACAATATTAACTGGATTAAGCTCTAAAGAAGCATAAAACTTCAAAAAAATATTAAACAATTACACAAAAGCATTGAGACAACAAATTAATGTAGAAAAATCAAAAAAAATCTTCCTTGATACACCATTAGAAAGAGAAGAATATATTTGCAATGAATTATGATATAAGGAACCTTCCCTTGCAAGTATCTAGGAATATATTTGGAAAAAGGAGCAAAAAAGAATCAAGTGTTGGAAATTTGATTGAAAAGCTTATTATTGTTGAAGATCAAAGAGGGAGATTGTTGTAAAAGAATGTTTTCAATCATTGTTTTGTCATTGATTTCAAACCTACTATTTGTAGGGATGATATTTGCTTATAAGATCCAAGCACTATCACTTAGTTGATTGATGAAGAGGATTTGATCAACAAGATGTAACAAGAGCACCTAAGGGAAAGGTTGAGTTATGATGTTGTAATGAAGTGCAAGGATTAGTTAAGACAATGGCTAAGTAATGTATTGATGATATACTCATAGACATAGAGGTTGGTCACACTTAGAAACATTGGAGGAAGAAGCTGTAACAAGGATGACTGCAAAGCTTAGACTAAAATCTTTAGTGGGTGTCGAGCAAGTCAGTTGAAGCCAAGAAAATTCTTAGTAGAAGTCGAGTAACAAACATTTTCAGTTGATGCCAAGTGATCTTTATGTGTTGAGTGATCTTCAGGTGTCGAGCATCAGAAAAACATAGTTGATGTCGAGTAACACAGTATGTGTCGAGCACCAGTATTTCAATAGTGCTGAGCTGCTACATTATTTCAAATAACAAAGATTCGCCAAATCCAAGCCAACTTAGTGGTTACATTGAATTCTGTGAAAAAATTGGAGGATAAGGATGATGAGTTGTTGGCACAGAAACCTATGTAAATCATTTTGGGTGAATTCTAATGGATTATTCAAGAAGTTTCTAGAGGAAATAGAATATGGGTTAGATACAATGTATCCTACCTAATCCATATGAATTGAAATTGAAAAATGGAAGAATCAAGTGAGAAAAGGAACTCCAAGACTTCTATTTAAGAAGTCATAAACCAAGAAGCAAGGAGCTGCTAATACTGTTGCTGCAAAAGTGCCAAATCTATGAAGTGGTTGAAAGGGTGTCAAGAAGGAGACATCTAGGGGAAGGAAGAACACAAATACTCTACTTCTACAAGTGGTCATGAAGAGATGATTGCATTGGTACATTGAGTATGGAGACTCAAGGAGACAAAGCTTGAAAGATAAGGCAAGCAGTTAAGAGTTACAGATATAGAAGGCCAGGCAAGGGTATGAGCTGAGAAGTGATCTGAGATCTGCAAGATAAGTTGTATGTTGTAGTTAGGTCAAGATTTTCTAATACTCTCTAGCAATTGTATTAGATCTTAAAATCCTATGGACTTAGGTTGGCCTAACAACCATTTGTAAATCCCTTAACAAGGTGGCATTCTAAGTGAATGTTCTAAATTCCTTTAACCAGGCCCACTTCTAATAGGTTGGTTAAATCCTCTAACAAGGTCACATTTAATAGTGTGTTGTAAGCCTTTAACAGGGAAGACCTTTCACATGGCATCACTTCAGAAGGGTCAGAATTGAGTAGCATGTTATTGGTGGTTTTTGCCAAATTGGGTTTCTACGTAAATCACTATGTCATGTGTTGATTTCTTATGTGCTATGCGTACATGTTGATTTACAATAACTTGTTAATTAGATAAGTTAAAGCTTGGATGAATAAATGATTGAATTGGTTCACTACAGTTGAAGAAATTTTTGAATAGGACATTTGGACCTTGAATAACTGATTCACCCCCCCCCCTCGTCTCAGTTATTCTAAAACAATTCTAACAATTAGTATCAGAGTCATCTGCTAATTTAGTTTCAAGGTACTAGAAGTAGGAAGATCAAGATGTCCAAGAGAGAAGTTCCCAAGCTTAACAAAGACAACTTTACTACATGGCAGAGTTTGATGAAATTGCACCTTGGATCAATAGGTGACTATGCACAAACTTCAATTAGAATAGAACATGTAACTCCAGCAAGACCTCTTACTGCTAATGATTTGAACAAAAAGAAGGAGCACAATCAAGCAATGTTGGAGATTACCTTTTGCACTTAACTATGCTGAATATGATGATGTCAAAGACTGTGACACTGCATTCAAGATGTGGAAAACCCTGTCAAAAATCTATTGAGGACATCAGAATGTCTAGAGAGCAAAGAGAGAAAGCCTAAGAGGGAAGTTTGATGACATGAAGATGGAGGAAGGTGAAAATGTTGCTTAGTATGCTGTAAGAATAAAAGAAGTGGTGAGTGCAATAAGAAGTCTAGGTGGTCAACTAGAAGAAGAAACATCCATCAACAAATACTTGAGAACTCTACTCCTTATCTATGCTATAAGAGTTTCAGCCATCCAAGAGTTGAGGTGTGTACAAGGGAACACACTAACTTTTGAAGGAATAGTTGGAAGACTGACTGCATTTGAGCTATCCAATTTCGACAATTATAGACCTGAGAACCTTGAATCTCCTTTCAAGGCCAAGATAACAATAAAAGATACTGAGGAGGACACATCAAGCAAAAGGAGAAGAAAAGAAAAACATGCATCCAATGATAGTAGCACAGATGAAGAAGATGTGGAATAGTTAGAAGCACTACTAGCTAGGAGATTCCATAGAGGAAAAGGAAAATTCAAAGGTAAGCTCCCTATCATATGTTTCAATTGTAATGAAGTAGGTCATATAGCTTCAAGATGCCCACAGAAGAAAAACTCTAAAGAAGGAAACAAGTAAAGGAACAAAAGAGAAGATTATAGCAAAGATTACAAGCAGAAAGGCAAGAGATGCTACATTGTTGAAGAAGATTCTGATGAAGTAGTCTATGTAACCATGAAGGATGAATAAGAAAAAGATGAAGATGAAGCAACAGCATTGGTTACCTATGTGAGCAAGAATGACAAGTGGATCATAAACAGTGGATGCTCACATCACATGATAGGAGATAAAAGTAAGTTCATTACCTTTACTCGATATGATGGAAATAGCGTTAGATTTGGTAATGATGCCCCTTGTCAAATCAAAGGAAAATGCTCTATCAAACTTACAGAGAAATTTTCATGTAATAATGCATACTATGTTGAAGGATTGAACTACAACTTGTTGAGTGTATCTCAGTTAGGCAATGTAGGTTGCAAAGTGGAATTCGAAAACAAAACTGCCAAGATCTATGATATTGATGGAAATCTAATAGGAAAAGGTGAACAAACTAGGAGTAATATGTTTTACCTAGATATGGAAGAAGCAACATGTCTTATTGTTAGACTTGATGATGTGTGGTTGTGGCATAAAAGGTTGTGTCATGTTAATTTTGATAATCTGATCAACATTAGTAGGAAAAAAAAAGTCAGAGGGTTGCCTAAGTTGAAGAAATCTGAAAACACAATGTGTGAACAATGTCAACTAGGGAAGATGACTAAATCTAGTTTCAAAAGCAAAGCATACACTTCCAATGAAGTTCTAGAGTTAGTTCATACAGACTTATGTGGCCTAATAGAAGTGCAAAGCTACCTAGGAGACAAATACATAATGCTATTTGTAGATGATTATTCCAGGATGATGACTGTTATGTTCTTAAAGAAAAAATCTTATGCATTCCAAATGTTCAAGTGGTATTTGGCTAGAGTTGAGAAGGAAACAGGAAAGAACCTGAAATGCTTAAGGTCAGACAAAGGAGATGAGTTCACATCAAGAGAATTTGAAGTATTTTGCAATGATAGAGGTATCAAAAGGAAAACGTCAACACCAAGAACTCCACCACAAAATGGTATTGCTGAAAGAAGAAATAGGTCAGTGATTGACTATGCTAGAAGCTTAATGAAGGAGAAAAATATTGCACTTAAGTACATGAGAGAAGTTGTAAGTACTGCAGTCTACACACTGAATAAAGTTCAAGTCAAGAAAGGTATGAATGCAACACCCTTTGAATTGTGGTATGATCATTCACCTAATGTTAAATATTTCAAAGTGTTTGGTTGTAAATGCTATATTCTAAAAGACACTAGAAATGGCAAGTTTGATGCAAAGAGTGATGAAGGAATATTTCTTGGATGCTCCACTAAAAGCAAGGCATAGAAGTGTTTGAATACTAACACTAACAAAGCTGTGGAGAGTGCAAATGTAAATTTTGATGAGCATGCAGAAGTTCAGGTTGATGAGTCAAAGCAAATAGAGGATTATAGATCCTTTGTATACTTATATGAAGTAATGATAGCTGAAGACAATGCTACAAATCAAGTTGGGAATCAGCAACAAACTTTAGTATCTGTCGAGTCTCAGCCTATGAATGTCGAGTTACATTTAGAAGCTAAGCTGGAGAATGTAAAAAATGAACATACTGGTTTTGAAAATAGTATACATGAAAGGAATGATGAAATACCACATGTAGAATAACGAAATGACTCTAAAGTTGTAGGATCAAGCTTGGAAAGAAGGAATGAACCCAGATTAGCCAAGTATGTAAGAAGACATCACCCTGCAGATCAAATCATTGGTGATAAGGATGCTAGACCAATGACAAGGAATAGACTCAGGAATGAATCATGTCTACTGAGCAAGGTTGAACCCAAAATAGTCAAAGATGCACTACAAGATGATGACTAGTATAAGGCCATAAAAGAAGAGATAAATCAAATTAAGAAGAACAAAACTTGGTCTCTAGTTCCCAAACTAGCTGATAAGAATGTGATTTGTACCAAATGGGTGTTCAAAAACAAACTTGATGAGAATGGTGAAATAACAAGAAACAAAGCCAGATTAGTTTGCAAAGGCTATGCACAAGAAGAAGGACCGGATTATGGAGAGACATTTGCTCCTGTTGCAAGAATGGAAGGAGTAAGAACATTACTTGCATATGTTGCATATAAAGGTTTCAAAGTCTACCAGATGGATGTGAAATCAACTTTCTAAATGGTATACTAGAAGAGGAAGCCTACAAAGAACAACCAGAGGGCTTTTTTGATGAGAAGAACAAGGACATGGTTTGTAAGCTACATAAAGCACTATATGGATTGAAGCAAGCACCTAGAGCATGGTATGAAAGGTTGCACAAATATCTTGTAAAGATAGGATTTGAAAGAATAGATAACAACAGTAATTTGTACATCAAATTTGAAGAAGGCAAAGACATTTTTATTTTAGAAATCTTTGTTGATGACATAATATTTGGTGGAGAAGATATTTTAGGCAAAGATTTTGCAAATCAAATGAAGCATGAATTTGAGATGTCAATGTTTGGAGAAATCAAATTCTTTGTTGGATTATAAGTACATCAATTGAATCATGGCATATTTGTGACTCAATCCAAATACATCAAGGAAGTACTCAAAGCATTTGGGCTAGAAGACTCAAAACCAATTAGCACACCAATGGCAACAGGTCATAAACTATCCAAGAATGATGAATCTACTGAAGTAAATTAGACATTGTATAGGTCAATGATTGGAAAGTTACAATATGTTGTATACAGTAGACCTGACATTGCATTAGTTGTTGGAATAGTAGCAAGATTTTATGCCAATCCAAGAGAAAATCATTTAATGGCAATAAAGAGAATATTGAGATACCTAAAAGGAACTGATGACTTTGGTCTATACTACAAGAGGAATTAAAAGTTTGAACTAAAAGCTTACACTGATGCAAATTGGGGAGGCAACATTGATGATAGAAAAAGCACCAGTGGAGGAGCACTTTTATTAGGAAAGAGGTTGATCACATGGACAAGTAAAAAGCAAAGTTGCACCTCACAGTCTACTGTTGAAGTTGAATATGTGGCAGCTGCTATAAATTGCACCAATATTGTGTGGATCAAGCATTTGTTGCAAGGTATGAAGGAAGAGGTAATTGAGCCTGTGATACTTTATTGTGATAATACAAGTGTTATTAACATATCAAAGAACCCTGTAATGCATGTCAAAACCAAGCATATTGCAATTAAATATCACTATGTAAGAGAATTGGTGGAAGACAAACAAGTAAAGATGGAATATGTTAGCTCAAAGGAACAGATTGCTGATATCTTCACAAAAGCACTACCTAAAGATGCTTTTGAGTATCTTAGAAGCAAGTTAGGGGTGATACCCCTAGCTAAGGCTATTTAAAGTAAAAGCAAGAATGCCCTGCATCAAATAAGCTAAATGTTGAAAATTATACACATTGATGCAGAGGATGTTTACTTTGGGATCCATGCCTAAAGTAGTAGAAGTGTTGAAAACTTCAAAACAGTCACAAGCAAGGTAACAGAGGGAGACATTAAATGAATATGTAAGAGTTACATCTACATATTAAGATGCCAATATGTCTTTGGCATTGTTGTCAAAGAGGGAGAAGTGAACAATTGATCAACAACTGTTAAAGATAAAGGATCAAAAATGTAGAGGGAGATTTCAGAGGTTGATCAGAACAACAGAAGATGACTAATACAGAGGGAGAGATAAAGATAAAGGATACAACAGCAAAGAGGAAGAAGTGAAATGAATCAATCAGAATAGTAGTAGGAGATGTGATGTTACAACTTACTTTTTGGCATTTGACTTACTATTCTAACCTAGTAATTTTTTGGTGGAATAGTTTAGTCTAATGGTTGATCAGTTTGGTTTGCCATCAATGCCAAATAGGGAGATTGTTAGAAATCTGATTGAAAAGCTTATTGTTGTTGAAGATCAAAGAGGGAGATTGTTGTAAAAGAATATTTTCAATCATTTTTTTGCCATTGATGTCAAACCTGCTATTTGTAGGGATGATATTTGCTTACAAAATCCAAGCACTATCACTTAGTTGATTGATGAAGAGGATTTGATCAACAAGATGTAACAAGAGCACCTAAAGGAAAGGTTGAGTTATGATGTTGTAATGAAGTGTAAGGATCAATTAAGACAATGGCTAAGTAATATATTGATGACATACTCATAGACACAAAGGTTGGTCACAAGGATCAATTAAGACAATGGCTAAGTAATGTATTGATGACATACTCATAGACACAGAGGTTGGTCACACTTAGAAACATTGGAGGAAGAAGCTATAACAAGGATGACTACAAAGCTTAGAGTAAAATATTTAGTGGGTGTCGAGCAAATTCTTAGTAGAAGCCGAGTAATAGACATTTTTAGTTGATGCCGAGTGATCTTTATGTGCCGAGTGATCTTCAGGTGCCGAGCATCAGAAAAATATTGTTGATGCCAAGTAACACAATATGTGTCGAGCACTAGTATTTCAATAGTGTCGAGATGCTACATTATTTCAAATAATGAAGATTCACCAAATCTAAGCCAACTTAGTGGTTACATTGAATTTTGTGAATGGATTGGAGGATAAGGATGATGAATTGTTGGCACAAAAACCTATGTAAATCATTTTAGGTGAATTCTAATGGATTAGTCAAGAAGTTTTTAGAGGAAACAAAATATGGGTTAGATACAATGTATCCTACCTAATCCATGCAAATTGAAATTTAAAAATGGAAGAATCGAGCGGGAAAAGGAACTCCAAGACTTTGATTTAAGAAGTTATAGACCAAGAAGCAAGGAGTTGCTAATACTGTTGCTATAGAAGTGCCAAATTTGTGAAGTGGTTGAAAGGGTGTCAAGAAGGAGACATCTAGGGGAAGGAAGAGCACAGAGGCTCTACTTCTACAAGTGGTCATGAAGAGATGATTGCACTGGTACATTGAGTATGGAGACTCAAGGAGACAAAGCTTGATGGATAAGGCAAGCAGTTAAGAGTTGTAGATATAGAAGGCTAGGCAAGGATATGAGCTAAGAATTGATCTGAGATCTACAAGATAAGTTGTATGTTGTAGTTAGGTCAAGATTTTCTAATACTCTCTAGCAATTGTATTAGATCTTAAAATCCTATGGACTTAAGTTAGCCTAATAGCCATTTGTAAATCCTTTAATAGGGTGGCATTCCAAGTGAATGTTCTAAAGTCCTTTAACCAGGCCCACTTCTAACAGGGTGGTTAAATCCTCTAACAAGGTCACATTTAACAGTGTTTTGTAAGCCTTTAACAGGGCATCACTTCAGAAGGGTGAGAATTGAGTAGCATGTTACTGGTGGTTTTTCCCAAATTGGGTTTCCACGTAAATCATTGTGTCATGTGTTGATTTCTTATGTGTTATGCGTACATGTTGATTTATGGTAACTTGCTAATTAGATAAGTTAAAGCTTGGATGAATAAATGATTGAATTGGTTCACTACACTTGAAGAAAAGTTTGAATAGGACATTTGGACCTTGAATAACTGATTCACCACCCCCAACCCCCCCCCCCCCCCCCGCCCCTCTCAGTTATTCTAAAGCAATTCTAATGTCAAGGTTGGGATCAAATATTGGAAAGAATAGATAACCATTCGGTAGCATGGAAAGGAAAATGGTTAATTAAAGCTAGGAGAGCAAAAAAAGTCAAAGCAGTTCTATTATCAATACCTACTTATCAACTATCATATCTTCAATTACCTAAGAATATCAATCAAAGAATAGAAATGAAATTGAGAGATTTCTTTTGGAAAGGTATAGAGGATAAAAAGAAGACAATTCTAATAAGATGGGAAAAAATTTGTAGGCCTAAAGAAGTAGGGGGACTAAATATTAAAACCTAGAATGGAAAAATGAATCATTAGGTGAAAAACAAGTTTGGTGAATGCATCAATAAATAGATAGCAAATGGACAAGAATTATGTATAATAAATATCTAAATGCAGTTGACAACACATCTTTATTGAGAACTAGGAACCCCCCGAAAGTTCTATAGCATGGAATTTCACTCTAAAATGTCATCCCTTGATTTCAAAAATTTTAACTTGGGATTTAGGAGGTGACAAAGCCCTATTCTGGGAAGATTCATGGATGGGCACAACCCCCCCCCGCAAAAAAAAACTGGCATATCAATTAATGTTAAAAATCTACTTAGCTCAGTCTAGGGAACCAAGGTTGTAGATTATATACTATATGATCCCTCTAATGTAAAATCCCAATGGAGTTGGAAATCCCTTAACAATAGTGGTCTAACTCCTGTAGAGTAGGAGAAATTAGAATCTATTCTTAGAGAGCACCCAATCAACTATTAGAATAGGGAAGACAAGCTCATTTGGGTTGCTTCCAAAAATGATATTTATAAGGTTACAGAAGGATACGACCCAATTATCAATTCAAAAAGGTGGAAAAAATAAATGTGCCATTAAACCTATGCTAGGATCTAAAAGGGCTACCTAAAGTAGGTATCTTTCTATGGGCAGCTTCTCAAAAGCAAATCCTTATAGCAGACAGATTTAGAAAAATGGGTTTTGAAGGCCCATCTAGATGCATCCTTTGCAAAGAAAACTCAGAAACAACAAAACATCTCTTGTATTAGTGTAAATATGCTAAAGAATGTTGGGAGTGGCTTAAATACAAATTGAATTGGACTGCCCTACTCTCGCGGATATAGCAAGACCTAACAGGGTGGCCTAAAGAGACTAATAATAAAGTATACATAAAACTTTGGAATATCACCCCAGCTATCCTAGCAAGGGAGATATGGAAGGAAAGAAATAGACAGATCTTCAAGGATGAAGAAATCAAAGCTACATCTCTCTTTAACAAGGTTGAAGCAAGTATCACCAAAGTTATAAATTGAAATCTTAGAAAAATGACAAAAGAAGAAGGTTCTTTTTCAGATTGGGATGCAAAAATGAAAAAGAATTGGAAACATCTAATTGATCCACCTCTCATATATAAGAAAAAGAATAGTATAGCTAGATGAGAATGCAGATGGGAACTCCCACCTAAAGGATGGAAGAAACTTAACTTTGATGGATCCTCAAGAGGGAACCTAGAGGAAGCAAGAATCAAGTGTATAATCAAGAAGGAATCTATAAATTGGATCATGAAACGAGCAAAGCCCTTGGGAATAACTTTGAACAATATATCAAAATTAGAATAGTACATGAAGGACTAAACCAGAGTATTATATTTAAAATCAAGAAGATTATTATCGAAGGAGATTCTCAAATCATCGTTAATGCTCTAAAAAAAGGGAAAACCCCTAATTGGATATTAAATTCAAAATTAGAAAAAACTATAAATCATTTGGAAAAATTTGAAGAGGTAAGATTTAATCACATATACATAGAAGGTAATATAGAAGCCAACTTATTGGCTAACAAAGGAACAAATGGTGAGGAAATTCATTCAGTTAACCAAGATCTAGTTTAATTAGGTAATCATGTTTCTTAGGCCGATATTAGCATTCTCCTTTGGAACTAGGATTAATGATTAATTCATAACGTGCATATTCAATAACAATTAATTCTCGTCTCTCAGTTAACCCATGACATTCTGGAACCACTTATTAATCATTGATCTTTCATGTTGGTTAAATCTATCTCCATATGATTTATGTTCTTCATCATTGCTTACATGTTTCTAGATCTTTCTTGATCTAAGAAAGCCTCTATAAATCAATGTTGTGTCATTTTCTTTATGCGTTCATTCTGAGGTGTCTAGTTTTGGCTAGGGTAGGTGTCAGTATGGATACAAATATTAGTCTGTATCATACTATAGAGGTTCGCACTATGGCTTTTCTAGGTAATGTGAAGCTTGAGAGTTGGAATTGTTTGCTCAACCCCATAGACAATATGAACAGGGTAGCTATTAGTAGAGTAATAGGCGAAGGTGTTTTCAAGTATGATTTTTCCTAGAAAACTAATAACGACATTATAGGAACATGGATTAGATGCCTAGTTAGGGCTAAAGTTGGGAAGTGGGATATTATATGACTCTACTATAATATCTTTGATCCAGTTTGGTCAGTAGGTCTACAACAGGTGGTATTCAATATTGATGATAAGCTCAAGATTCCCCTGTCGGAAGCATACATATCTCACCCATTGGGGACCTTCAAGTTAGCTATTGTGCCTAGACACCCACATTTGTCATTTGGGATAATATCATCTTATTTCATGAGTGGCCTAAGATGGAAGCTAGTATTCAATTCCTCTTACATTGGAGAGGCATTGTGGAGGATCCCTCCAAAGATTGGCTCTTGCATTATCTGCATGCTTTCGAATCTTACATTCATCCAAGAGTGGACTTTCCAGACTTGGAAGCAATAGAATTTTGCCTACCTAATTTAGACAAATTGAGCAGAGCTATAAACACTTTTGAATTTCCTCCAAGTTCTAGGGCTAAAGCCCTAAAGGAAGTGTCTTAAATCATCATGGTTTTTTGGAAGCAGGATGGAGGATCCTAGAGTGGGTTGTTGGCCTAGCATTGTTAGTTTTTTTAATTTGTTCTATTTCTTCTAGATGTCAAGGAGCCTCCTATTCAATTAGTAAGCTCTAGAACTAGTGTTGCTTTCTCAGTTTGTTATTTGGACTCCTTGGTTAGGGCCGTGGGGTTTTTTGTTCTTTGTACTTTTGTAGATATAACTTTCTGCATTCGGTCTTGGGTAGCTCACTAGATAGTTTGTTGGTTGCTTGATGCATTTTTGGCTTTCCTAGCTCTTGTCAATATTTATAAACTTCAAAGTATATATCTTATGATTATACAATAAACTTTGTGTGAATTTATTCCTTTTCATGTGGTTTTATGGAGTTATCTCTCTTAATCGAGCTAAGTTGGCTTATGTTATTGGTTTGTTTTTTTCAAAGGTGGTTTTGATCATCGATGAACTTGGTTTTATAAATTTTTCTTGACATTGTCTCTTTTTGGGATACTCTATTAAAATTTATGGTCTCACTTTGGTGGTATTTGAATTTGCAAAGTATCCTTTTATGTTTAACCTTAACTCTGACTTTAAACAACCCATATGAATGTATAGTTTTTGTCTTTTCAATTATATTAATAACTATGGTAACCTGGGTCATACAATTTGATTTCTACTAACAGTTCTAACTATACTTTTAAGTTGCATTACTTAGTGGCAGGTGAGCAAGGAGTAACAATTTAACCAAGAAAGATAGCAGAGTTTTGCACGCAAACTAAGTTTAGGAGGATCCTACTTCCTTTACCATTCACCCCTATCACAGATTTTTTATCAAGGATCGCAATATTTTATTGTAAATTTGTAATGGAAATCAAGAATTGACACTAAACCCTAAAGCTAAATATTGAAAATTGGAAACTAGGGTATGCCCCTTTTAATTTTGTAAAATGTAAGGACTTCGGTCCTAGACAAGACTGGAGGTTTTCTTCTTCATTCTTTCATACCAATGCCCATTTGAATAGAGATACTCTTATGTATTTCTATTAAGTCAATATAATCAAAAGGCTTTGGCCATTTACCTATCAAATTTTTAATTTTTTTAATAGTTTTCATAATTATTCAAAATAATTAAATGAACACTAATAATTGATTAAAATCAAATAAAACAATAAATTTAATTAATTGATTTCAATACACAAATAAATTTAAAAACCTAATTTCCAAATATTTCTACAATAAAATTGATTTAATTCAATAAAATTTATAAAGAAAACTTAATTTTTTAATAATAAAAATGTAAATTTGAATAAAATATACTAATTAAAAAAATTAAACTTTACTTTTAAAATAAAAAAACTTATTTTATTATTTGAAACAAAGAAAACCTTAAGGTTGACACATATGACCTTGTACGTGCAATTTTGCATGCCGAATCATATTCGGTCGGATTGAGTCCAACCAATACTGTCTATGTGTCATCCTATCTAGCAGTTTCTGTCATGTTTTTTGCAATTCTGACCAATTTTACACTTCAAAGGCCAATTTCAACATCGAAACTAGGGTTCCAAAAAAAATTAAAAATACTATTGGATAGAGCTTCTTGTCAAAATTATGCACATATAAATTTTTTTAAAGGTGACTCAATATCATTTACAATAATTGCAAATATAAGGCAAGTAGGTATTTCAACATTGAAGATGATCCGCATTCGAAAAATATATAAAAATGAGTAGATGATATCAATTTTTTTTTTAATGATGAGTTGTTCTAGAGGAGAGAGTCCTCTTCGATAATATATAACATTTTTAAGGATTAACATGGATTTACTAGGGAAAAGATGGTGGGAATGAAAAACAATTAAATAATGAAAAGTTCAATTTGGAATAGCTATAACAAGCCAAATATACAATATTTTTAAATCTCTCTTTTTGATAGTTCTAGGTATATATGTCATCAACATATTTCAAATTTAGATGGAGAAACATTTATTTGCAATTATTTTTGTGGTGGGAACTATAACCCCCTGATTTGCTGATTTTTTTACACTGTCAAATAAGGTCATTGAAAATTATAAAAACAATCTTTTTAAAAAATTAAAATTAAAAAATAACAGATATAAACTTCATCCATTTATACATATTTCAACAGTTTACACCAACTCAAAATTCAAAACAAAAATATAACTTTTACATTGTTGAATTTTAACAATTTTTTTGATGTTAGACTTTTCTTTTGTAAAAGGGTGACACATTTTTGTACTTTTACCCTTAGCAAGTAATCATTTTCCATGTATTCAAAATAACAACTCTAATTTAATGATACACATTGCAACATTTTGCAATTTGTTTGCAACACAAAAATGGAAGCAAGCAAAAGCATAAGAAAAATAACATAGACCAAGCAAGACCATACAACACAAAGGTATTGAACTTCTCTCATTTTTATTATTTGTAACTCTTGTATGCTAGAAGTCAACATAGAGAGGATTAATTAATACATAAACATGTTTATTATTTCAAGTAGTATTAATTATCAATGCATTAAAATAAAATTCCCATGTTTTGTGCAGGTCAAAACTAGGCAACCCCATTTCCATATCCACCAATGTCTTGAATGCAAGAAAACATGCAACACTTTTGAAGGAGACATCCTAGTTGTATATGCAACAACATCGGATAGGGAAATTGAAACACGAGAACTGTTTCACACATACTTGACATACTTCAAAGCTTAAATGACAATAATTGTAAATGTCGTAAGAATTTTCCTTAGGGCAAAATCACTCAAGATCAAGGAACTCAAGCACAAGCACAAAATAGACCAGAGTATGATCATAATAACAATATGATATTCAATTGATGTACAAGTACACTAGGAGTGCCTGAATATAAAGGCCTCTAGAATGCTTCTAGAATGTCTAAGAGTCAGCACACTGATAAGTCTTACAACCAAGCACATGTCCACCAGGAGTGGATTATCCTCCATTAAGCACAAGAGTAAGTGCGATGATGAGAGGATAAGCCTACAAAGGTGTAGCATGTAAAATTATGTTGTAGACACCATGTGCTTAATTAAGAGTGCGAATAACTGTGTTGTCAACATGAAAACTCAGTTAATTATGCAAACTTCAATTTTGTAGACACCATGTGTTGAATTAGAGTTGCTTACTCATGTGTTGTCAACAAGACAACTCATAAGACTACACAAACTCCTAGGTGTCAAACTAATAAATAATAAAATAATGCATTGACCTAAGTAAACTTAAGTGAAGTGTGATAAGAAAATACTTATTTAAACCAACACCCCTCCTTAAGTGCAACTTAGGGGAATGCACTTAAGCTTACAAAAGCTAGGATGAAAATGCATGATGGGTCCCGGCAACTAAGCCATGTTAGGTACCCATGTACATAATGCAATAAAATATCTCATAAAGTGGAGAAAGAGGGAAAATCTCATGAGAAAAACCCTTCCCCAAAAAGAGAGATGAAAAATCAAGATGCATGGATGGATGGAGTAATCAAGACCCCCCCATTATGATATACATCAAGTATATACAATAGAGAAGTATGAGAAGAACACAATCCCAAAAGAGGAAAAGGTCCCCCTCATAAAAGAGAAGAAGAAGGAGAAAGGAGACAAGGTAGTCCCCCCAATGTAGAATGTCGATTAGTGATAGTTGCTCCAATGTAGAAGCTTATCCATGACTATTGAATAGTTTTCCTCCCCTTTAGAAGAAACAATATCATAGGTACATATGAGATGCTTCCCCAATGTGTAGAAAGAATCTCGAAGATGAATGGTGTCTCTGCAACCTGCTCAATTGTCCCTATGTCAATACTGATTGTCACCCATTCTAATACTACTGAAAAGAACAATTTTGAATCTAACAAGGATGGATGTAGAACATATTCCAAAGAACCATGTGTCCCCTCAAATGATAAAGAGACCTCCTACAACTTCTGTACATAAGGATCCACAATCATATCAACCTGGGAAGACTAATCATGTAGAGAATGGATAGGAGGGTCAGAGTGAGTCCTCGCAACAACTGAAGAAGGATCTTCTTCATCAAAGAGAAGATGTATATCATAAATGATGTCTCCCAAATCTACTATGTGTGACTCCATGAACAAACCTAAAACATCTGCTATATAGTCATCCACTGATGCTGAAGCTGGAAGACAAGGTGTATCGTTGTATTCTGAATTGCATGGACCTATCACTGTAGCAATGTATGCATGTGGACTATGCTAATGCAGTGACCTTTTTCTGCATTTGTCAATAAGATCCCACATATATGAATTTGTTGAATCACTATCACTATTGTCACTATCAGTTTCCACTATGTATGAAGTACGGAGAGAATTAGAGGATAAGCTAGGTGAACTTTCCTCAAAGTGAACATTCCTCTCTATTAATATCTCATGAGTCTTAGGATCCATAAGTTTGTATGTCTTAACATTTTCTTCATATCTGATGAAAGTACAAGGCCTTGGTGGTGGTGCCTTGCATTCCCATGAAGATATGTTTGCCCATGCTGGACAATCAAAGACTCTAAATTGTCTCACAACTAGTTTTGTGTCTCACCATGCCTCAAAAGGAGTCTTTCCATCTAAGGCATTATGAGGAGATCTATTAAGTATGTGATTGACAATGCTTATAGCTTCAACTTCAAGTGATGGATCAAGAGACTTAGCTTGAATCATGCAACTTGCCATAGACTTAAGAGTTCTAATCCTCATTTCTGCAACACTTGTCTTTTGCAAACTGAATGCTACTAGATTCCAAAGATCAATACCCTCAAGTTTACAAAAGTCTCTAAGTCTTGAGTTCACATATCTACTTTCATTGTCTATTTGAAGAACCTTGATGGCTTTCCTTGATTGCCTCTCAACATGACTCTTGAAGGCTAGAAACTTATCAAACACTTCATTCTTGTGATCAAGAAAGTAGACCCATGTGTAGCGTGAAAAGTCATCAATGAAAGTGAGGATGTAATGACCCTTGCTAACTAATGTTATTGCAAAAGGACCTACTAGAACTATGTGAACCAACTCAAGAACAACTAATGCTCTCGAAGACTTCCCTTTATCAAAATTCTCTTCTAGATGCACATACATTAAACAAGTTGAACATTCACCCTTAGAAAAGTTGATTGTAGGTAGACCTTTGACCATGTTGTTGGAGCAAAGTTGATGAAGATAGCAAAAGGCAAGATGACCATACCACTCATGCCATAATGTACTTTGTGAATGGGATTGAGTCAACAAGGCATGTGAAGGAGACTTAGGCGCAAAGTGGGAAAAAGAATAAAGCCTTTTGTGATGATTGACTTTACCCACTACAACCAATGAATCATTTTTAAGATTGCACACCATTACTGAATCGAGAAGGAACTCAACTTTATTGTCATCTCCATAGTGAGTGATTTGGTAGATTGAGAGGAAACTAGAGCTAAGATTAGGAACATGGAGAACTTCTTTGAACTCTCCATTTTCCATCTCCACTTGTCCTTTCCCTTCAACTTCCATTTTTGTATCATCTCCTACAAAGATGTGTGGTACCTTAGACTGCTTCAATGAAGAAAAGTCTCCTTTTGAAGAACCCATATGGTATGAGGCACTTGAATTGAGAATCCATTTTGCTGAAGAACTTGAATCAGCCATGAGTGCTTGCTCTTTTCCCTTTGAAGTGTGTGGAGGTGAATCCTTGGAAGCATTTGACACATTGATTTTGTTCTTCTTGAGTAGGTTTTCCAACTCATCAATTCTCTTAGTCTTTCAATGATGCTCATCATGATTCAGTTTCTTGCAATATGAACAAAAAAGTTTATCCTTATTTTCATTGTTTCCCTTCTTGTTGGAAGAAGAATTGCCTCACTATGAGGAGGTAGATTGTTGTGTCTCTGATTGTGATTTTTGCTTCCACTGCTTCTTCTTGCTATTGGGAAAAAAATTTCCTTGTTGAGTTGATTGGTTCTCATTACTAGCCACCAATGCTTTGGTCTTTGATGACTTGAGAATCCCCATATCTATCAACTTGGATTGTTCCAACATCAACATTTCTTAAAAATGCATCAAATGAAGGTTTAGTGAAGGCACTTCCCATGGTCAACCCGTGAGTGTTGTAACTTGACATAGAAGATGCATACTCTGAAGGTAGCCTCTTCAAATGTGATGAATCAAATGATCATCCTTCATGGGATTACCACAATCTTTAAGTAGTGCTCTCAATTCAATGGCTTTGTTGATATAGTCTTGAATTGTGTCAAAATTCTTAGGATCCAATAAAAGTAGGTCATCCTCAATTTGGTATCCTTGCCTCATCCACCTTACCATACAACCCTTCAAGTTTGTCCCAAGCAGACTTGGCTTCCTTAAAGCTAGAAATGTTGAAGAAGAGATCTCTATGAACACAACTCCTGATAATTCCTAAAGCCCAATTGTCTTTGATTTTCCAATCAACTAGTGTTGTAGCATCTGTGGGTTTGGTAATTGTACCATCAACATATAGATTTAAACCTTTTTCCATTAATCTACTCCATACAATATCTTTCCATGTAAAATAATTGTGTGAAGTTAGAAGTGGAGCTTTAGGTGAACCCATGATGCAAAAAATGAAAAGAGCACAAAAGAGAGACACAAGAACACAATACACCCCCCTTATTCACTTAATCAATGTCTCCCCCCCCCCCCCCCCCCCCCCAAAAAAAAAAAATGATGCTTTTGGCACTTTATATGCAGTGCGTTTACAATAGGCCACTTTTTTGGGTGATGCGACGCGCTCCCCTGCCCACAGGTGGTTAATTATGTGGTGTTCCATGTTCACTAACAGTCATGGCTTTTGGTGCAACGGCAAGTGGGCCTTACAATTGGTATCAGAGCCTGGTTTTGGCCTGGTCATGGGTTCAAATCTCCCCGGTGCCTTCCTGACTCACGTAAGCACCTAGTATGCACGTCAAGGGGGAGATTGTTGGGTGATGCGACGCGCTCCCCTGCCCACAGGTGGTTAATTATGTGGTGTTCCATGTTCACTAACAGTCATGGCTTTTGGTGCAACGGCAAGTGGGCCCAACACACTTGTCAAAATGGATAAAGTGGACTTCTAATTTTTCTATTTACAACTACCTTTTGAGGCTCAAATCTATCACTAAGCACTATAGCTCAGATGTACAACAATTTTGAAAAGTAATAAAAGCAATACAATGCAAAAAAGGACCTAATTCTAGAAGTGATATTTTTGTCCACACAACCCAATAATTTGATTGTAGATCTAGAAAGTAGATGAAAATTTAAGCACTTTAAAAAAAATGAAACCTAAAAATGTGTCCAGATGAGCCCGTACGGAGCGTTTGAATTTGCAAAATGCAGGATTGGACAAGTATAGTCACCAAAAAATGCAAAATCTAACAAATTCGTGCACCAAACTAGAAAAGAACAACACCACTAAAAAGTTTAAGAAATTTTACCCAAAACCAAAAAAAATTGCACTTGATTTGGAGTCTGGACGACTGAGATATGGCCTCCCAAAGTTAGACTGTCAAATCAAAACTAAATCTAGAGAGGGGTTTGGACAGCAAACTATGAGGTTAAATTTGACGATCAAATGGTTTTTGTAGTAGCTCAAATTTTCCTAGAAATGACAGTCATATGACCATCAAATTTAGCATAGTAAAGTGCTGACGTCAGTGAAAAATCCCCCTTATTGACGTGGTAGGATGATTGTGCATACGAATTGTACAATTGTACATGTGGTGGTACAGATTGTCTGCATGGAGGAGGTCCATGTGGCATATTGTGGTTGGTCCATAGACTGCAGATGTGGGCTCCATGTGGGAGTTGGCGACAATGTGGGTGCAAACACGTGGCGGTGATCACAAAAGTAGTGTAGACGTGTTGTGGTGGGCTGGGAGGACGAGATGTGGACGATGTCTATGGATGTCATATGGCAGGTGCGACAATGTCTAGCATGGATGCATGGCATTGGAGAATAAAGACAGGACGCTGGGAAGTTGATCGCTGCCACCAATGTGAATGCTAGTGCCAAGAAAATGCAAAGCACACTGGACAAGGAGTGCACTAGAAATGTTATGATTGACCACCAGAAACTACAGATCGCCAGGAGTTAAATGTGATGGCTAGAGAAGGAAGGTCCGGTGCAAGTGGGATATTTAAAATCCCACATTCATAACAAATCAAACTCTGTGTTGTTTAAAACATGAAAGCCATTGGGGTTGAAACAAAGAGTTGTAGCCCATCGGTGTTGCCGGCTAATGTCGCCCACTGGTGAGTAGTGGCCGAAACTTTGTGGCTGAAATTTGGATCTGCTTGGATTTCAATGTGTGGCTAGAATGTGACACCATCGGTAGATGGAATATACTCAAATAATGGTGGTTTTTCCCAAATTAGATTTCTATGTAAAATCATAGTGCCAAACTTGTGTGGATGCTATTTTGATGCTTTATTATTTTAAGTTTACATTTTGCAAGTCTATTATCTTTAGAACAATGGACAACTAGCTAATGTTGCAAATAGTTTCTAGTAGAGGTCGAGCAATGAAATGATTATATCTAGAATTATTTAAGTGTTTATTTGTTCAATTAATACATTTGGACCTTCGATAACTAATTCACCCCCTCTTAGTTATTCTAAATATTCTAACAGATTTCAACATAGAAAGATAGATCAAATCCAAAATCAACAACATACACTAAGATAAACTCACTGATATGGATGGGTATTTAGTCATATACTTGTCCTCCTTAAGGCAATAATTACGCTCAAGATGAGATTTAGACTTGAACATTACCCACCTCTCTTACCATTGAGATATTGTGATGGGATACACTCATCCTAATTCACTAGTACAAAAAAAAAGACTAAATAAACTATAAATATATAAATATATAACTAATTTTTATCATGTGACCATTAACAGTTTATTGTCGGTCATTTATATTGTGGCCAAATTTATGACTAAACTATTTGAATCATTGAATTGGCTATTGATTATTTTTCATTGGTTGTGTATTTAGTAATTAATTGGTAGTTTATTTGGTTGTGTATTCAATCATTTATTTGGTAATTTATGTGGTAGTGTATTTGATCATTTATTTGATAATTTAGTGCCAACTGTACTGAATTAGGAAGGAAACCAACTGTACTGAATTAGGAAGGAAACAATATAACCCCCCTCTATTCAAAAACCAAACTAATAGGTTGATTAAAAATGGAGTAGATATCCCCAAACCCTCTGTATATATTCCCCCTCATAAGAAGAAACAACTTGTCCTTAACAAGCATTTAGAAACTAGAAACCCTCACCCCAGAGAAATTAAACAAGCTGCATGCAGAGACACGATTATTATTAGCAATTGTAGTAGTGAAGCAAAATGGCAGGAATCCTTTGATCTAGGAGCATATGCAATCTGGAATGGCCCGAAGAAATACAAAGCTAAATTGGTAAGGAATTTAGTGAAGATCTTCGAGGTAAAGGTATGTAACATCACCTCTTTTGATAATCATTCCTTATATATATGGATTTTCAAAAACATAGAATTAGGAATGAACCATTGGAAATGTCTAATTGTTTTTATAAAAGGTCATCCAATCAAATTCATAGCATGGGA
Organism: Cupressus sempervirens; assembly: GCA_028749045.1. Lineage (NCBI taxonomy): Eukaryota > Viridiplantae > Streptophyta > Pinopsida > Cupressales > Cupressaceae > Cupressus > Cupressus sempervirens. The sequence continues at coordinate 560,453,470 of CM053792.1, forward strand.
ACCTAATTTTAATGATATTAGTAATCAGAAATTACAAATAGCAAAACAGATGGAATGGGCAAATTTTCCTCCATAATTAAATGAGATTAACATAATAAGAAGAATATGGCAATCACTAGGAAATCTCATAGATTTGAAGCAAACCATAATAATTCAAGCAAGATCAGATTCTTAGTTTCTACGAAAATAGAACAAAATGATTCTAAAATGAAAAAAATAATAACGAATAGATCAATGTACAATTTAAACTTCACTCACTATGAAGGAGAAATTAATGAAATTATTGGTGCAAACTTTAGAAAGGAATACATGAAGAACAATCTAAAAGAATCCTAAAAAAAAATCAGAAAATGGGAGAAGGTAGATGACAACAAGGAAAAAAGGAATACAATAGACAGTGAGAGCCCAAATAACATAGCAAGGAGGGCAAAAGAGCTCGAGCAAGAAGAGCAGAGGAAAAATACAAGGAAAATAGAGGAATTAGAGAGAGAGAGGGAGAGTAGCATGGATAAGTATTTCAAACTAGAAAAATACAAAAAAAATGTGAAGATTGCAGACAAGAAAAGGAAATTATAGAAGAAATAAAACTTAACATGAAGAAACTAAACATGCTCACTGAGGAGGTCCTACTTCTACAAAATGATCTAGAAGATCAAGTCATCATAGCAAAATGTAACCACACGAAGCACAAAGGAAAGGTAGTTAAGCGATTAATATCAGAAAAGAGCAAGAGAAATAATGACGAAAGAATCAGAAAAAGAGATAAACACTAAACAAAATATGGTAGAAAGCAAGATGAAGTTAGAAATAGATAAGAGCACATCAGGGAACTAGAAAACCACATGACAAAAGAAAAGAACCTAACAAATAAGGAAGAGACAAAATTAGAAAATAAAAAACTTAGACCAATTATATCAGCAACAGACTCAATCCAATGGAGCAATCTGACTATCAGGAAAAAACAAAAGAAAAAGAGCTACAAATTCTGGTAGACACTGATCAATGGAAAGGATATATTTGATTTGGACAAGGAAGAAGAAACTAGGATGGAAAAAATGATTTCTATAGAACCTCTAGTACCAGTGGAGATAGAAACAATCCTTAAAGAAGTAGAATAAATTGATAGCCAACCAAGTATTCATAAACAAGATCAGGAAAATCAGCAAGGGAGCAACACAAATTGGGAATAATTTAGAATTCTGGAGGAAAAATTCCTAAGGAATGAAGGAGAATAAAATATTAGAAATAGAGAGGGAGATAAGAATGTAGAAGAAGATAGTATAATTAGCAATCAAATGATTATAAAACTTTTAACAAAGGAAGAACAGAAAGCAGAAGCATCAAAAGTCCCAGCTAGCGATAGAGATCAAACAAATATGGAGAACCTGGGAATATCCATGAATCAGGAAGGTTTGAAAAGATCTAATTGTGGAAAACAAAAATTAAAAAGCGAACAAAAATCACTGAAAGAACTAAGGGAGGCAGCAGGGCAAGCCAAGGAACATACTAAGATAAGTGAAATTCTATAAGTAGGGAAGGGGAAGATCCTTCCTAAGGACCAATGAGAATAACTACATGGAATGCTAGGGGCCTAAACACACCTAGTAAAAAATGCTTGCCTAAGCATAACCTCACATTATTTGAATTAGAATTGGTATGAATCCAAGAAACTAAATTTTAAAAAAGAAAAGAAAAAAGGAACAAAGTTAGGACAGAAGTTAGGTCTTTGGAAAACAAAATTTAAAGAATCAAATGGAGCCTCTAGTGGATTAGGAATATTATGGAATCATCACAAGATCGATCCAAGAACAATAGCTACAAACTCTAATTGGATGGGATGCAGAGTCTCAAGTCTTAAAAATAACCTTCAGATCATAGTGATAAATGTATATGGGCCTATCCAAACAACAGATAAATGAGTAGTATGGAATGAGATCAACACCTTTATAATTATTCATTAGAATGAGAACTTCATCATTGGAGGAGATTTCGACACAACAATTAAAAGAGAAGAAATATATGGGGGTATTCAAAATATTTCACAAGTGACAGTGGATTTCAAAGAATGGGCAGAAAATAACTCACTCATAGATATTCCAACCAAAAATAGAATATTTACAAGGAACAATAGAAGAAAAGACTTCAACTATATAGAAGAAGGGTTGGACAGATTCTTTTTCAAAGGAGACTTAAGCAAAATAGACAAAGAGATCAAGGTAGAATTACTACCACTAGCAGGTTCGGATCACTTTCCAATAAAAAAAGATATTATAGAACCATCTAAACCCACTAGAAACTTGCTTAAATGTTAAAAGATGTGGTTCCTAGACAAAAATCCATGGATAATATAAAAAATTGGTGGCAAGAAGGACAAGTTCAAGGATAAAAAATGTTATGATTCATGTCCAAACTTAAAATGGCAAAGAAAAAAGTTGTAAAATGGAACAAATCACAATTCAACAATATTTTAAAAGAAAAACTTGATATAGAAGACAAGCTAGAAAAATCAAATAAAGAAGTTATTAAAAAGGAATCAATTATGAAACATTCAACCAAGAAAAAGAATTCCTATCAAAACAAGAAGATATTTTAGCTAAAGAAGAAGTGTTCTAGAAACAAAAATCTAGGGAAAAATGGATGGCAGAAGGAGATTGAAATACAAAATACTTTCATATGAGTACCATACAACATAAAGCTATTAACAATATTTCAAAAATTAAAAATATAGAGGAAAATTTAGTAGACAATCCAATCAAAATCACAGAGATTTTTGTTGATTATTTTAAAGATGTCCTTAATAATTATGAATCCTCTAATCGAGTAGCACAAGAGGAGATGCTAAAAGAAATTCCTAAGATTATAACTAAAGAAGATAATAAAGATCTCAATAAATCTTTCTCTCTACAAGAGATTAAAACTATTGACATATTAGTCAAGTTTGTTATTAGTGACACACACTTATTTAAATTTTGTATGGCTACCAAGCTCATTGAACAATCTATAGTGTTTGCCATGTAATTCAATAGCCACTGAGCTCTACAATTACTAACAAGTTGTCTGGACAAATTCCAGTAGCTACCGAGAATTTTAGTGGTTACCAAGCATCTATTGAGTTTGTAGTTCATATAATACGAAGCTATTGTAAGTCGAGCTTATGTGTTTACCGAGTGATTCATTTTATGCCAACTTACATAGTATCTATCGAGTCATCAGTGTAGACTGAGTTTAAGACTACTTTAAACTGATCAGTATGGACCAAGCTTCTATGTCTACCAAGTGCATGAAGATGTCAAGTAATGACAATGGGCCTCGAGTATTAGAACTTCACCAAGTCAGTCTTCAGAACTTGAGTGTCTTCATTTGGGTTGACTTTGTGATATATGTGTTAACCTATATACTTTGTAATTTTGCAAATTGGTTTGATGTGTGTGTGTGTGTGTGTGTGTGTGTGTGTGTGTGTGTGTGTGTGTGTGTGCGTGCGTGCGTGCGTGCATGCGTGCGTGCGTGCGTGCATGCGTGCGTGCGTGTGTGATGTATTGTATCATATCAATGATGTATGCAATGAAATGTGTATATAATGCAAGTGCAAGAATTCGAATATAAGCAGCAGATAAAGATTTATGAAGGCCATATCAGCATAAGGAGAAGTAGTGACAAATCTATCATAGAAAGGTGATTAGTACAATCAAGGAATCTCCATCAACAATCTAGCTGTAAGTCAGAGATCTATTATTTCATCCTAATAGGTGAACCTGTCAAAATCCTTTCACAAGGTAGACTTAACAGTCTTTCTTAAATCTCTTAATAGAGTGCATACTTCATTGTGTGTTTGAAAAACCTCTAACAAGGTGGACCTAGCAATCCTAATTGCTCCTAACAAGGCAGATCATCAGAAGTGATCATTGTAAGCCTTAAAAGGCCAACTTTATGCTGCAGTATCGAAGTTTTGTGGGTATCATCCCCACCCCAGTTTTACTTTCTATTTAGAAGGTTTCTGGGTCACCAAATCATTGTGTTCATGTGTTATGAATGTTTTATATTTCTAGTTTGTCATGCATGCAATTAGATCAAATATGATAAACTAAATGGTAGAGTAAAGGTACAAAGTTGTGTCACCTTTAAGGCTGACTAATCAAAATGATTGATTTTGAGTATTCCTATCTAAAAATCAATTTTGTTCAAAGATATGATCTAGATAAATTTATTTTAGCTAAGTTATGTATGGTATCATACTTTTCCAATTGGAAATGTCTATTAAATTAATGTTTTATACTAGTTTTAATCCAATTACTAAAGAAATATAATTATTTCAGAAATCTAACATTTCAATAACTCTTACAATTTTTTATATGATATATTTTTAATAACTTATAAACACCATTTTATAGAGCCCAAAGTCAAGAATATTCTCATATAGAGTTTTAATAGATATAGTATATTATAATTAAAAAATTCTACAAGCACGTATTTTAACGCTTGAAAAGATGTCAATTTTGTGAAAGAAAAAAATAATAAATCATATCATAAAAATTTAAAACTTATATGAAATTCTAGAAGAGAGAGTCCTCTTCTAGAATGTATAATTTTTATTCTGGTTAGAATAGATTTGTTTTGAAAAATGTGGTGGGAGATAAAAACTATTGATTTCAGGGAAGTTGAACTTTGAATGATTATAAAAGTGAAAATATAAGTCTAAAAACAATTTTTATTTTTGAATGTTCTAGATATATATGCTATCTATAACATAGTTTGAGATCAAAGGGAAATAAGTTTATTTCCATATAGTTTTGTGGTGGGAACTAGACCCCAAATTTTCAACGTTTTATAGCAACTAACAAATTATTTATAACAATTATGAAAATATATCAATTCTTAATCCAAAAAATTGTTAAAAATTATAATCCTAAACTTGATCAATTTATACACATTTCATTAGTTTACTTCATTTTCAAATTCTAAATAATAATACCAATTTTATATCATTGAAGGTGAACAGTTGTACTTTTGTTAGCCTTTTCCTTCACAAAAGGGTGACACAGGTTTGTGCTTTGACCTGGTAATTGGATTACTGTAGTTAACATCTATAATTGATAAAGTTTTTGGTTACTGATTCACCCCTCCTCTCTCAATAACCTATCATAATTGAATATTTCCAACAAAAACAACTCTCTTTAATATTAATCCAGATAAATTGCCAGGACCATATGGGTTCCAAGCATTTTTCTTCCAAATGCTAGAAAATTATAGGGGAAGATCTATGGAAAGCAATTGAAGCATCTAGAAATGGGGGGACACTCTTACCAGAAATTAACTATACATTCAATATTTTAATCCCCAAAAAGAGCAAGGCTATAGAACTAGGAGACTTCAAACCTATAACTCTTTGTAATACAATTTATAAAATCTTATCTAAAGCCTTAGCAAACTAGCTTAAAACATTTCTTCTTAAATTAATATCAAAAGAATAGATAAGATTTATTTATGGGAGATCCATTCTAGATGGCATCTCAATTATTCAAGAAACCATCCATTCAACATCTAAGAATAGGGAGGCATGCATGATATTAAAACTAGACATTCAAAGGCTTATGATAAGTTAGATTGGAGATTCCTTTGTAAAACTCTTGAAGCATTTGGATTCTCACACCAATGGATTAATATCATTTATCAGTGTATTTCTACCCTGAAAATATCTCTCCTTATTAATGGTTCCCCAGAAGGTTTCTTTAGTGTCTCTAGGGGGATCTATCAAGGTGACTCTATTTCACCCTTCCTCTTCATCATTATGGCTGAAACCTTCGGGAGAATAGTAAAAATAGCACAATCTAAAAGGAAAATTAACGAAATAAAGGTAACAAAGAATGTTACAAATACTACAAATCATTAATTCATCGATGACACAATATTAGCTAGATTAAGCTCTAAAGAAGAAGCGTAAAACTTCAAAAAATCATAAACAATTACACAAAAGCATTGGGACAACAAATTAATGCAGAAAAATCAAAAAATTTCTTCCTTATTACACCATCAGAAAGAAAAGAATATATCTACAATGAATTATGATATAAGAAAGGAACCTTCCCTTGCAAGTATCTAGGATTATATCTAGAAAAAGGAGCAAAAAAGAATCAAGGCTGGGATCAAATATTAGAAAGAATAGATAACCATACAGTAGCATGGAAAAGAAAATAGTTAACCAAAGCTGGGAGAGCAATGAATGTCAAAGCAGCTCTATTAGCAATACCTACTTATCAACTATCATGTCTTCAATTACCTAAGAATATCAATCAAAGAATAGAAATGAAATTGAGAGATTTCTTTTGGAAAGGTATAGAGGATAAAAAGAAGAAAACACTAATAAGATGGGGAAAAAATTGTAGGCTTAAAGAAGTAGGGGGACTAGGTATTAAAAACCTCGAATGACAGAATGAAGCATTAGCTGCAACACAAGTTTGGTGTATGCATCAAGAAAGAGACAACAAATGGGCAAGAATTATGTATAATGAATATCTGAATGCAGCCAACAACACATACTTTATTGAAAACTAGGAACCCCCCGAAAGGTTTTATAGCATGGAATTTCATGCTAAAATTTCATCCCTTGATTTCAAAATTTGTAACTTGGGATTTAAGAAGAGGTGACAAAGCCCTATTATGGGAAGATTCATGGAATGGGAACCCCCCCCCCCCCCCCCCCCCTCTGGCATATCAATGAACGCTAAAACTCTACTTAGCTCAGTCTGGGGAACCAAGGTTGTAGATTATATACTATATGATCCCTCTAATGTAAAATCCCGATGGAGTTGGAAATCCCTTGACAATAGTAGTCTAATTCCTATAGATTAGGTATATTCTTAGAGAGCACCCAATCAACTATTACAATAGGGAAGACAAGCTCATTTGGGCAGCTTCCAAAGATGATATTAATAAAGTTAAGGAAGGATACTACCAAATTATCAATTCACAAAGGTGGGAAGAATAAATGTGCCATTAAACCTATGTTGGGATCCAACAGGGCTACCTAAAGTAGGTGTCTTTCTATGGGCAACTTCTCAAAAGTGAATCCTTATAGTAGACAGATTCAAAAAATGGGTTTTGAAGGCCTATCTAGATGCATCCTTTGCAAAGAAAACTCATAAACCACATAACATATCTTGTGTTAGTGTAAATATGTTAAGGAATGTTGGGAGTGGCTTAAATACAAGTTGGATTGGACTGCCCCCCTCCCTGGGATGTGGCAAGACCTCCTAACAAGATAGCCTAAAGAGACTAATAATAAAGTATTCAAAAAACTCTGGAATATCACCCCAACTATCCTAGCAAGGGAGATACAGAAGGAAAGAAATAGACAAATCTTCAAGGATGAAGAAATCAAAGCTACATCTCTCTTTAACAAGATTGAAGCAAGTATCACCAAAGTTATAAACTACAATCTTAGAAAAATGACAAAAGAAGGAGGTTCTTTTTCAGATTGGGATGCAAAAATGAAAAAGAATTGAAAACATCTAATTGATCCACCTCTCATATATAAGAAAAAGAATAGTATAGCTAGAAGAGAATGTAGATGGGAACCCCCACCTAAAGGATGGAAGAAACTTAACTTCGATGTATCCTCAAGAGGGAACCTAGAGGAAGTAGGAATCAGGTGTATAATTAGGAAGGAATCCACAAATTGGATAATGAAACAGCTTCAAACAATATAACATAATTAGAAGCAGTACATGAAGGACTAAACCAAAGTATTAAATTTAAAATCAAGAAGATTATTATCAAAGGAGATTCTTAGATCATCCTCAATGCTCTTAAAAAAGGGAAAACCCCTAATTGGATATTAAATTCAAAATTGGAAAAAAACTATAAATCATTTGGACAAATTTGAAGAGGTAAGATTTAATCACATATACACAGAAGGTAATATAGAAGCTAACTTACTGGCTAACAAAGGAAAAAATGGTGAGGAAATTCATTCAGTTAACCAAAATCTAGTTTGATTAGGTAATCATGATTCTTAGGCCGATATTAGCATTCTTCTTCAGAACTAGGATTAATGACCAATTCATAATGTGCATATCCAGTAACAATTAATTCTCATCTCTCAGTTAACCCATGGCATTATGGAACCACTTTTTAATCATTAATCTATCTTGATACAATTTATGTTCTTTTTCACTACTTACGTATTTCTAGATCTTTCTTATCTAAGAAAGCCTTTATAAATTGACATTGTGCCATTTTCTTTCTGCGTTCATTCTATGATGTCTAGTTTTGGCCAGGGTAGGTGTCAGTATGGATACAAATATTAGTCGATATCATGTTATAGAGGTTCGCACTATGGATTTTTGAGGTAATGTGAAGCCTGAGAGTTGGAATCGTTTGCTCAACCCCATAACGATATGAACAAGGTAGCTATTAGTAGAGTAATAGGTGAAGGTGTTTTCAAGTATGTTTTTTCCTAGAGAACTAACAACAACATTATAGGAACATGGATTAGATGCCTAGTTAGGGCTAAAGTTGGGAAATGGGATTATATGACTCTACTATAATGTCTTTGATCCAATTTGGTTGGTAGGTCTACAACAGGTGGTATTCAATATTGATGATAAGCTCAAGATTCCCCTACCGGAAGCATACATGTCTCACCCATCAGGGACCTTTGGGTTAGCTTTTGTGCCTACACGCCCCACATTGGTCATTTGGGATAATATTCTCTTTTTTTGTGAGTGGCCTAGGATGGAAGCTAGGATTCAACTCCTCTTACGTTGGAGAGGCATTCAGAGGATCCCTCCAAAGATTGGCTTCTACATTATCTACATGCTTTCAACACTTACATTCATCTGAAAGTGGACTTTGTAGACTTGGAAGCTATGGAATTTTGCCTACCTAATTTAGACAAATCAAGTAGAGCTAGAAACACTTTTGAATTTCCTCCAGGTTCTAGGGCTAAAGACCTAAAGGAAGTGTTTGAAATCATCACGGTTTTCTAGAAGCAGGATGGAGGATCCTAGAGTGGGTTGTTGGCTTAGCATAGTTGGTTATTTTAATTTCTTCTAGTTCTTCTAGATGTCGAGTAGCCTCCTATTCAATTAGTAAGCTCTAACACTAGGGTTGCTTTCTCAGTTTGTTATTCAAACTCCTTGTTTAGGACCGTGGGGTTTTTTGTTCTTTGGACTTTCGTAGATATAGCTTTATGCATTTGATCTTGGGTAGGTCCCTAGATAGTTTATTGGTTGTCGGATGTATTTTTGGCTTTTGTGGCTCTTATCAATATTTATTAACTTTGATGTATATATCTTATGAATATTACAATAAGCTTTGTGTTTATTTATTCTTTTTCATGTGGTTTTATGGAGTTATCTCTCTTAATTAAGCTCGGTTGGCTTATGCTATTGGTTTGCTTTTTTCAAAGGTGGTTTTGATCATCAATGAACTTGGTTTTATAAATTTGTCTCAACATTATCTCTTTCTGGAATACTCTATTAAAATTTTCGATCTCACTTTGGTGGCATTTATATTTATGAAGTATCCTTTTATCTTTAACCTTAACCCTAGCTTTAAACAACCCATATGAATGTATAGTTTTTGCCTTTTCAATTATATTAATAACTAATCTGGTAGCGTGGGTCATACTATTTGATTTCTACTAACAGTTCTACCTATACTTTTAAGCTGCATTACTTAGTGGCAAGTGAGCAAGGAGTAACAATTTAACCAAGAAAGATAGTAGAGTTTTGCACGCAAACTAAGTTTAGGAGGATCCTGCTTCCTTTACCGTTCACCCCTATCATAGATTTGCTATCAAGGATCACAACATTGTACTGTAAATTTGTAATGGAAATCAAGAGTTGACACTAAACCCTAAAGCTAAATATTGAAAATTGGAGACTAGGGTACACCCCTTTTAATTTTGAAAAATTTAAGGACTTCAGTCCCAAGCAAGGCTGGAGGTTTTCTTCATCGTGCTTTCCTACCAATGCCCGTTTGAACAAAGATAGTTTGATGTATTTTTATTAAGTTAATATAATCAAAAGGCTTCGACTGTTTACTGATCAATTTTTAATTTTTTTTTATAGTTTTTGTAATTCTTCAAAACAATTAAATGAGGACTAATAATTGATTTAAATCAAATAAAATATAAAATAAATAATAAATACTACATTTAATTAATTGATTTCAATACGCAAATAAATTTAAAAACCTAATTTCCAAATATTTTAACAATTAAATTGATTTAATTCAATAAAATTTATAAAGAGAACAATTTTTTTTAATAGTACAAATGTAAATTTGAGTAAAATATACTAATTAAAAAAAAAAAACTTTACTTTTAAAATAAAAAAACTTATTTTATTATTTGAAATAAAGAAAACCTTAAGGTTGCCACATGTGACCTTGCGTATGCGATTTTGCATACCGAGTCATATTCGGTTGGATTGTGTCTAGCCAAAACTGTCTATGTGTCATCCTATTTGGCAGTTTCTATCATGTTTTTTGCAATTCTAAACAACTTTATATTTCGGAGATCAATTTAAACATCAAAATTAGGGTTTCAAAAAAAAAAAAAACCATTGGATAGAGCTTGTAGTTAGAATTATGCACATATAATTATTTTTAAAGGTGACTCAATATCATTTACAATAATTGCAAAATAATGCAAGTAGGTATTTCAACATTGAAGATGATCCGCATTCGAAAAAATATAAAAATTAGTAGATGATACCAATTTTTTTTTTACAAATGATGAGTTGTTATAGAGGAGAGAGTTCTCTTTGACAATATATAACATTTTAAAGGATTAACATGGATTTACTAAGGAAAAGATGGTGAGAACGAAAAACAGTTAAATTATGAAAAGTTCAATTTGGAATAGCTATAACAAGCCAAATATACAATATTTTTGAATCTCTCTTTTTGATAGTTCTGGGTATATGTGTCATCAACAACATACTTCAAATTTAGATGGAAAAACATTTATTTGCAGTTATTTTTTGTGGTGGGAACTATAACCCCTGATTTGCTAAATTTTTTACGCTGTCAAATAAGGTCATTGGAAATTATAAAAACAAACTATTTTCTTTTAAAAAAAAAAATATAACAGACATAAGCTTCATCTATTTATACATATTTCACCAGTTTACACCAACTTAAAATTCAAAACAGAAATATAACTTTTACATTGTTGAAGTTTAACACTTTTTTTGATGTTAGCCTCTTCCTTTGTAAAAGGGTGACACATGTTTGTACTTTTACCCTTAGCAAGTAATCATTTTCCATGTATTCAAAATAATTACTCTAGTTTAATGATACATATTGCAAATTTTGCAATTTGTTTGCAGCACAAAAATGGAAGCAAGCAAAAGAACATAGACCAAGCAAGACCATACAACAGAAAGGTATTGAACTTCTCTCATTTTTAATATTTGTAACTCTTGTATGCTAGAAGTCAACATAGAGAGAATCAATCAATACATAAACATGTCTATTATTTCAAGTAGTATCAATTATCAATGCATTAAAATAGAATTCCCATGTTTTGTGTAGGTCAAAACTAGGCAATCCCATTTCTATATCCACCGATGTCTTGAATGCAAGAAAACATGCAACACTTTTGAAGGAGACATCCTAATTGTATATACAACAACATCAGATAGGGAAAGTGAAACACAAGAAGCGTTGCATACAGTTTTGACATACTTCAGAGCTTGAAAGATAATAATTGTAAATGTCACATGGAATGTTTTAGATTATAGTAAAAGCAGGTTTTGAAGGGACCCCGAAACCCTTTTACAAAAGGTAGAAAGATAAAGCAATAAAGTCCAACCAGGTAAAGAAACCTTCAACAAACTAAAGCACAGAATCAAAATCAGGTTTTACAGGGACTTGAAACCACAAGAAAAGTCCAAGAACAAACTAACCAGGTTTTACAGGGTTAAATAGTCAAAACGAAAGAAACCAAAAACCAGGACTAGAGACCCCAACCAGCAACCAGAACAGACAGAAATGTCACATGGAATGTTGTACAACAATATAAAGATAAGATAGTGTCAGGAACATCCATTCGAATAACAAATTTTCAAATAGCACCTAAAATAAAATATGACAATGGAGATTGTGATTGCATCTTAATATTAAAATATTCAAGCACAATTAAAACTATAGAATGATATTGTCAAGAATGCAAATTCATACCAAGCACCACAATCAAACACCTACTCACAAGCACAAGTAACCATTCCACTGTCACAATAGGTGCCCTAATAGTTACAAAATGTCAATCAAACTCCCAATATGTAGTCAAAATAAAAGATGGGAACGACAATGAGGACAATGTATAGGTAAGAATCACATTCAATGCTTATTCCTTCTATACATCATATGTAATTATTATATATCTAGTTCTTACCCACAAAAACCAACCCTCTTATCAATGACTAGCTCCAAACCAATTCTGCATCTCAAGAAGAATCCGTGCAGATACCAGAGTAGTTGCATGTAGATGAAAGTTCAACAATGTTACTCAGAAACTATGTGTGATGAAATGACATGAAAAAAAACATTTCCCACAGACATTGCTACATTCATCTGCACACTAAAAGATAGAACACTGAATGTCTTTAATGCATTACTACAAACAACACTTCAGATCATCAAATTTTGATAATTTAACACTCATTTGGTAATGAATGCATGCACAAACTACATTAATATCAAAACATATGTTGCAGGTTGATGGGATTCTCAAAGTAGCTAATGCATTTTGAAATCCATTTCATGAATTTTGTTCCCACCACAACTTCAAATTTGAAAATTATGGAATGCTAGAAGAAAAAGCAACTCACTACAATAGATGCAATCAAGAAGTTGCATACGTCTGTTCATTTCTCCTCAAGACTGTGCTCACGATTGATAGTAAATAAATTATCCAATGCCCAAATGATAAGTCCATTGTTGAAGAACAAGTACCAAGACCAAAAGATACAAACGTTGAAGACTATACCCAAGATAAATCAAAGTTGATCTTTGTCCTTCTCAATTTCTCTACCAAAGGCCAAGTCATTGTCAACCACAACAATGCCATCACTCGTGCCATAACAAAAGAAGATTGAACAATGACTCACACCAAAAGGTACATATAACTTGTTACAAATGATTTTTTGTTAATTTTTTAAAAGTGATATCCTGTCAAACATAATTACAATACACTAACATTTACAACATGGAATATGCAGGTATCATGAATTGCTATCATGGTATATCAAGTTGCAAGTCCTGGTAGTTGCAAAAAATATGTATCTATCAAACAAGATGTGTAATTTAATAATGTACATGCATTATATTAAATCCAAATTCACTCATTGTGTCACAATACTCTATACTACGTTCTACTCTCCTACTCCAGCCACAAAGTACCATCAAGAGAGTATTAAGATTATATAACGAACATGTTTTTCTACATACTTCATTATGTAAAATCTTATTAAAATAGATTAAATAATTAATGTCACTAAATTAAACCTATATTATCACATTTTCAACTCTATTGCATATTTGATATACAAAATATTCCAACTGTCACATACAAATATTGAACTTAGGCACAAACTTTATGACTCTCATCCTTGTTTTATTGCCTCATAATCACAAACAAATAGGCTCATCTAAAAAATTCGCTCGTTCGTGTCTCCGTCAAAAACCCTAAATTCTAAGTAGAATTGAAACCCTAACTTAAAAAATAAACCCTTCTCTTCGTTTTCCTGTTTATCAGATTGCAGGCCATTGCATAGGGCAATTTATCGGAGCAGAGGAAAAAAATGGGCTTCAAGGGTAGTAAGGCCGAGAAGAAAATACTCTACGATAAGAAAATCTGCGATTTATTGGAAGAATACACGCAGGTGTTGGTCTGCCTTGCAGACAATGTGGGATCCAATCAGTTGCAGTCCATTCGACAGGGTTTAAGGCCCGATTCACTCGTTCTGATGGGGAAGAATACCATGATGAAAAGATCCATTAGAATGTATGCCGAGAAGTCTGGCAATACGGCTTACCTGAACTTGATGCAGTTGCTTGTGGTGAGTTGAGTTTTACCGAATTCACATAGGGTTTAAGGCTTCGAGAAAAAAATAGCGCCTTCTGATTTAGGTGCAAGTTTGGTTTTATTGGTTTTTTAGTGCAACACGTTTATTAACGATTTTGCCTAAGTGAATTTTAGTTATGAATATTATCAAAAGTTTTATTTGGACAAATATTACAATGTTTTGTCACTGAAATCAAGGATTTGATTTTGGTCAGTAAGATTTACCCAGTTATCAATGTGAACGTTTGCAAATTTTTAGTAAAGTAGGTTTCAAAGGTTTTCTATTTATAATCCCTATCAGATTGCCTTTCTTGCCCTAATCTGTTGTAACTCAGCTTTGGAAGGGCATGATTCTTACGTAGACTGGATTTAACAAAAAATGAATTCGTTAGAGATTGTTTGGTCTCTTGATGAATATAATTATTCAGAGCAAACATCTAATTTTATCTTTACTATACTTTTACAATAAAATGAAAATGCTTTGTAAACGTAATAGTTAATGCCTTAATCAGGCAGTGTTCTATAGATGTACATGTAAGAATTAAATATAACCATTGTAGATTCGCAAACTTTAAATTTTAATATGATTTTGAGTCTCATCAGAATCTAATAAGGTCAGCCTTGTGCAGTACTTGCTACTCATCATTGTAACTTGCCTTGGGTTTTTTTTTTCTTCATTTCATTTTAGTTTTAATTTTTGGGAGCTTCTGGGTTTGCTTTTATTTGTGGCAAATTTGTTCCTTTTTATTATAAGAATCTCAAGAATGTCTCAATCCTAAACATGTACTCTTAAGTTACAACTCTGAGTTCTTTTATTGTTTATCTTTGCTATGTTTAGCAATCAGGAACTAAATAGTTTCTCTTAGATGAATTGATTAAGTTTTAAAACAAATGTAAATTTATGAAGGGCTAATTTTGAATTATTGTTAGGGAAATGTTGGGCTTATCTTCACAAAGGGAGATTTGAAAGAGGTGCGCGAGGAAGTTGCAAAATATAAGGTATGCTTGTCTGTGTATTTGGTTTTGTAGCTCAGTTAGACATTTTAAGCCAGAACTTCTCTGATTCTCTGTGGCCTATTCGCAGGTTGGAGCTCCAGCACGTGTTGGTTTGGTTGCTCCAGTTGATGTGGTTGTGCCTCCAGGAAACACTGGTCTAGACCCATCCCAGACTTCTTTCTTCCAGGTTTGATTTTTAGCCATATTTAGTGGTCAATAATTGCTCTATTTCAAGTTCACTGGCTTCAAGTCTGGGTCGTAGTCTGATTTGAGTCAGATACATGTATTTAGCTTGATTTTGTGCGGGTCCATGGGTTTGTCTGGGTCCATTCATGGATGTTTTCCTCCAGGTGCAAAGTGCAAAATCAGAGTGAACCTGCAGCAAATCAGACATGAGCTTTTTTATCTTTTAAATGGCTGTCCACGATTTGACAGTTGTGCTACAAAAGAAAACGGCTTTATTGTCAATGTTGCCCTGTCCTGTTTCTGCACTTGTTGCTTTTGCTTGTGTTGAACCCAATGAACAGCATCTAATTACACTTAATTTCTAGAAGTTATTTAGTGCACAAGTGTGTAAAGGCTCCTGTTAGTTATCTGTTAGGGATTTGGCCAATAGATGCCCAGAAACATTACAGTGAAATAGTTTTTATTATTTTTTTCTTTTTCTTGTTTATTTTGTAGAATTTTGTTTGCACTTCAATCCTTTATTTGATTTCTTTAATCAGCAAAGGTTTCTCTTTTTTAAGATTAATCTTTTAGGAGGAAGGACCTTATTTATTTGTCAAATAACTAATGAAGGGACTTTCAGGGTAAAAATGTTAAATTTTTTTTTTATTTGAGCTAAATAAACTCGGGTCAGGCACCTAGTAGCTACAAGAAATATATATATATATATATATATATATATATATATATATATTACAGCCTAGATTCTGATAATGTGAAGTTTACCATATCCATCCATGAACCAGAGATTACACTGTTGACATTGCACATACAAACATCAACATTCTTGAAGATATAACACAGACTTCTATGTAATGCCCCTTTATGGGATTCTCCTCAATGTGTCTTTGGGTACTTTGACTGATATGATACCCAGCTCTAGGAGACTGTCACATTTTCTCTCCAATTTTCATTAGTTTTATAATCCTTATCAATTTCAGTAAGACTGAGTCTTTGATTTACAGTGTAATTGCACACAATTTAAAGATGTGTTGTTGCTCATTAAATGTTAGGATATGACTTCTGATCTAACAATCAACTGTGTAAGGGAGAATATCAGATCTGAAGATTAAGATAATGTCTCAATAGTAGTGGTGCTAATCTCTACTTATATACGGAATGATGTATGATGTGATTTCTGATGCTCGGCCTCAAAAGATGCCTGACATGAACTTGGATATAGATCCTGATTGCGGGTGTTAGAGAGACTATAATTTTGATTTCTATCCATGGTTATTGTCCTATCAAACAACCGTTCAATGAATGGCACCATAGTTGGGGAACTTGGACTCGGCAAAAACTCGTACTAAGCTCTGAAAAAATATTTGGGAAAAAATAGGCCAGTTTTCAAAAAACTTGCGGAAAAGCTCAAAAGATTAAAAAAACAGTTTAAGTTTAATTAGAAATGCTTTTTATTTGCAAAATCCAATGAGAAGATGCATTCAATGAGTTAATTATTGAGAACACAGAAGAAACAAGCTGAGTTTAGATAATATATAATCGCAATGTGGGTACAAAGTCACATTCTTATGCAGAATGTTGATGGCTGGTAGCATAATAGTAAATAGTTTCTAAAAATCTAGAAGTCAACACATCATTACAATTACATCTTCCTTATCCCCGCTCTACTAGCAAATAAGGGAGATGAACTAGAGGGTCTAGTCCTCGCTTGTTACTTTGCTCTCGCTTGTTACTCTGCTGATGTGTATGGCTTGTTCTCCATTCTGGATGTATCTCCTGGCATTGGCCTTGATTCCACTTGAAACCGCCTCCAATTCTTCGCAATCACTTTGCAAGGGCTTGGAAGCCCACTTTCCTCCTCATCTCTTCATTCAAGTCGCTCCAAAGAAGAAATAGAAGCCAGCAGTGCTTTATTTTCATTTTATAAAAAACTTGCTGATTATTCGGTGAGTTATTTACTAAGACTCTGAGTTTAGTCTGCAATTTTTTCTGTGATTAACTCGCGGTCTCAAAAAACTTGGTGATTAATCGCTTTTCAGTGATTAATCTGTGAGTTTGCCATCTATGAATGACACTATGGAATTGATGTTACAGAATATAAGCTTCTTGTTCAAGCCATCTGCGTATGTTTCTGTATATAAAACATAAGGTCTCCCTCCCATTCTATATAAAATGTTCTTGCTTTTATATCCATTATACCTCTTATGAAAACAAGGCGATTGATTCAAAGAGGGGTGACTTGTCCCAAGGGAAGTTACTTATTCAGGGAGTTGGCCTCTTCCTATTCTTTTCAGTTTTAACTCATTCCAGCAATGATTTTTATTTCAACATGGATTGATTTGATCCTTATTAATATGTCTTTAACATAAGTGTGAATTAGAGAGGTTAACTGTCTTCTATTTAATTTATGATCCATATTACTCGAAAAAACGTTTCCTGTTCTTAAGGGACTTGTTTCCATCCCCAAATGTTTTGTGTACAGTGGGACGAAAGGAAATGTCCCCAACATGTCCCCAATTTCAAAAAATCAGCAAGAAACTATAAGAAATGTCACCTAACATTTGGAACAGTGATCCGTCCCCAAAATGCCTAGGGTTCACCCAAAATGTCCCCCGAAACAGAAAATTCAAAAAAAGTATCCCCAAAATATTTAGATGAACTTAGGCATTAAAAATCAAATGAAGTCACTTAAAAAAAATACCATTTTGCCAATTGACAAATGTGGAGGGCTGGGCTCACAAGGTTCAAATTTGAGCCTTTGGACAAAAATTCATGATAAAATATGTTTAAAATTTTATATTTTAAATCATAAAATCAAAATATATTAAAATTATAAATCTAATATTTTATTTAATTATTTAAAATTTATTGCAATAAATATATGTTAATAACTTTTTATCAAATAAAAATATATTATAATAATAAATTTAATTTGATCAGTTTTAAATATTTAATTATTAAAAAAAACAATTCAAGTAATATTGTTTATAAATATAATAAATATATAAACTTTATGGCCATTGAGTCTAAATTTTTAAACATTCATTGGACAATCCATTTCTACTAGAGGGAGATAGTGACTTAGACGATTCTGAGCCTTTGGATATTTGATGGCTAGAATGAGGTTTAGTTTCATAGGTTGTGCTTGTAGGGTTGAGACTTTTGGTTACATGTTTGAGATGTCTTGACTAGGACATTTATATTGTTAGACCATAGTTTTGATGTTTCAGACTATAGTTATAATGCTGTTATACTGATTTGTACTGCTGCTATGTTAGTTGTAAATCATGATTCAGTGATTTATTTGCATATTGTGTTGTTGGCTCTTTGGGAAACGTCCTGGAAATTTGTCCCGTGCTGTCCTGTCCCCGTCCCTAAAAGGTCATGGAGCATAGTTTATTATTAGCTTTACTTGCACTAGTTGGCCAGCAATGAAATTTAAGTCACTTTGTCTTGGGTTTCAGGCATGGATTGGCCCAAACAAAAATTTTCTTTCACGGAAATTCATGTTTTAAAAATCTTTAAAGGATATCGGCCATATGTTATATTTAATCTCTCTTTTCAGCCATAATTAAATGTGTTTTATTGAAGAAGACTATCAAACTAGTTACTGCTTGCCTTATTCATTTTTTTATTCCCAACACAATGAAACTTACATTTAATTAAATTGTTGCTCTTAGCATTTTTGGTTACCAGGGTTTTCTTGGCTGCTGCGATCAGGATTTCAGACAGGGAACATGACATTCTATATTTGATATAATCTAAGTTGCCAGTTCGGGTTTAGGGACAGATTCAGGCTCGGGGTTTGGGTTCATGGGTTTGGGCATTTTTTTGGTTCCCATTTGGGTTCATGAGTGGGTTAGTGAGTATATAAATATGTATAAATATACATATGCATTATATATACAAAAAATAAGAGAAAGTTCGCTGTGGGTCCTCCTGGATTCTACCAGGTTTGTGACAGTTCCGGGCAGGGTCCTTATTTTGGAGTGTTCGTCTGCCCAGGTTTGCACCAGTGCGAACCTGGGCAGACCCACCGTCCAAAATAAGGACCCTGCCTGGACCCACAGGAAACCCGGTTGCAACTGGACCCAGATCCAGGCAGCAGGGTCTGAATCCGGTAACTAAGGATATAATTCTTTTTTTCCATTTCCATCAAGACTACACCTCTTGTGATTTGTAACCAAGCCGATGCAGCAAAATGAAGTTGGCTTGTATCAGGTTAAATCAAGGAAACATAGACATTTCCTTAGCCCTGGACAACCTGCTGGCACACAGACAATTGTAGCACTACACGCTGTGCCGTGAGGGATTAGACAGAAGCTGAAAGCACACTGGCTTATCCATGTGACAATTTGACTTCATCCACCTTCACTTTCAGGGAACTTTATACAACAGTACATTGTCTGACATAGTTAGATACCTGAATGATTTCTCTGGACATTTATGATGGTGTGGATGTGCTCCACCAAACAATCAGCAAGGACTTCAGCTTGATTATTGAGACCCACATGCATGAACTGTTTTCTGTTGAAAGTATGTTTGGACAGGATAAAGTTACCTTAGACATCTCTTCTTGTAATGGGTTGGCTTGGGTGAATAGTCTTCTTCAGCAAATTGCTTTGCTGTCATCTTCATCTTCTTTAGTTAGACCCTAGAGTGTCTCAGCATCCAGATATGCTACTCTCTGTGAGATAAATTTGTGGTTCAGCATCTCTCCCTTACATAGAGCAAACTCAGCCCCATAACACCCATCCCATGTGCAGAATACTGCCCAATTCACAGTAACTAAGTTTATTCTGTATGGGTGAAACCGACTGCTCAACTTTTATTACTATATCTATGTACTAATCCCATGTATGCAAATCTGAACCAGTAACTTAGAGTAAGTGATGCTTTAAACTTTAAAACACATGTAGATCATAATTAAATAAGATTGGTTAAAGTCATGGTCAAGATGTATGGTTAAAGCTTATTGACATTTTAAAATAAATTTTACCTTATTTTAAACTCTATTACAGGTGCTGAACATTCCCACAAAAATTAACAAGGGTACAGTTGAAATTATCACACCGGTAGAACTCATTAAGAAGGGAGATAAAGTGGGTTCTTCCGAGGCAGCTTTGCTTGCAAAGCTTGGTATTCGTCCATTTTCGTACGGACTCGTTGTGCGGTCTGTTTATGACAATGGATCTGTATTTGATCCTGCAGTTCTTGATCTCACAGAAGACGATTTAATTGAAAAAATTGCCGCCGGTATCTCTAATGTGGCAGCTCTCTCATTGGCTCTCAGCTATCCTACATTAGTAGCTGCTCCTCACTCATTCATCAACGGTTACAAGAATGTTTTAGCTATTGCAATTGCTACAGACTATTCATTCCCAGAGGCAGAGAAAGTCAAGGAGTACCTGGAGGTGAGTTTCAAAGCTGGTTATTTTAAAGTTTTGTACATGTTTCCATAGTAAGCTTTATAATTATAATTTCTATCGTCATCTCATGGTCTTGAACGACTTGATTTTATTTCTTATGCAGGATCCAAGCAAGTTTGCAGTTGCTGCTGTTGCAGTTACTACAGCATCTTCTGCTGCTGCACCAGCAGCAGCTGCTCCAAAGGAAGAGGAAAAGAAGCCTGAACCTGAAGACGAATCTGATGATGACTTGGGTTTCGGTCTGTTTGATTAGAGTGTTGCGTTGGTTTGTTTGGGAGACTAGATGTCACCTGGGTCAACTCCAAAGTGATTTCTGATTATCAGAACTTCCATTATCTCTTCATTGTATTGCATAATCAATTCAGCTGGTTTTAGTTGCTATGCAGGAATGTAGTATAAGCTCCGTGCTCAGAATTTTAGGCAAAGATATATATTTTTTGATCTTATAAATTTTGAAGCCTTGTCAATTGAAAAACAGAGCATTGTTTAAGTGATTTTCCTCAATTTTGAATGTTCATCAATACAACCAACCCCTGAGCATTTTAAGTGGTTCTGAAGAGCTGTATTGAATTTTATTGAAGTGTCATTAGTTACCTGTTTGGGAAATAACCGCTGTTTATATGACAGCCTAGAATTTGGAGATAAATGTCCTTTCTCATGTCGGGTGGCCTATTTTGCTGAAATCAATGCTCTTTATTCTTCCTTGATTAAGTTTGTTGTATCTCAGCCTGCAATTGACAACAATTTATGTACTTGTATGGTAATAGAGTGCAGACACGAACCCGAGAACCTGGATTACTTGATATGATTTGTGAAGGATTTGTTTGCTTTCATTTTACTTCTCAACGTTTTGATTAGTGGATGTCTTTTCTCATGTTGGGTAGCCTATTTTGCTGAAATCAATGCTATTTATTCTTCCTTTCAAGTTTGTTGCATCTCAGCCTGCAATTGACAACAATTGTAGTACTTGCATGGTAATAGAGTGCAGACATGAACCCTCTTACCTGGATTACTTGATATGATTTGTGAAGGATTTGTTTGCTTTCATTTTTTCACTTCTCAACATTTTGATTAGTGGATAGTTTCAAGTTCTTACTACATTTTATCAATGTAACACTGGTACTCATACCCACCTCCTAAACCTTCAAGTGCCCATCCCTGAGACGTCCCCGCACTGGGACTTGCATACCCATGTACCCCCACCTCTGCCATTCTGCAACCATGCTTCTACTGGAATGGGTACTTGGTTTCTGTTTGAATTTTGTTTTTTGAATGTTACTATTGGGGTATGTAATATGTTACCATGTTGAATGTTCAATTGTTCTAGTTCATGTTGCAATTTTGATATGTTCAAGTGTTTTAATTTGGTGTGTTCTACTGAAATATCATTTCATAACAAGCATTTCAAGTTCTATATGTATACTATACAACACTCCTCCCTGCCCCGTCCTACCCTTGCCACCGTCCCCTGGGTGTCCCAAAAATGAGGTCTTCTGTCATTGTATTTTACAAAAAAAATCTTCTGTACTTTTTGACAAGCCTGTTCTTTTTTAATATTTGGAAAATGCTATCTGCAACACCAGCTTCTGTAGATGTAGCTGTATTAACTTAGTTTTCGATGCTCATATGCTTTGAATGGTTGTAAATGAATATTAACTTCTTTACGGCAGACAATCATCAATTGAATGTGCCTCCTTGAGTAGTTTTTGGTGTGCTGCTGAAACTTTTATTATTTAACTCGTCGATTTTTTCTCACTAAGTGTCCGTTTAGTAGGTTGTTGTTCTGCCTCTTAAATTATTTTGAAAATCTTTACATTTTGCATGTTTTGAGCTTATTGTGGGCTTTTTCTTATCTAATTACGATATCTTGACAACTAGTAATCAAAATGGATTAGAAAATCTGGATATGATGGTGGAGAACTTTGTGACAGTTGTCCGTAGATCTTCCGGGGTGCTAACAATTTTTTCTTTTTGTTCTGGTTGGATTTTTAGACATATTTTTATATATATATATTTTTTACATTAATTAAAGAGAAGTGCTATGATTTATATGTACTTCTTTGTGACTGTTGTACTGAATGCACTGTAATTGGCTTGTTTTCATAAGTTACAGAATCTATGTCTATAATTGGTTTTTATTAGTCATATCCTTTATAAGTTGCAAGATCTATGCATGTTTTCAAATGGAGACTTTTATGACTCTTTTCTAAAAAGTGTTTTATATAGGTCCACTGTTCTGATCTATATAGCTAATTCAGTACATGATCTTTACATGTCTATAATTGGAGGTAGTTTGACTGTTCAACGATAGATAAAGATGTTTAAGATGGGTTTCTGATACCCACTATAAGAAACCTGATTATAAATTGACCAAAACATGAGGGAAATAACTTATTTAACCTGCAGGAGAAGGGAAAAATTTATAACTGTGTCAAAGTTCCTGCCAAAACTAAATGAAAGAGAGATACATAATGAATATATATAGAGGAAAAGAGGGGAGAGATGGGAGAAAGAATGTAGAAATTACAAAATTTAGTTTTTTAAATATAGCTACTTAATAATAATCTCTACATAATTTTTTTAAAAACAAGTTTGAATATTGATATTATTTTGATAATTAAATATTAAATTTAAGTTGAATATAGCTACTTGATAAGAATTTCTATATTTTATTTTTTCTAAAACAAGTTTGAATATTGATATTATTTAATAATTAAATATCAAATTTAATGTAGAATTATAATATTATGACACTATATGATTTAATAAGCATAATAAATAGAAATAAATGAAGTGAATATTATATTTAATTTAATAATTAGAATTATATGTACAAAATATTAGTAAATTTTGATAAAAAATAATTAAATCTTCTAATTGCAATTTAAATATTTGAGTATACTTAATAGTGATTTCTATATTCCAATTTTTAAAAACAAGTTTGAATAACAACATTATTTTATAATTGAATATCAAATTTAATATAGAAATTATAATATAACTCAACTAAGTTCAATAAATAGTAATTAATTTAATAATTAAAATTATATGCTCAAAATATCAGTAAATTTCTACAAAGATTAATTAAATATTCTGATTGCAATTTAAATAAACTTAATAATAATTTCTATATTCCAATTTTTTAAAAACGAGTTTGAATATCATCATTTTATAATTAAATATCAAACTTAATTTAGAAATTATAATATCACTTAAATCCATATTTTACCAAGTTCAGTAAATAGTAATTATTGAAGTGAATATTTTATTTAATTTAATAATTAAAATCATATATTTATACAATTAGTAAATAAATTAAAAAATTAAAAAAATCTTTTAACTATAATTTTAAATTTTTATTTATTTATTGTGAATTAAGAAAACACACAATTCCTCAAAAATTGCTATGCTTGAGATGGGCTTGGGCTTGATATTTATCAATATCATACTGATGCGGTGGCAAGGAGAGCTCTTCTTCAGTTGATAATTAGATTGTCTTTGTTGTCTATTTCTGCATTCTTGAAGATTGTATTGTTGCCAAATTTGGTGATGTACTTGGTGATGTATATCCGTATAGCTACATTCGACATGTATGAGTCCAATTCTAGGTTGGTAGAGTTCAAGAATTTCTTTCTATCTAGATGTTACCGGTGACAAATTTTCATTAGAGTGGAGGAGAAGGAAAGTAGTGGAGCATCTAGTAGATTTTGAGTTCTGTATAGTGCACAATGATCCACATGCTTTGTTCTTTTGGTTTTTTAGGGTCTGTTTGGTTCGTGGAATTGTACGATTTAGCCAAATGTAAATCTTCATTCCTATTTTTGGGATCTACTTGAACTGTTTGTTTCACTCAGAAGATGAGTGTGAAGACACATTTTTTATGCAAAAGCTTGGAGTTCTAGGCAAACACCAAAAAATAGTACAATCTATTGTTTTTATACTCCTCAAAAAACATGATTAGGTTTTGATTTTCAATTCCTATTTGCTAGTAGGAAGTCAGAAAATTTGGTTTTGAGACAAAATTAGAAGTTTGGTATTCTAATTCCATTTTGCCAATTTTGAAAGAATTTACAAGAATTGAGACTGCAAGCAAGATAATCTTTAAGCCCCATCAATTGTCTTATTTTAAAATTCAATGGACGTACAACCAAAGGGCATTGATAAATCTTCCATTTTAAGCAAAAAAAAGGTAAAGTTCACATAAATGAAAGGCCGAACAATCCCAAAAAATGATAAATGTGTCAGGAGATTGGATCCTTTCCAAAGCCCATCAACACATGTACCATCAACAAGGAACATCACTATATCCCTTCTGTAACTGTTCGAGCAATGGTACACTAAACTATGCCTATTCCCATATGGCTTTACATCCCACTAGCAAGCATATAAATCCTACTGGTTTATCACCCTCAAATATCATTCAAGCAAAAGAATTCAAGCCTTGTTGTTTGTCGGCATAGGAATAGAAAATTAGAATGGAAAATTGGAATAGGAATGGAAATGAAGAATGAGAATGGAAAAGAGCAATCCCATTCTTGTTTGGTTCGCCTCATATTTGATTGGGAATATGTTACTCCCTTGTTTGGTTTTACAAAATTGAAATTGGAATACAGTTAAGTTTATATTTTAATATATTTTATTATTTTAATATATTATTATATTTGGTTAATTATTTCAATTTATTGTAAAGAATTTTGTTTTTGTTTTATTCTATTTTATTCAATGAAATTAATTTATTTCAACATTTTTTAAATGAATAGATATAAACATAATAATGTTATACACAATAATATACTCATGAAATTAGTAAAATTTGCTCATTGTTTATATACAAAATCATAAAAGATTTAGTCTCCATGATCATAATTAAGTTCTTTACAACAAAATTACCATTTCATTTCTAAAATTAGAATCACCATCACCAATAATGTGTTTATAAAAACTAGAACATAATTAAGTCTATGTTGAAACACAATTTCGGCTTTCACCATGAAACCAATATCCTTAGTAGCTGTC
This sequence comes from Cupressus sempervirens, assembly GCA_028749045.1. NCBI lineage: Eukaryota > Viridiplantae > Streptophyta > Pinopsida > Cupressales > Cupressaceae > Cupressus > Cupressus sempervirens. Next base: position 560,479,168 of record CM053792.1, read on the forward strand.
TCCCACACAATGCACAACTTGCAATCCTTCCTTTCTTCCTCTATAGATTTTGAAGTGGTTGATGTAGATGAGCCATCTTTGATCCACTCAAAGAAATTGCAGCCATTGTCCCCCTGCATTTTACAACTACATTAGGGCTTGCCACAATAATTTTATTTTTATTTTTAAAAGATTAGTAACATCCTTTCTTTTATCTGGATAACACAAAAACCTACACCCAGGATTATTCTTTGTACATGACATCTTCATTGCTATAGATCCAACACCACATCGACACATTGGAAAAGTTGTCAAATCCATCGACCCTATATAAACAAGGACCAATGCGTCTAGTTCCTACCTATAGTAGTTTAGTAGTTTAGATTTGTGTTGCGGATAGTAGTTTTGAGTTTTGTTGAGTTTAATCGAAAGTTGTAGGTACCAAATATTGAGGATAGATTTATTTTATGAACATGCTAGATAAATAATTTCTTCCAAATTATAAAAAAATCAACATAATTTAAAACTACATACTTACAAAAAAGATGCTGAAAAATAAAATGTTTAAAATTTGAACAAAAAGTCTACAGTTACAATTTTCGTTTAAAACTTTATAGTTCCAAAAAGTAATTACTATTTTGATTGGACAAACATATGAAAAAGTTGCACTCCCTACTGTAGCAAAATCAACCAATCAAAGTGTCAATAAATATATTGTGTTGAAATATTTTTTATGCAATAAATATATAAACTTTATAGCTCAAAACGTATTTGAATAATAAATTGTTCTAATTGGACAAAAAAATTAAAAAGTTGAGGTGCATTGAATGCTATAGTTTCTTGCCTATGACAGGAACTAATAATGAACAAACATAATGAGAAATTACTACAAAAGTGTAAAATATATGTATTCAATGGACTATGTTGTGACTTCTTAGTTCAATCTTGCTAGTGGTGCAAATACCTCATGACTTACAACTTTTGACACATGATTATTAGTTTATCTCAACAAAATGAATCTACATACACAACAAGGATAAAATTTTCATACATTTCATATAGCTTGGATATGGCATATACGTAAAAATACTTCTAGCTACAAATTGATGTCTAATAAGTATGCAATCTTTCAGATAATTAGATCAGTATAAGTGCATTCTTGTTATATCTCAACTGTATAGTGTCACAAAAGCCTAAACACTATAATATATATAGCATACCAATGCATGCATTTTCTATATCATAAAGCAAAGATAGGATGTGGCGAGATTGAGAAGCACAATTTACTGGACTGCTATTTTTGCAGCAAGGGTGTTGACATCACTGACTTATTCCCAACCATATCACTTGTACAACTGTTATTGACAACTATTGTAGTGTGAACAAATCGCCAGAGGCATTGAGATTGTGGGAGAAAATGATAGCATTCAACACTAAACAACAATAGTGAAGACGCAAGAACTAGTACAAAGATGTATGTTAAACCATAAGCCATATATATATTCCACACACAAAGACATAAAAATTGCAATTAGATAAGAGCGTTGATGGCAAACTTTAAAGTCCCAAATACCACATTGAAGGGAAAATTTAAATCTGTGATTGTGTGTAAATCCACATCTTCAAATGTGTTTGTGCCATTCTAAATATTAGAAGTCAATTTGATGCATGCACTTAGTGGTCAATTTTCAGATCTTATCCATTACTTATATTCAAACAATATGCTTCAAAATACCAAGAGCTTTGACTAGAAGAGTGTGAAAAAGAGGGTTGGTTTTGAAAGTTGATGCAAGTTATCCCAATACTTTGCCAATACAGGCTCGTATTAGGACTTTTAGGTACAAATAAAGAGGTCATATTATCATATTTAGGAAAAGTCATCCTAGAAGATACTAGACATCACTATGTATGCCAAAGTCATGACGAATAAATGTGCAACGTATTCAATCTATTGGGAAGACTCTTGCCATACATATAATTGTTCAATTTCAATTGTATTGTGTTATATGAATGAATTACTGTTCAAGAAGTTTGTTGAACCTTGAAGCATATTTAGGGCACAAATTGATTATCACTGGAGAATATTCAGTGAAAGGGGGGCGCATACTTGAAATGGACATAATAAGTATTTTTAGAAAATGGACTAGTGCATGTACAAGGAGTTTGCAATATACAATATTTTTGGAAGCATTCAATTGTAGAGGTCTTCTTCTTTGATACACTTGAAGATAGTCATTATGTATAAGCACCAACAAAGCTTGTATCCACAGGGATCTCATACTCAATACAAAGGGTTGAAGCATGGACGCAAACATTTATTAAAATGAAGCCAAGTCACATGTACATAACCAAGAAGCTAATGATATCAAGAAGATAGTATTTTGAATAAACTATCAAGTCTTGACCAAAGCTATATCGATAAGCTATACACAAATGGATATTTTCATTGAACAAAACATATCAAAAGACACATGAGTCTCCCTTAGGCAAGCTGTGATATTTGTGAAACTTCAATACATCACTACAATATTCTTCAGTTGACTCGAATGATTCATTTGTTGATGGTGATGCCCATATTCTTAAGCAAGGATGAGACTTCAAAATGCATGACACTTATAGAAAGATATGATAAATGGAAGCCACATTGAAGAAAAGTATGTAATGGAATTGTTGTAGCAATACAAAGAAATTATCGCAGATGGGTGCTTATAAAAATGCAAGCAAACTACGTTGATAGCGAGATCCATGTGATAGTTATATATAATACATAGGTTTTAAACATGGTTTTTCATAGTGAGATCCATGTGCTTCCATATAATACTAATACTTATATTTCCCAACAACACATTTTCTATAAAAACCAGATTGCTTACCCAAACATCCATTCTCTAGATCTCACAAAGAAAAATCAACTATTGTACTAATGAGCTGTATACCCCAGTTGCTGCCCTATTTTCTTCACATAAACAAAAAATTTCATATGCATTACTCCTATATATAGATGTGTTACTTAGTAGGCATTACATCTTGGTTTCTATGCAAACAATCGTCAGATCCTGCGAATTAGTAAACACATCTTGAAGATGTAATCTCATAAAATGAAAAAAATTATAAGGTATGCCTAAAACTACCATGTTGAAAACATTTGATAGACCAGAGCAATAAAATGCAAATAAAATTGGACTTCATAGTTATAATTGGAAGAAACCAATACACTAAAAATGGTAGTAGCAGATGAAAATCTGATCATGCAAATAAGTTATAATTGGAAGAAACCAATACATTTACAATAATGATATAAATGGAAGCATATGACAATTTGATCATGCACATAATAATTGAAGCTTCCACAATTGCAAAAAAGTGATAAAGTCAAAATGGAAACACAAACTAAACATGGAATGCCGTGTTGGGAAATCACTACAATCCTCCAAATTTATATTGGGCATACTCTTCTAGACCCTGGGCTTTTGTAGGTTCTAAAGTAAAAGTGTCATAAGCCACAATCAAAATTTGTCGACTAAGTCTAGGTATGGCTTTGATGGCTGCAAATGCAGCTGATATATCTTGCTTAGTTTCCCCTTTATCAAATTTCACAAGTTGAGACTCCCTCATGCCTTCCTATATATCTTGGATACTTTCACATATCACATTAAAAGAAGCAGCCATGCTTGCCTTCCTCTTCTTTGGCCTCCTTGATGATGGTGTGGAAGGATTTTGTCTAACACATGTACTAGAATCATTCGTCCCAAGGAACCCTTCATCAAATTTGGGAGTGTCACCCATAGGCATATTTGAAGCCCCCATCATCATCAAGATCAATCACCTCATAAAAAAGGTGCCCATCTTCATTTCCATGGGCCGTTGCAGCTGCAGTTCCATCAACGATGTCATTCCCAACAATGACTTCTAAGTCATTGTAATAGAGGAACGATTGCCTCTTGTACACCCTGGCATTCTTGAAATCCTTCCACTCTATGAAGGCAAAAGTAAGCTATTAGATATTTATCTTTCATTACAATTGATTAAGAGATGTTTAACTTACTTACAAACATTGTGTAAAGTACATTACCTTTAACAACTCTTCCCATACAATATCATCAACATCTATGCACTAAGTAGTCTCGTTCAATGTGAAGCCGCTCATATTTCTCAAGTCTTTCATCGTTCAATAAGCTTGCTTCCATGTTTTTAATATATTCTTGAAGTTGTCTCTTACTAGATTAATCTTCATATCCAAATTGAACCTCCTTTCAATGTTGGTCCAAGCTTCTTTCCAAAATCCCCCTTTGCCTTTTCTTCCTAATATGACTTTCGCAAGGAGTATATCGAGCAATTTTTGCTCCATCTCTCATGTCCAAACAACTTTCACATTTCTAGGTGATGAATCAACAATAGTGACATGAAGCCCCTCATCAATGCTCATCGAGAGATTGGCAAATGACATTTTCAACAATTGCTAGCTGGAAAACAATATTTTAGACGCATAAAACAAGATGAAAATTTATGACAAAATATTGGAGTAGTAGAATGTGTTATTTGAAGACCAAAATTATTAGAACAATGAAAAGTATTCCCATTCATACATATGAAAAATATACTTGAAAAATCATTCAACTCTTAGACATCTACTACTTGGATAACATAAACTAACCAAAACTAAGTAGCAAGAAATTACTTTAAGATATCAATAGAAAGGCATAGGGTAAATGATTTAAAGAGTCTGTTGAGAGAATATGAAGTACAGACTGATGAGTTCAAATCAATTATAAGATTGCATAGATTGTGCAAGGATCATGAAATAACTATAATTGGACTATGTAAGGGGCTAAATGATGAAATTAATGATATACCCCAAGGAAAGAATGATCACATAACAAAGCTATAGGATGAACTGTTAAGAGTGTTTGGCGAAGAGTAGGTTCTTTGCAAGGATTTGGTGAAGAGCAAGTTTTGTACCTTTATTTGAAACAAATATGAACTTTTGGTGAATATCTTATAGTTTAGCACGTCACAATGAATTTTGATGGTTATCTCTAATTTGTCTTGATAAAGCATTGCTCTGCAATATGATAGGCCCAACATTTTCTTAATAAGCTGATACTCATCCTGGCTTTTATGAAATGTCATATAATTTGATTTATATCCTCGTTTTTTGAAATGTCTCGAGTATAAACTTAATTGACTATGTTGTTCTCTCTCTTATATTGCAGTCCCTGCTTAAAATTAACTTGTTTTTGGTTTTGCATTGATTATAGGGTATGTCTGACTAAATCTTAACAAAGCATTTTGATGAACACTGTTTTTAGCTTTAGCTTTGACATGTTTCTTACAATCTTCTCTTATTCATAATTAAAACAAATACTTATTAATATGCTGGTTGGTGAGGCATGTATTTTGTTTTACTTCAAAAAAGTTTACAATTATACCTTTCACTCATTAATGTTGTTATAAAGTATTTTTTATTACTGATGAACATGTTTTAAATAGGTTATAAAGTATTACTGATGAACAAGTTATAAAGTTTTTTTATTGAGATATAGCAAAATTTATTGAGAAGACAAATGAGTTGAAGTCTTTGAAGACCATCATTAACATGAAATTTTATTAAATTCCATGCACCAAACTGGAGTTCACATGATAATAGTGGACTTGTGATGATGTTGCAACTAAGCTATTTTGGACAAACTTTGTATATGATAAATTTGTAGGAAATTGTCTTTCCCTCTACCTGTGAACCCTATTGTGGACATGTAAAGTATTATTGTATTTATTTAATAGCATCTTACTAGTAGCTATATTTATTGATGCCAAGCTCACATTAGGTATTTTTGATGCCTTGTGGCATAATTTTTCATCTCTAGTAAAAAAATCCCAAATCCAGGCGTACGACTATAATTCTCAACTAACTACAATAAAAACCCTATTTTTAATGACAAAAGAAACATGGATTGATATCATTGTATATCACATAAGATTGTGAGGTGTTGACTACCAATAATACAATATAAAATTAGAGGTTTCCACCATATGAGAATTTTTCCTAAGCAACACATGTTATAGTATTGAGAAGAGCATGTATTATCAAGCCTAGCTAGGATTTAGGAGAACATTTCAAACTAATAATAAAGAAAAGGAAACATGCTATTTGTATACATCAAATTTACCATATTTAGCATTCTTGGCATGAATAAATTGACATAAATAAGTAGACGCTCTAAGCTTTTATAAATAGCTATGGAACTACCTTAGATTTTTAGATTGACACAATTATTAGATGATCATATGAAATGGATGAGATGTGAGTAGAAAGAAACTAGAAAGGAATTGACAAAATAAACATACAACTTAATCTTTTATAAAAAAATCTACAAAATTAGCTTGGTTGTTAGATTGACACAATTATCAAATGACCATATGAAATGAAATGAGGTTTGAGTAAAAGAAAACTAGAAAGACATTGTGAGATTGCTTGTATTTAGCTGGTTGGCCCCTTCCAACAGAAACTTAAAGGCTATGGTCATGCTCGGTTGTTCTGTTCTCTCCCTGCCATTCTAGAGACAGGTCTTTCATTTTCCCTAGAACTTGCGACTTTTGAAACCGAGGGTTCCCTTACCTACGAGGAGGACTCCCCCTATTGGGTTGTAAAGAATATCTTGAAAAAATACATGCAAGAGGTGCACATTGCAGGTTATCATCATATCACAAATGCCTCCAGTTGTTCATTTCCGATAAGTTAAAACCCTTTTTTTCATAAATAAGTTTTTGATTTGGGTTGTCAACTTTTATTTTATTGGCAGATTATGAATTTGGAAACATGGCCAGCATGCATCATATTAGCAAGATACACATCGCATACAATGGACATAACATATAATGGAAGAAAAGCATTGAGAACAGGGCAGTCACAAATGTGAGCAGAGATTAAACATAGTAAACTCAACAATCACAAATGTGAGCAATCACTTTATAACTGACAGTGGAAAATTTGATCCGTCAAATGATATTAAGAAAACACTTGGAAATTGACGATATTCAGAAAACCCTAGGAAACTCGCCCAAAGTCAAGAACTCACTGAAATCTACAGACCCACAAACATATAAACGTCAGAAGCATAAAACAAAAAAATTAAATAAATCAGATCTTGTTGAAACAAAAACATACCTTGCAAAAAGCTTGCAGATCCAACCTTATGTAGAATCAACCAGAGAAATGACTTATAAAATGAGAGGGAAAAATGATAAATATGATAGCTATTATGTTAAAAAAAAAATAGACTCCAAAATTTCTTACAATTTGGGAAATTGTTATTGAGAATAAGAATGGACCATTCCAATAAAAAATATTTTTTTCGAATGGATATATGCTCAATTTAGGGGCAAAATTGGAATATGTATGCCTATTCTCTATTCTGATTGCGAATACCAAACAAAGAATACATTTCCTATTCCAATTTTCATGTTCCTATTCCATTAAACAAACAAGCCCTCAAGGAAGAAAAATAACTACCAATTTTCATGTATAATAATCTTCCCATCTTCAACTTATGTGGAGATATCCGTCAGCGTCATCTAATGTCTCTTGTCTAATTCATAGGTTTGGAGTTCCAAGTTCTCCTTTCCAATTTACAATGTTTTAACCTCTTAATTATTCTTTGTAATTACACAATTTAAGCTTTTGAGATCTCCATTCTTTATAGTGCATATATTTTTAAGCATCACTTGATTCGTAGTGTATGTAATTTTATGCAATTAAAATTAAGGTAGTTATATTGAAGAGATTTTCTCTGAAATTGAAGATCTTAGAAGCGTTTTTATGGCAGATATTGGCCCTAGCAAACCACATTAATGCAAGTTCGTATACCACTAGTGACATTTGAAGAGAAACACCCATAATTCCTACCC